>JAYESA010000006.1:224904716-225439932 GCA_036927795.1 Iris macrosiphon
ATGGCTTGGCGGGGCTTCTCTGGCTGCGGTGACGGCTCTAGATGGGAAGAGGAGGGTCTGGAGATTTAGGTTGGGATTTTTGAAAGATAAATATATATATATATATATATATATATATATATATATATATATATATATATATATATATATATATATATATATATATATATATATATATATATATATATATGAAATAGGATGAGAGAGGGTGTTTGGTTCGGCCAAAGGGGTCTGGGAACAAGCCGCTGAAGGGGTCGGGTTTGTCTTAGCAACTTTTGCTAAGTTGCTGAAGCGGAATGGTCACAGCAAGTTTGCTGAAGGGAATAAGTGTTATGTTATTAGGCGGGTCTGGAGAAATTTTTTAGGGAATGGACCAAAGTTGCTAAGGAATAGGAATAGTATTATTATTATTATTATTATTATTATTATTAGTAAATTTCTTATTTAATTATTCTTATACTTTCTTTTCTTTTCCTTTCTAAATATATATATACATATATATATATTTGTGTATACATATATATTATATATATACTCATAAGAAAATTCATGGATTAGAATAATGCACACCATTAGGCTAGCAACTGCTCAAGGGGTCTCCTACATGGAATAAATTCCAAAAAATTCCTGATGGTCCCATAAGTCCTCTAAGTGTCCGAACACCTAAAATAAAAATTATTAAAAATCTATTTCGCCTATTTAGCACATAATTACCATAATTAAATTATTAATTAATAAAAAAATATGGTTTTTAGAAATAGGGGTTTCACACAGGGTCGATACTCCTCAGGTGTAACATGAAGATAAAGAAGCCTTATCCAAGGAAAAGCATAAGACAGTTGGTGTACTCGAGCATCATCAGGTGCATGATTCAAGCTGCGAGTACCACCAGACCTGATATAGCCCTCGTTGTAGGGATGCTGAGTCAGTTCATGAGCAGTATATAGAACATTGGAAGCTGTAAAGAGAGTCGTCAGAATTCTCAAGTGGACTCGGTGGTATATCCTATACTACATCATTTATCCAGATATAATAGAAGGCTTCAGTAATGCCAGTTTGTGCTCAAGAAAGAAGAGTGAAAGATCCACAGGAGGACGTGACTTCTCCAAGAGTGGTGCTGCTATATCGTGGAAGTCAAAGAAGCAGTCTTTACTCTTAGAGTTTTATGCACTATCAGCTACAACATATTAAACATGATGGCTCTGGAAGATCTCAGATGATCTTTCTATTGTTAGTACACAGGTTCCAGTAGCATATATTTATCTCTTTAAGGGTTTGAAGAGAACTGTGTGGATAAAACACATAACACTGAATGAGCGTAGCTAGGGTGGATCATTACAGTGGTTAATCTTCAGAGCCAGGTGATTCTGACAGATCCATTCATGATAGTCCTCAAGGGCCAGTACAGAATACTGAATGAGCGCAGCTAGCATTGATCATTACAGTGGCTAAAAGATCGGAGTCAGGTGAATCTGGCGGATTGGTGATAATAGGCCTCAAGCGTCAACTGATCGTAAGTACTATAAAGGAACGTATCACTCCATGTTACTGTGGGGTGACACCACAATGAGGTACCTCGACAGGGTAAAGCCTCGGTTGTAGGCCATGTCACAGTGGCAGTAACACCGCACATAGTCAAGGACACAGTAGATATGGGCTTGGAGGACCTCTGGTATTGCGTCTCTACAATCTTACCATTTATTTTATGCTATTGGTTGAAAGAGAAATCTACCAGGAATCTAGCTATTGGTTCAAGAGAGGACCATTGACCAGGAGAATATCAGGTACAGTGGATAGTCCTTAGGGATATTATGGGATACGTACCCAGAACTACTGTTGTCTACTATTTGTTCTTGATTAGAATATTTCATGTGGGAGGATGTCTTTGACGCCTTAATGAGTTCTCGGACAGAGTAAATGTCCGATGTGCATTACAGGAAGCACGATTACTTTCAGCGCTACAAGGGACTTGTATCCCATGCTACAGTGGCGTGATACCACACGAGGGAGTGAACCTCGGCTTTGGGCCACGTCACAGCGGCAGTAGCACCACACATAGGAAGGTAGTCGAATGCTAAAAAGAAATAGAGAGTGGTAGTACAACACTAAAAAGAGGCCTGTGACCTCATGCTACACTGGGTGACATCACATGAGGGAATGAACCTCGGCTTCGAGCCATGTCACAGCGGCATAGCACCGCACGGAAATGCAAGGCTTCATGCTGGAAAGTAGTACAATATTCTTAAGAGGCATGTGACCTTATGCTACAGTGGGTCACACCAATGAGGGATTGAACCTCGGCTTTAAGCCATGTCACAGCGGCATAGTACCGCACAGGAGCACAAGGCTCCATGTTGTATATTGTAACGTCACTACTAAGAGGCATGTGTTCTCATGCTATAGTGGTATAACACCATAAGAGGGGGATCCTCGGCCTTGTGCGGCCATGTCATAGCGACGTAGCACTGCACAGAAGCGCAAGGCTTCTTGCTGGATAATAAACTCTCTATAGTGAAAGAACTCACCTAAGTGTATGGATAAAGATATTGGCGGTCTATTAAGGGGAAGCTTGTAGACGCCCAACATACATATACCGAGACCAGGTCAGCACAGGGCCTTTAACGTGCGACCGGATGGCACAACTGAGGTTATTGTGTGAGTGGAAAGAATAGCAGCTATGGTGCAGAATTCGAGTCCTAGTCCATTCTTGTATCGTAGTGTTGTTTGACCCATACGGGAAGATTCAAGTCATCGGCGATATCTATCCTAATGCATGATGGCAATCACTGTGAGGAACGCTCAACCATATATTGTAATATATGTGGGGGATTGTTAGTGTTTTCCACTTGGATTTGGGAGTTTTATTCCCATATTGGAAAACCACTAATGTGTATATCTCAATATATAGCTATGATTAGTATTGGTATATGCATATGAGGTGGAGGCCCTTGTAGGTTGACTTTTCTGGAGGAAAGAAGTGTGAAGTCCATTATAACAATCTTTGTTTTTTTACCATCTTGGGGAAGTTTTCCTTAGGAACGAAGCCCCATTGGGGCTTAGCGACTTAGACTCGGACTCGGACTCGTCCTCAAGGGCGCAAAGTGGCGCTTTGTTGGCGTACTTTATACTTAGCACGTCAGCATCGTCGCATGACACTCATGCGCTCTTTTCTTGCACGAGTTGCATGCACGATTGCTAGATCGGGTGCATGCTTCGTGGCGCATGCGCATGCGGATCGGTGCCTATGTAGCCCGGTGCCCATGCGGCTTGGTACGCATGAGGCTCGGTGCGCATGAGGCTCGATGCGTATGTGGCTCGGTGCCCATGTGGCCAGGAGCGTATGCGGGCTGGAACCTATACGGTCTGTGTCCATGCGGCCAGTACGCCTATGCAGACTGTGCCCATACAGCCAGGGCCTTATGGCCTGCTCGACATGAGACAAGGTGCTATGTGGAGAGTTTGACATGGAGGGGACAAGGCCTGCTTTTGGCATTTGGCGGTGTTGTCTGCCTCGTGCAGTAGATCATGTCAGGAGGCACGAGCGACTGCTTTTAGCGTTTGCTGGCGCTATCTACCTCGTGCTGTGCAGCGTGACTTACGGCATCGACGGTTCTGACACCCGGATTTGGGAAATCTGGTCTGTTAGCGCGTATGCGTCCTGGAGTTTTCTCAGGCCGCATAGGTATTGTTTTCCTCTGTATATAGAGGACCGCCTCTTTCATTTGAGTAAGAATACAGATGGAAAACCGAGTATACCAGATCATATGCGGCCCAAAGTGTCCCCCTCTCACATGGTGCTTTTCGAATATTTTCGAAGGTGACTTTGAGCGTTCCAGAAGTTCTTGTATGAACTTGCTGGTTCCTGGGAAAAGATCGTCTGCACGACGAATCTTGCATTGAGCAATGATTATTTTAACCACCCTAGCAAGGAGATTTTCTTCAGCTTTTTTCTTTGCTTTGTTCTTTCTTATTGTAGCATCTGCAAACGTAAATAGAAGAACGTTTTACCTATCGCTTGTTGTAATCTTTATTTTTCTTGAAGTCAGTTTGTAACATGTTCTTGGTTCGTGCTTCGTTGGAATCGAGAAATATCAGATGATGAACTCTTGTGTGAATCTCTGATCTTGACAACTTGGATTCCAATAGAGAGCGGACCTTGGGGTCTCACTTGTATATCTGCTATGGCACGCGTTCTACCATCTTCCATCCGTCTCGGGACTAAAAAAATAAAATGTGCATGCCTTCGTGAGAACCCAAGCAAAGGACTATAACTTTTCTAGAAATATTTTTTCACACTAGGGGACACAAAAGATGATTTTGATATCCTTTGTTCTCTCCCCATCTCTATTTTTATCTCCTTACAAATCTTAGACTGGTTGCTTTTGAATTCTCTTCTCAAGCCACCAATTGCAAGCTAAGCCACATAGAGATTTACAAGCATGCTTTGGGGCTAGGCTTCACTATAAAATAGAGATGGAAATTTGTGTCTCTATTTTTTTCATATTTCGTCACCAAATAGTAATAGCGACAAAACAGTGAACAAAAATTTCGTCGCTAGTTCATATGTCGTCATTTATTTTCATTTTCTGCTGGATAAACTAATCAGCGACGGACTAACGACAAGAAATATATGTTCATATATCGCTGTTTATTTTGTATTATACACATGATAAGGAATTATCAATAAGTTCTTTGGCAGCACCAGATTCCCATCTCTATAAAGATGATTATGTTAAGTCACCAGTTAAAGAAGCTCCTCGCCTCCAAGAAAATACATTGAACTCGTGGTGTGCCTGGTCTATTGAGGATAAAGGAGATGACATCCAGGTTCACATTTTAGAAGTGATGGTAAAGGCTTATGTTAGGTGTGCACAACTAGAAAGAATGATTGGATTTGAGAGAAGATACGAGGATTTGGTACACATAAATGGTATTGACCCTCTAATAAAAGAGAACAAGAGGGTTGCATGGGAACGATGACATTGATCAGAGAAAGGTATAAAAATTCAAAAGAATTGATGAATATCTTAACCACTTGGATCTTAAGTTATACCTATAAGAAAACTCATTATCCCTTTCCATCTGAGCTATTTTCTAGAGTAATCAATTAGGTTAGTCTTCTACAAGTAGCAGCCCAAGGCAGGAACGGTCATTAATTAGTTATTGGCTTTATCTAAAATAAATAAATTAGGACAGTCTTCTACCCATCGGGTAACATCTCTTTTCATTCAAATGGTGTTCTTTATGCGCTACTGGTTTTATTTGTTTAATATTTCAGTCATACACTAATATATAGTTAACATACAAAGGCTAGTTTGATTCCCCTTTGAAATGAATTATTTCCATTGGCATATTGGCTAACAGTACTACGAATGACTATATATAGTTAACATACTAATATATTAGTCTAATATTTCAGTCATACACTAATATAGTAAAATACTAATGCCAATTTGGTTTCCCTTTGAAATGGGTTTTGTTTTTTCCGCTCGCATATTGGCTAACACTAGGATATAGCTGACATACTAATATATAGTTAACATACTAATCCATTTGTCAAGATCACACTACAAATTGTACGCCAAGCCAAGATGTCTTACCAATCATTTTTTGTTGATAATGCTAAGGGTTTATTGTGTTGTTACAAATGCGAAAATAAATAAGGCAGAACAAGAACACCAGATATTTAATGAGGTTCAACAGTGTCCCTACATCCTTCGACAGCTATAATATTCTCTACTATGATAATGGGATTACAAGTACAATATTACCCAGTGGTAACAATGACACTCTCTTGGATCCACTCAAGCGGCTCACAATCCAAATTACATGTCACATATGATCATGGAGCTAGTGAATACAAAATATTGCACTAGTAGAGTATAATAATACATGATCAAATATACCATCCATGGTCTAATATATACATAATATTGACCGTAGTCTCAAAAATATAAGGATCTAACTATGCCCCTTGTTAAACACCACAAAATAAAGTAACCAAGATGACAGATGAAGGAAGAAAACAAACTCGTGAGCTTCGACCGTAGTTGTCACTACCCGATTCTAGAAAATAGGGTTTTTTTTTTTATTTTATAAAGTGTGTATTGTATTTAATTAATTATATTTATATTTATTTAGTGCTTATATTATTTTTTTAATGATTGTTTTAGGGTTTTGGCTAGCCTGGACCCATGTCAGACCCTAGTGGACCAATGTCCGACCCAGCCCACACCCTTGTGAGAATTATTTGGGGGCTTAGAAATATTTATTATATTTTTAGTGGGTTAGTGGGAGAGATTTGGAGTTAGTTTGAGTGTTTTTGGAACCCGGAACCCAAAACCAAGTCAAGTAGGGGCGTTTTGGAAATTTGGTGACTTATGTAACCTCTTTAACTACATGGCCGGCCCCTACCTACCCCCATTTCCGTGGAACACAGCAGCAGCCCCCACCTTTGTGTTCTTCACTTCTTCTTCACTTCTTCTTCACTCTTCTTCTTCTCCACTTCTTCTTTCTTCTTCCTTCCTTCTCCAAGTAAGTTCCTCTTCCATTTTTCTTCTTTCTTTCTTCCATTCCTTCTCCTTATGCTAGCCCTAACCTTACTTTTTCCCTAAACTAGGTGTGAGGAGCTTAGATTTAGGATGGAGGCTAGATTTGGTGGCTTGGAGCTTAAGGGAGGTGATTGCAAGTAGATCGGAGACCTTGGCCTTGGGATTCCAACTCCCAAGAGGTAAAACCTAACTTTTCCCTTGCTAATTATTTTTGTGTAGTATAATTAGTGTTGTAGAACCTTCCTAGACCCTAAGCCTACCCGTAGGAGGAAGTTGGAACTAGTTTGGTTGAGTTAAGAGACTTTGACATTAGGTTTTGTGTCGAATTCGAGTGGAATCCGAATTTGGCCCAATTTTGGGTGATGTCCTAGGTTAGACGGACCTAGGTAGACGTTGTCGGGTGTCTAGAGGGTGAGTGCGTGTCTCCGTTCGGACATGGGAAGCCGTGTCGCGGAAAAACGGGCGTTTTCGGCAAATTTGGGGCTTTTCGTCGCCGTCGATTCTAAGTGCGTGCGCGTTTCCGCCACGGACCTAAAATTGACACGGGAGCACTTTTTCTAGGATCTAGACATTATTTAGAGCACGTTGGTAAATTTTGGGCCGATTTCGAGTTCGTTTGGTGTGCGTTTCAGGAGGTTTTCCGAGCCGCGCACCACGTGTTCGTCGAAATGACCGAACAGGCATTTCGACTTATTTTCCTCGTTTCGGGCTTGTGCGCGCGTTGGGTTAGTATCGGGGAGTGTGTTAGAGTTTTCGAGTTATATTTTATATAATTTAGGGTATTGGTGAGTGTCGGGGTCGTTGGGCGTGAGTGGGGCGTGTTGTTTGTGTGTTGTTGTGTGTTGTGTTGTGTTAGTGTATATGTATCTATATATATATATATATATATATATATATATATATATATATATATATATATATATATATATGTATGTGTGTTTATGTATGTATATTTATATATATGTGTGTATTTATATCTATGTGCTTGTGTGTGTATATGTCTATGTGTATATATATATGTATATATGTAAGTGTGCTTGTGTGTATATATATATATATATATATATATATATATATATATATATATATATATATATATATATATATATATATATATATATATGTGTGTGTGTGTGTGTGTGTGTGTGTGTGTGTGTGTATATATATATCTTAGAGTATGTGTGTGTATTGGTATGTATATATATATATATTTGTATGTGTGAATATATATATATTGATATGTGTGTTTATATATATATTTAGCTATGTATATAATTATATGTGTGTGTGTTGATATGTGTTTAAGTGGGTGTGTGTAGTAGTGTTTGTGAGTGTGTTAGTGTGTGTGTATATATATATATAGAGCTATATATATATATATGTATGTGTGTGTGTGCTTGTGTGTGTGTGAGAGTGAGAAGGGGGAGGCAGTGCAGCGTGCAACAGAGGCGAGCCAGCAGCGCAGCGGGGACAGCAGCAGGCGTAGCAGCGTGCAGTGCGCTGCGCTCTGCACAGCGAGCAGCGCGCTGTGTGCAGCTTGCACACAGCTGCAGCAGCAGCAGCATAGCATAAGGGCAGCAGCAGCAGCAGATTTTGAAGCAGCAGCAACAGCAATAGCAGTACAAAGAGCAGTAGCAGCAGCAATGTGAAGCTCCAGCACGCAGCGGGGAGCGAGGTAGCTAGGTAGTAGAGGGAGATTTATGGGTTAATAGATAGATGGATTGATAGTTAGTAAATAGATAGATTGATAGGATGTTTATATAGATATAGTTAGATTGCTAGATAGGTAAATAGCTAAAATAGATAGATAGATAGATAGTATCATAGATAGATAGGTATATCTATAGATAATTAGATAGGTAGATATATGGTAGATACCTATATCTATGGATAGATAGATAGGTAGATGGTTAGTAGATACCTATGTATATATGCATAGATATATATATATATACCTAGAGCTAGATATATATTATAGTTAGTAATATAGTTATGTATGGGTAATGGGTGTGTTTTCCGAATTATATTCTGCCAGTAAGCAAACAAAAAATCCATGGGTATTTGAACCCGAGTATCCGGGAAAAAGCAGAATATTTGATGGAAGAACAGGGGATCTCTATGTGTGTGGATATTTATATATATAGGTATATACATACTTAGATATATATAAATATGGTAGATATCTATATTACCTAGCCTAGATTAATAACTAGGTATATAATCATTAGTTAGATAGCTAGCTAGAGGGGTTCGAGAGCGGTATCTCAATACCTTGAGATACCGAGGTATCTCAATACCTTGAGATATCCAAGGTATTGAGTTTCGAGCAGGGTATTTGAGCAATAGCCTAGGATATGTTTTGGAATAATTTTTATATGTTTATGTATATATATTTACGCGTGCTAGCATAGGTTTTAGCGGATTTAGGCGGGGTGAGTGGCCTAGGGCGACGTATCGGATACCGAGGGTATCCCGGTATCTCGATTAGGCGAGTTTGTGAGTTTAGTAGCTTAATGAGCTCGGTTTGACCTAGAATTTCAGGGGCACCCTAATTTGACCTAGCTTTGACCATAATTGTCGTCATTGACCGTAAAAGTCAACGTTTGACCTAGTTTTGACCTAGAGTTGACTTTTTGGACCCCGGGTTGACTTTTGATCCAAATTTTACCGGTTTGACCCGTTCGACCTAGAACAGCCCTAGAAGCTTGTTTTTAATTATTTTATATCAGTTTAAATGCTTAGAACCATGTTTAATCCTTGCTTTTCGTATTAGGTCCTTGCGACAGCGGTCCGGATCTCGATCCTCATCAGTTGCTCAAGACATCAGGCGAGTACCTATTTCTGATAGTTTCCATTTCATGATAGCGTTTATATCACCTGTTCTAGAACTGTAATACTTGATTCTGACACATTATTACATGAGCTGGTACTAGTGGATCCCGTCATGAGATGCTATCCCCCTTACCGTGTTCAGCGGGTACTCTATCACGTGTATTTCATCATGTGCTTCGGGTATTGATTCTCATGTGCTATCATGTGCTTCTTGTGCTCTCGCCTTCGTGTGCGCGAGCTATTATCATATACGTAGCGTGTTGTGGTTGGATCCAATGGTATTAGTGGGGGAGGGGAGTAGGAGTTGGTTATGTGATCAAAGCCAAACAGTATTCATGTGTATGTCGGTTATGCAACTCACGCATAACGGAGTTATCGTAGTGTTCTTCATGTGCAACCTAAGCCGATCACATAACGAACTTGTGCTCAAGGCACTTAGCTAGTATTCATGTTTCTCACCTACAGTTACTTTTCTACTACTTGTATTGTTCTCCAGTTTACTTTGCAGCTACTTATTGTGCTCCAGCATATATTTATTTCCTGTGCATCTTGTATACTTTTCTATTGCTCGTCATATACACCTTACCATATATTTGGAGTTGCTTTCAGAGTTATGTACTTCCCTCCAGTCCTGACTGGACATATTTTTCCAGAGGATCTTGAGGACTATTGCCCGACGTTCTACGGGCCGGGTGTTGACGACTGTTGTGACCCCGTGACCGAGGAGTGCGTCGAGGTGACGCCGTTAGCACCCTAGTTAGCTAGGTGGGTTTCCTGGGTTGGTCCCAGTGTTTTATTTTGGATTATTGTACTTATTCTTTTGTGGCTGTGAGATGTTGTAGCTATTATGGCCTTGGACTGTATTATTGTGGATTGTCTTGCTCTCTTGGTTCTGTTTCTTTGTTTATATCATATCGTGCTTTTATTCTTCCCCTTGATTTTGTGATTGAGAGTTCATATATATATTGCGTGGTTGCCCTCCTTTTGGAGAGGATTTTGATATATATATTGCGTGGTTGCCCTCCTTTTGGAGAGGTCATGCCGGATTTTTTTCTGTGAGATATAGATAGATATGGTTGACCTAGAACGGACCTTTACAGCGTTCTACCGCCGAATCTGCGACATAGGCTGGATGTACCCACGGCTCATACCCGATTTTTGGGTACGGGTCGTGACATGTTTTTGGTGGTGGCCCATGCAGGTCTAGTTTTTAGGTTTACCTGCAATAGGATATAGGATATAGGCTGAGAGAGAGTGTGCTCAATCACAACTAGGACTCTTCCTGCTTTCTTTTGCTATCTTAATTTTCCTGAAATTATTTTCTTTTGTAATATTGTTGTCCTTCTTTGATGATATCGTTTCTTGCACTATATTGACTTCTTTTGATCTGTGTTCAGGATGCCTCTGAAGACCAGATCTCAGCGCACTGTCCCAGCAGCTGCCACCGAGAGGTCTGCCACCTCTCGACCTGCTCGACTTCTGGCAGCCGCTACCGCTCCACTCGCCACTCCTGCGGTTGAGGGAGCGTCAGTTTCTCTCGGAGATCCCCTTACTCCCATTGATCCGAGAGTCACCCCAGTTGTTTCGGTGGTACCTCCTCCACCACCGCCTGCGCCAGTGGATGCTACGCAGTTGTTCGCATTCTTCCGAGAGATGATGGATGCGCAGCACCGCCAGACAGATGTTATGAGGATGGTCATTGAGAATGCTCATCAGGTGGCTATGTCAGCGGTCGACAGAGTGGCTCAGATCCAGCCACAGCCAGAGCAGGCTCAGTATCCTAGGCCGGGTACTATTATCGATTTTCAGAGGATGCGGCATAAGGAGTTCCGCGGCACAGAGGGGATCCTGTACGCCGACGACTGGATCGAGCATATAGAGGGCATCTTCAGGCTGGCGATGATCCCAGCCAGCATGCAGATCGAGGTAGTGGGCAGCCAGATGTTCGACCTTGCCCTCACCTGGTACCGCACGGATACGCGGATAGCAGTTCCGGGATTGACTTGGGAGGCTTTTAAGAAGCTTTTCAAGGAGAAGTTCTTCCCGGATGTGGCTCTCAGTGCCTTAGAGAGTCAGTTCAAGGCGCTCGTGTCACGCCCCAGTCCCAAAATACGTAGGACTAGGACACGTAAGCATGCTAGCCGCATGGATATGGCAACTCCAATATATGGAACCCAAATCCACACGTACGCTGTATTATGAACATCAAATCCACAAGTGGTATAATATGTGTCACAAGTCACAGGGTATAATCTAAATCTCATCCACCAAAATCAAATATAAATAATAACCAACATCTATGAAACTAGATCTCAATAAGAAGTATCTAAGGATGATAGTTGGATGGAAACAAATCCACTACCAACTCGAATATAAGAGCAATACAAGATGAGTACAACACAATAAACACTATATAAGAATACCAGCTATCAACCACGGCTCGAAGAGAAGACATCCTCGAAACATAAGTAGCCATCCGGATCTGCGCTCCTGCGAATAATCAAGAACAGATACACCTGGCAGCGGACCAGGTCCTCAGAGGGACGTAACAAGATACTTAAACACATGCCAATAAAGTACTGAAATAAATATCCAATGGGTCGTCTAACCGTCTAAAGTGAATGCAGTTTAAGAACAACTTTCCCAACGCGTGGGCTATCTGGCTAAAATGGGATTGGCATAGTTCTCTTGGAGATCCAGGGGCCTACAAAGGCACGGCGTCTTTCGAACACCGGAGGCCCGCCTGATAATAATATAATATATAGTGGTCATCATGACCGCGCATCTCCGGCGGAGCGTACGGGTTACACAAGAAAAGTGCAACGGAGCCCACACGTCTTACTTATTGTTCTCCCTACCCCATGCTCTAAGCATGTCACATCCATGACACGATAATACCTCTAATAACTGTCCAGTCTACTAGCATGCAAAGTTTCTAACAGCAGTTATTCCTAACGCACGGCCCACACGTACAGGAGGCCAAACCTGCACGTGAGTCCGTTATCTACATGAGACTCACAACTCGTGTAACAACTGTGTCACGGCCAATGAACCTAATGATGTTACATGATAATGGGGTAGTCTCATAAACAGGTCAATGCAATTACATAAATAAAAACATTTCACGACGACACCGTCGCGCGCATTTTATATAACAGTTAAAATAGATGAACTAAAGACAGAAAATAAAGATGCATGCAATCATATGGAATAAGAATAACAGTACAATGGCAAGGTATACTTGCCTGGAGGGTTGTCCCATTTCGTTGAGGAGCAAAGAATTTGTCCAAACTTATAAATCCAAAGCCTAACAAATTTTATATAAAAAAATATTATTATTTAGCACCATTATTAGTTTATTAGTATGATATAGTATAATTTAAACTATTTAAATTAATGATAGGTTTGTAATTACCTGATGTATGAGGACTTACATGCAATTTAACATGGAACTAAAGTAGCCGAACCTACTTCTCTCTCTTCTTTTAATTCATGGGACCTATCACCTTTCTTTTTATTAAAGAGGAGTACACATGTCTTCTTTCTTTCCAGGAAGCAACAAAAGTTCTTTTCATCTTTCTTTTCCATCATTAGGAATTTCAAAGGGTGCAGTAACCGACGTTGCTCTTGACACACCGGTGCTGGTGTCGGGTTGGATAAAACACGACTGAGTTGAACCAATAAGGAGACAGGGAAGAGGTCGAGTGATGGCGTTGGAAGCTTGCATGGAGAAGCTGACTCAGTGCGATGCTCCGGTGCACTGGGTTGGGTGGCAGAGTCGATGGTACTCGGACGTCGCAATAACGACGGGGGCTGAAGAAGACTAGTTCCATGACTCAGGGGAGCCGGGGCTTAGGCTGCACAGAATGGGTTGAATGAGGAGTCATTAAAGGGTGTTCACCACTGACGTAGGGCAACAGGGAGTTGGCCACCCAACTGCTGCCTTAACCTTCTACAGCGTGGCTCACACCGAGGCATGCTTGCGAATATACGAGGTGGAGAGAATTCGTCGTAGGCTGGGTGATTGGTGGTGCAAAGAGAAGGCCGGTTGCTCGAGAGGATGCTGGGAACGGTGGTGGTTGCGTGGATCCGACGGGTGGTCCTCCGGTCGTGCAGGCTGTTGGCGGAGAGGTGGTGGACAGGAGGTCGAGGTCGGCTCAGGGAGGCTCGGCGTTCCGGTCTCCGGCGGGGTGCTCTATAAGGTCGGGGGGAGATGGACAGAAGTTGGGGAGGAGGTCGGCTGGATGGCTTGGAGTTGGTTTAGGTTTTGATGAAAAGGAGAAATAAAGAGAATAGGAGAAGAGTTGTTTATATATGACTTGGGTTTGAGAGTTTGACCTAGGGCAATGTGGGCTTGGTCAACTTTCTTTGGCTTGGGCCTTGGTCTACAATCCTTGGAGTGGTTCTTGGCCTCACATGAGGATGTTGGGGCTATAAATTACAATTATTTAATTGTAAGGGTAGGTTTAATATACGGGGCGATGTGCGCGCGTTGCACATCCCGAAAATTATAGGAAAAATCTATATGAAGGGAAAAATAAGGTTCTTCAAGAATTGTCCAATGGTGGGGGCACCTTAATACGTTTTTGCTTAAAAGCCCTCCAACAATTGGAAAATTTGCGCAGAGGCAAAAATTAGATTTAATTAATTGAACCGGACGCGCACGATATTCTAGAATTAATTAGGAGTACATGGATTAAATTTAGGCTGGCCACAAGTGTCAGGGGCGTAGAGGGTGCAGTGTAGAATATTAATAAAATTCAGTTTGCACAAAACGGTCAAGATTGTGTCCCTAATTTTGATTGGGACGCACGAGGGTATAAAATTGAAAATTATTTCGAATTATGAAATAACGTCCGTGACGTTTATTGTGCGACTAAAATGTAGCACAAGGAAGCAATATTATGAGTTGCACAAGGGCCAGGAAGGTAGGCGGGCACGTCTAGGACAATGTTGTGAAATTTGTAGATAGGCAACGGCTAGTGAGGTGTTCCAATTATCGAAGCAACGGTAAGGTGCGCTACATGTCATAATTATTTCGTAATTAAATTAAATGCCGTGTTCTAATTTTAATTGGGTTCAAACTAGCCCTAATTTCACTATCTAAGCCAAGTAGTCCTAATTTTGGGTGAGGGGTTTACAGCTCGTCCAGGGGAGTATGTCAGTGGATGAGTATGCAGCGGAGTTCTGCCGTCTGGGCAGATTTGTTGAGGGGTTGTCTGAGGCAGCGAAGGCGCGGAAGTTCTGCAAGGGCTTGGTCATGGCGGTCAAGTCCTTGACTAGGAGCGACCGCGAGGCGACCTTCGAGCAGATTGTCAGCGACGCACAGAGAGCTGAGGATGACCTAGTGCTGAAGACGAAGAGGAGCAGAGATGCTTCAGGAACAGGTAGCAGTGCAGGCCCAGCCAAGAGGCCATTCCAGCAGACCCAGCAGCACCAGGGTCAGGGTCGTGCGCCCTTCTGGCAGGCGCCCCAGCAACAGAGGCAGGGTCAGCAGCAGGGCCAAAGACAGCCCATCGTTTGCCCTTTCTGTAGGAAGCCAGGGCACGGATGGGACATATGCAGAAAGAGACTGGGCAGATATTTATTGTGTGGCACAGCAGATCACCAGCTGAAGGATTGTCCTTCAGCGCTTGCCCGTACAGTTCAGGGCGGAGGAGCCGCTCAGAGGGCACCGGCCAGAGCACCTGCAGTGCAGCAGAGAGGTCAGCCTTTGCAGACTCAGCAGCAGAGGTTCGCCCAGCACCAGCAGCAGCACCGAGGAGGACAGCAGGGGCGAGGTTTTGCCCTGACAGTAGACGAGGCCGAGCCAGTTGGTGATGTTATCTCAGGTTCTGTTCTCCTTGATTCCATTCCAGCACTTGTTTTATTTGATTCTGGGGCTTCCCATAGCTTTGTGTCTGTATCTTTTGCTGTTAGACACCATCTTATTGCTGAACCTTTAGCTAGACTCTGCAAGATCACGACCGGGGGTGGTATCATCCTAGTCAGTGATATCTGCAGAGACCGAAGAGTTACCTTGGGAGGCCGGGAGTTGAGTGTGTGCCTACTCGTAATGCCACTTCCGAGCTACGATGTTGTACTCTGGATGGATTGGTTGAGTATGCATTGTGCTAGTATAGATTATCGTGGAGGCAGATTTTTATTTAGTCCGCCGGGTGAGCCAGAGTTTCAGTTTGCCAGAGGAGCAGCGGAGCAGACCGAGGGAGTCTTCTGCGGAGCCCTGGTGGTAGAGCCGAGGTCGCTACATCCACTGATAGAGGAGTATATGGATGTCTTTCTGGAGGAGTTGCCAGGGTTACCTCCGGACAGAGATGTGGAGTTTTTTATAGACTTGGTGCCATGCGCAGAGCCGATATCCCAGCACGTCTATAGAGTCAGCAACAGTGAGCTGATAGAGTTGAAGAAGCAGGTGGATGAGCTTCAGGACAAGGAATTTATCAGATCTAGTTCTTCTCCGTGGGGTGCTCCGTTACTTTTTGTGCCGAAGAAGGATGGGTCGATACGGATGTGTATCGACTACAGGGCTCTGAACAACCTCACAATCAAGAACAAGTATCCGCTACCGCGTATTGATGATCTTTTTGACTAGTTGAACGGAGCGAGGGTGTTTTCCAGGATTGATCCGAGGACAGGCTACCACCAGGTGAAGGTCAGGAAGGAGGATATTCCGAAGACAGCTTTTCGGACCAGATATGGACAGTATGAGTTCTTGGTGATGCCGTTTGGGTTGACTAATGTCCCGGCAGTGTTCATGAATCTGATGAACAAGGTGTTCCATCAGCATCTGGACAGGTTTGTGGTGGTATTTATAGATGACATCTTGGTGTATTCGAAGACCCCAGAGGAGCATGAGGAGCATCTGAGGATAGTGCTGGAGACTCTCAGGAAGGAGAAGCTTTATGGAAAGCTTTCGAAGTACGAGTTCTTCCTTGACAAGGTTGAATTCCTTGGTCATGTGGTGACTGGAGAGGGTATCTCGGTGGATCCGAGAAAGATCATGGCAGTTGAGGCATGGAGTGCTCTGAGTTCAGTAGCCGAGGTCAGGAGTTTCCTGGGACTGGCAGGCTACTACAGGAGATTTGTTCAGGATTTTTCCCGGATTGCAGAGCCGTTGTCCAGGCTGACTCGGAAGGACGTAGAGTTTGTTTGGTCAGAGGAGTGCCAGATCGCCTTTGATGAGCTGAAGAGGAGGTTGACGACAGCTCCAGTGTTGTCGTTGCCATCAGGTTCTGGAGAATTCACTATCTATAGTGATACATCGGAGAAGGGACTGGGTTGTGTGTTGCAGCAGAATGGGAGGGTGATTGCCTATGCTTCCAGGCAATTACGTCCTCGTGAGAAGAACTACCCTACCCACGATTTGGAGTTGGCAGCGGTCATCTTTGCTCTGAAGTTGTGGAAACACTATTTTTATGGAGAGCGTATGGAGATCTTCACAGACCACAAGAGCTTGAAGTATGTGTTTACCCAAAAAGAGCTAAACATGAGACAGAGGAGATGGTTGGAGTTGATGAAGGACTTCGACATATCGTTGCAGTATCATCCAGGGAAGGCGAACGTAGTTGCGGATGCATTGAGCAGGTATCCGGTAACTATGTGCCTGACTACATATCGTTATCTTCTGGCAGATCTAGAGAGCTTGGGCATTGAGATGATAGTGCCTGGAGTTGAGATGCAGATGTGGGGACTGCAGATTCAGTCAGAGTTGGTAGACCGGATCAGGCTACACAGTTTCAGGATAAGTCCCTGAGGAGCATCAGGGCGCAGGTTCAGATGGGATTATCAGATGACTTCACCATTGCTGATGATGGTTCCTTGCGGCACGGTACCAGGTTGTGTGTGCCGAGTGGGTCGTTGCGCGAGGAGGTTCTCCAGGAGGCGCATCGATCCCAGTATTCTATGCATCCAGGTGCCAACAAGATGTATAGAGATCTGAGACAGCATGTATGGTGGTACGGGATGAAGCGAGAGGTAGCACGCTTCGTATCCCGATGCTTAGTGTGCCAGCAGGTGAAGGCGGAAAGGCAGAGGCCAGGAGGATTGCTCCAGCCGTTACCCATTCCGGAGTGGAAATGGGAGCATGTGACCATGGATTTTGTTTCTGGACTTCCCCGTTCTCCAGGCGGGAAGGATGCGATTTGGGTCATCGTGGACAAGTTGACCAAATCGGCCCACTTTCTACCATTCAAAGTGGGTACGTATACAGAGAGACTAGCAGAGATGTATGTGCGCCAGATAGTCAAACTGCATGGAGTTCCAGTGAGCATAGTATTAGATCAGGACAGTCTCTTTACTTCGTATTTCTGGAGGAGTCTGCAGGCTAGCTTGGGCACCCAGCTCAAGTTTAGTAGTGCGTATCACCCACAGACAGATGGTCAGTCAGAGAGGACCATTCAGACGCTTGAGAACATGCTTCGCACTTGTGTTTTGGATTTCAGAGGCTCTTGGGAGGATCACTTGCACTTGGTAGAGTTTGCTTACAACAACAGCTACCAAGCCAGTATCGAGATGTCACCTTTCGAGGCGTTGTATGGACGAAGGTATCGCACTCCGTTATCATGGGATAATGTAGGTGAGAAAGCTTTGCTTGGCCCGGAGATGGTGATTGATGCCGCGGAGAAGGTCAAGCTCATTAGAGATAGACTTCGGGTGGCGCAGGACAGGCAGCGGCATTGGGCCGATAGCCACCGGAGACCTTTGGAGTTTGAGGTATAGCTTAGAATCTAGATTTTTGTTCTTGTGTTTGCTTGTGATTGCTTGTTTTAGACTAAGTGCAGAGACCTTGTTTGTGCTAGGTTGGAGATCTGGTGTTCCTGAGGATTTCTCCGACGCGGGGCACTATTCGCTTCGGTGGAGGCAGGAAGCTTAGCCCACGTTTCGTCGAACCATTACGTATTCTTGAGAGGGTCGGAGCCGTGGCGTATAGGCTTGAGTTGCCGCCTACGCTAGAGGGAGTTCATGATGTGTTCCACGTGTCACAGTTGAGACGGTACGTGGTGGATCCCAGTCATGTATTGGATCACTCGGAGATCGAGGTTTGCCCTACTCTTAGCTATCCAGAGCAGTCGGTGGAGATTCTGGATCGGCGGGAGAAGGTGTTGAGGAACCAGACTATTTCCTTGGTTCGCGTCGCGTGGAGGCACCACTCTCCAGGTGAGTCGACCTGGGAGAGGGAGGATGAAATGCGCTAGCGATACCCCATCTCTTCGAGCCCTGAGGTATGGTTCTTTCTTTGCGTTCCTGTCCTAGTTTCATCTTTTAATTTCGAGGACAAAATTATTTTAAGGAGGGTAGGCTTGTCACTACCCGATTCTAGAAAATATGGTTTTTTTTTATTTTATAAATTGTGTATTGTATTTAATTAATTATATTTATATTTATTTAGTGCTTATATTATTTTTTTAATGATTGTTTTAGGGTTTTGGCTAGCCTGGACCCATGTCAGACCCTAATGGACCCATGTTAGACCCAGCCCACACCCTTGTGAGAATTATTTTGGGGCTTAAAAATATTTATTATATTTTTAGTGGGTTAGTGGGAGAGATTTGGAGTTAGTTTGAGTGTTTTTGGAACCCGGAACCCAAAACCAAGTCAAGTAGGGGCGTTTTGGAAATTTGGTGACTTATGTAACCTCTTTAACTACATGGCCGGCCCCTACCTACCCCCATTTCCGTGGAACACAGCAGCAGCCCCCCCCCCCCCTTTGTGTTCTTCACTTCTTCTTCACTTCTTCTTCACTCTTCTTCTTCTCCACTTCTTCTTTCTTCTTCCTTCCTTCTCCAAGTAAGTTCCTCTTCCATTTTTCTTCTTTCTTTCTTCCATTCCTTCTCCTTATGCTAGCCCTAACCTTGCTTTTTCCCTAACCTAGGTGTGAGGAGCTTAGATTTAGGGTGGAGGCTAGATTTGGTGGCTTGGAGCTTGAGGGAGGTGATTCCAAGTAGATCGGAGACCTTGGCCTTGGGATTCCACCTCCCAAGAGGTAAAACCTAACTTTTCCCTTGCTAATTATTTTTGTGTAGTGTAATTAGTGTTGTAGAACCTTCCTAGACCCTAAGCCTACCCGTAGGAGGAAGTTGGAACTAGTTTGGTTGAGTTTAGAGACTTTGACATTAGGTTTTGTGTCGAATTCGAGTGAAATTCGAATTTTGCCCAATTTTGGGTGATGCCCTAGGTTAGACAGACCTAGATAGACGTTGTGGGGTGTCTAGAGGGTGAGTGCGTGTCTCCATTCGGACACGGGAAGCCGTGTCGCGGAGAAACGGGCGTTTCGGGCGAATTTGGGGCTTTTCATCGCCGCCAATTCTAAGTGCGTGCGCGTTTCTGCCACGGATCTAGAATCGACGCGGGAGCACTTTTTCTAGGATCTAGACATCGTTTAGAGCACGTGGGTAAATTTTGGGCCGATTCCGAGTTCGTTTGGTGTGCGTTTCAGGAGGTTTTCCGAGCCGTGTACCACGTGTTCGTCGAAATGACCGAACGGCCATTTCGACTTGTTTTCCTCGTTTCGGGCTTGTACGCGCATTGGGTTAGTATCAGGGAGTGTGTGCTAGAGTTTTCGAGTTATATTTTATATATTTTAGGGTATTGGTGAGTGTCGGGGTCGTTGGGCGTGAGTGGGGCGTGTTGTTTGTGTGTTGTTGTGTTGTGTTATGTTAGTGTATATGTGTCTATATATATATATATATATATATATATATATATATATATATATATATATATATATATATATATATATGTATATATTTATATATATGTGTGTTTATGTATGTATATTTATATATATGTGTGTATTTATATCTATGTGCTTGTGTGTGTATATGTCTATGTGTACATATATGTATATGTGTAAGTGTGCTTGTGTGTGTGTGTGTATATATATATATATATATATATATATATATATATATATATATATATATATGTGTGTGTGTGTGTGTGTATATATATATATGTGTGTATATATATATATATATATCTTAGAGTGTGTGTGTGTGTATTGGTATGTATATATATATATATATTTGTATGTGTGAATATATATATATTGTTATGTGTGTTTATATATATATTTAGCTATGTATATAATTATATGTGTGTGTGTTGTTATGTGTTTAAGTGGGTGTGTGTAGTAGTGTTTGTGAGTGTGTTAGTGTGTGTGTAGCTATATATATATATATATGTATGTGTGTGTGTGCTTGTGTGTGTGTGAGAGTGAGAGGGGGGAGGCAGTGCAGCATGCAGCGGAGGCGAGCCAGCAGCGCAGCGGGGACAGCAGCAGGCGCAGCAGCGTGCTGTGCGCTGCGCACTGCACAGCGAGCAGCGCGCTGTGTGCAGCTTGCACACAGCTGCAGCAGCAGCAGCACAGCATAAGGGCAGCAGCAGCAGCAGCAGATTTTGAAGCAGCAGCAGCAGCAATAGCAGTACAAAGAGCAGCAACAGCAGCAATGTGAAGCTCCAGCACGCAGCGGGGAGCGAGGTAGCTAGGTAGTAGAGGGAGATTTATGGGTTAATAGATAGATAGCTAGATAGATGGATTGATAGTTAGTAAATAGATAGATTGATAGGATGTTTATATAGATATAGTTAGATTGCTAGATAGGTAAATAGCTAAAATAGATAGATAGATAGTATCATAGATAGATAGGTATATCTATAGATAATTAGATAGGTAGAGATATATGGTAGATACCTATATCTATGGATAGATATATAGGTAGATGGTTAGTAGATACCTATATATATATATATATATATATATATAGAGCTAGATATATATTATAGTTAGTAATATAGTTATGTATGGGTAATGGGTATTTGGGTGTATGTGTGTGGATATCTATATATATAGGTATATACATACTTAGATATATATAAATATGGTAGATATCTATATTACCTAGCCTAGATTAATAACTAGGTATATAATCATTAGTTAGATAGCTAGCTAGAGGGGTTCGAGAGCGGTATCTCAATACCTTGAGATACCGAGGTATCTCAATACCTTGAGATATCCAAGGTATTGAGTTTCGAGCGGGGTATTTGAGCAATAGCCTAGGATATGTTTTGGAATAATTTTTATATGTTTATGTATATATATTTACGCGTGCTAGCATAGGTTTTAGCGGGTTTAGGCGGGGTGCGTGGTCTAGGACGAGGTATCGGATACCGAGGGTATCCCGGTATCTCGATTAGGCGAGTTTGTGAGTTTAGTAGCTTAATGAGCTCGGTTTGACCTAGAATTTCAGGGGCACCCTAGTTTGACCTAGCTTTGACCATAATTGTCCTCGTTGACCGTAAAAGTCAACGTTTGACCTAGTTTTGACCTAGAGTTGACTTTTTGGACCCCGGGTTGACTTTTGACCCAAATTTTACCGGTTTGACCCGTTCGACCTAGAACAGCCCTAGAAGCCTGTTTTTAATTATTTTATATCAGTTTAAATGCTTAGAACCCTGTTTAATCCTTGCTTTTCGTATTAGGTCCTTGCGACACCGGTCCGGATCTCGATCCTCATCAGTTGCTCAGGACATCAGGCGAGTACCTACCTCTGATAGTTTCTATTTCATGATAGCATTTATATCACCTATTTTAGAACTGTAATACTTGATTCTGACACATTATTACACGAGCTGGTACTAGTGAATCCCGTTATGAGATGCTATCCCCCTTACCGTGTTCAGAGGGTACTCTATCACGTGTATTTCATCATGTGCTTCGGGTATTGATTCTCATGTGCTATCATGTGCTTCTTGTGCTCTCGCCTTCGTGTGCGCGAGCTATTATCATGTACATAGCGTGTTGTGGTTGGATCCAATGGTATTAGTGGGGGAGGGGAGTAGGAGTTGGTTATGTGATCAAAGCCAAACAGTATTTATGTGTATGTCGGTTATACAACTCACGCATAACGGAGTTATCGTAGTGTTCTTCATGTGCAACCTAAGCCGATCACATAACGAACTTGTGCTCAAGGCACTTAGCTAGTATTCATGTTTCTCACCTGCAGTTACTTTTCCACTACTTGTATTGTTCTTCAGTTTACTTTGCAGCTACTTATTGTGCTCCAGCATATATTTATTTCCTGTGCATCTTGTATACTTTTCTATTGCTCGTCATATACACCTTACCATGTATTTGGAGTTGCTTTCAGAGTTATGTACTTTGCTCCAGTCCTGACTGGGCATATTTTTCTAGAGGATCTTGAGGACTATTGCCCGACGTTCTACGGGCCGGGTGTTGACGACTGTTGTGACCCCGTGACCGAGGAGTGCGCCGAGGAGATGCCGTTAGCACCCTAGTTAGCTAGGTGGGTTTCCTGGGTTGGTCCCAGTGTTTTATTTTGGATTATTGTACTTATTCTTTTGTGGCTGTGAGATGTTGTAGCTATTATGGCCTTGGACTGTATTATTTTGGATTGTCTTGCTCTCTTGGTTATGTTTCTTTGTTTATATCATATCGTGCTTTTATTCTTTCCCTAGATTTTGTGATTGAGAGTTCATATATATATTGCTTGGTTGCCCTCCTTTTGGAGAGGTCATGCCGAATTTTTTTCTGTGAGATATAGATAGATATGGTTGACCTAGAACGGACCTTTACAGCGTTCTACCGCCGAATCTGCGGCGTAGGCTGGACGTACCCACGGCTCATGCCCGATTTTCGGGTACGGGTCGTGACAGTAGTCCTACGAATGCGAGCCATTTGCTAAATGTACGGTGGATCCTTTTTCTCTTCGGGATAATCTGGCCATACAAAATCAGTGGGGTCAGAACCCCAAGCAACAAGTACTATAAAGGAGCTCAAGGTGATAGAAAAAACATATCACAATATTAGCAGAAAAGAGACAGATAAGAATAAATGCAAATCGAGACTTGTACGATACCAATGTACTTGTCTCAAAATATAACTGAAAGAACTGATAACAAAAATGTCTAAAAAAAGGAAAGTAATGCGACGAACGGCAAGAGGGCATAGGAACTACTCTGGATCGGACCACAACCCTTAAACCAAACAAGGACCAGGGTTGTAAACCTTCACTCGAGTAAAACTTAGCACTCTAACCATGTGCCGAAAGAAAAATAAAACTAGAAGAGAGAGCTATAAATAAAAGTAACATCATTCATTGTATGGTCAAACAGCTCTACGACTTGCTACGATTAACTAGCTAGGGTTGTCACAGGCCTTAATTACTAAATGCATGTTTTAAGAATATTTCTACCACCGGCAGTACAGTCAACCCGGATGGCCAAGGGTACGATTGTCGAGTAAACTTAAATACATATTCAACATTCAACAACATAATTTGTTACTTTATCAGAAACAGAAATTGAGATTATAAGCATAAACTTAAACTTGTGATCATAAACTTGCTTTATAAACATAAACTTGTATATAAACGTGTCTCGTAGTGCCGTAGCACGCGTAAACTTGGTCAGTCACGGAGCCCTTGCCTAGGAGGGTTGTTCCATGCTGCATAGGGCCCTTAGAGATCGGGGTATCCAGTAGCGCAATATTCTTCCCTCTCAATGATCTAGGTAATTCTTATCTTGTTTAATCATTACTACATTAATTTAAATTCTCGAGTCGTGGACACTTGAGAACTCCCTAGAATGATGAGTCACGTGTACGAGTTATTTACGAGATATTGTATTCACGATGCGCGATACATTGAGAAATACTCACATTCGATTGCCCAATGCCAAATGCAATGGATTTCCATACACAATCATTTCCACGATGTCGTGAGGATTGTGAACTTGTATATAAACTTGTCTCGTGAATTACATGCAAAACTTTCTAGTAATATAAACTTGTATCAACATAAGGAAGCACACAACATTAATCACTAAAAGGAATTATTAAATGAACATAATTAAAAGGGACACAAAATTCACACAAGAACTCTTGGCCGCATACGCCCACTGGCCGCATGGCCGCATGGACTCACTTGCCGCATGCACCTATTGGTCGCATCCACTCACTGCCGCATGCACCCAATTACGGCATGGACTCACTTGTCGCATGCTCAGGAATAAAGTCTACACGTTGGGGCAAGAACTGAGTGATGGGTCAGTAAATGAAGTGTCAGTGAAGTGACATAAAGTGATGGATGTGATAGGCTGCAAAGTGTGTCAGGAAGAAAAGATAAAACCATAAAAACATGCGCAAGGGCGAAGCAGAGTTATGCATCAAAAGAGAAGAGGCGCATAGTACCAATGCCGCATAAGTCCGCTTGTCACAAAAATGCCCCTCTTGGACTGAGCAAATTTTTCATTCGTTCAGCGATTGAATACATAAGGAGTTCAAGAACTTAGTTCCAGAACACTTGTGTAATAAACAGTCATGCATCCAACAAGGTAGACGCAAGTTGTTATGGGACAAGGAGTTCAGGCCGCATAACCCTCTCGGGACGCATAGCGCTATCTGCCGTATAGGTAGCTGACCGCAAAAAGACTTCATCTTCTCCAACAGCAGGTTCGGACGTGGCCGAACGCCCCAAAAAACAAAATTTATTTTCTTCATAAAAACTTTATTTTAACTCTATATCAAGTGAAACAAAAATAAATTGCAAGAAATGAAATGCTCTAACATAAAGAATAACTAGTTTTCGAAAATAATAATTTTTAATAGATCAAAATCAAGGAAAATTCATGGAACACAATGGAAAACCCTAACTTGAAACTCAAATCTACATAATCTGTTCATCAAAAACAAAAATACCAAAAACTAAAAATGATTAGGAACACATGAAGAACATTTTCCATCAAACAACTTTTTTAAAACAACATATATATGAAAAATCCAAAAATTAATATTTTATCATGGAGCAAGATGTACTTGCCTAAAAGTCCAACGACCTCTTCCTTGCTAGGTCCAATGCTAGCGTTTGGCTAGGAGGGGTGTACGGGGGTGAGGGAGAAGGGAGCAAGGGAGGAGGAAAATGAAAATGAAGAAGAAGAAAGAGAGGAGAGAGAGAAAAGTTCACATATATACCAAGAGGGGAGGAAAATGGTATAGTCATGGGTTGAGTCAAATGAACCAAACCAAGTGTCCATTCTACATGCGGGTCCTAAACCGGGTCGATGGCTATACCAATGGATATTCTACTAGTCTCGGATAGTTTCTCTCAACAACATGAAAATAATATTAAATAAAATAACAGGAACCAATATGAGAAATATAGCAGGAATACATTATCAGAAAAAATTAAATTCTAGAAATTCAAGAAATACCAAATCTTGAATCGGGTGTGACATCTCTGACCTCCTTAGAAAATTTATGTCCTCGAAATTTCACCAAGGCTAGTCGAGCTAGAACACACGAGAAAGCTCAAGAAATTACATCACAAATCAAAGGATTATTCTAAGCAAGTAATTAAAATAAAAATAAATGCAGAAAGTAACTAATGAATAAATGTACAGAAGCATCACACAGGAAAAAATGTAGGCATATGGACACATATATCCCTGATTCAGTCAATTAGGAATTCGTCCTCCCTTGTCTTATGCTGACTCACAAAATGGACAAGAGACAATCCTTGAGTAAGTCGGTACCAATGATCTTATCAAAGACATGACTCCGATCCAGGACATACCTTCGCAGTCGGTTCACATGATAGACATCATATGCCACAAGTTATGAGGGCAGAAGAGTAGGACAAAAACTCGCCTTTGCTCAACGAAAGGATCAAAATAACTATCGTATTTCGAATACGTTGAAACACGAGATCGTTCGACAAGAAACCAAGAATAAGACAAGCTAAAGAGAGATCGAAAAACTTACATACAATTGTAGAACCTTCGGCTATCAACTGCTCTAGGTTGCCAAATGTTTCGTCAGTCCAACGTCTAGGGGTTGTGGCTCTAACTTTCTGCTAGTTCTATCTTGCAGGTTGGGCTTGCTTGACTTGTGCATACTGCGCTGGACGTTGCTGCTAGAACTGCGAGGTCTGCGTTGGGAGAGGACGTTGGGCGAGTAGTCGAACTGCTAATGCTGGTCTTCACGGTCCCTCAATCGTTATCTGAAGCAGAGCTGGTAATTGTCGGACTGAAGAAGCCTCTGGATATAGAAGCGGGCATAAACCAATTTTTTGGTCAGATGCCCCACATCTAAGACACTGGCCGTTGGCCCTCCTACACTGATCTTTGGTGTGCAGTGGCTTGCCATAGTGGCTGCATCCTGCTGATACAGACTGCCTGGTAGATTGTACCTGAGATTTCTATAGAGGATGGAGGTGCTGGCGGGCGAGGAGTTCTGACTGCTATTGCGGGAGGTGAGGACTGAATATTGATGCCTCTCATGGATGAGTGTGACCTCATCTGGCCTCCGGTCCTTGCTACTAATCTCTGATCGGCAAGTTCTTGGGACCTACCTACCTAGAGTACTACATCGTAGGCGGTATAATTATTACCTACCGTAAACTGCTGAAGCTCAAGATGTAACCCTTGCTCAAATCTCTTGTCTCGGCCCTCTTCGAAAGCTACCATTTGGGGAGCAAATCGACTGAGTCGACAAAACTCGGTTGCATACTGGTCGACCGATCTTATGTTCTGGCGGGGCTTAATGAACGGCTGCTGGAACTAGAACTTGACATTGGTGTGGAAATACTTCTCCTCGAAACGCTCCTTGAACGTCCTCCAGTCAATTGGCTTCGGAAGCGCTATTTCTTGTGTTGTCCACAAATCTCGAGCACGATCTGATAATTGTAGCTTTACGACTGCTACCTTCTCATTGTCAGGGGTCTTGGTTGCATATAGGATGGCCTCAAAGTCCTGGAGCCAAGAATCTGCTGAAACTGCATCTTCCGTGCTGAGGAACTTGGTTGGGCACATGCGACTAACATTGGTCGCCGAGTTTTGAGTATAGATACTGATGTTCTCTAGTGCTACTCTAACTCCCTGGCAAAGAGTAGTGTTGGTCTGTTCTTATCCTTGCTGAAATTGCTGGCAGAGTTGGATCATTTGTTGCTGGAGCTGGAGAAGTACATGTTACAAGTGGATTTTAATCATGTCGAGCAAGTTTGAAGTTCAAGGAGAGCGAGAAGTACATGTTACAAGTGGAGTTTAATCGAAGAAAAAATAGAGGATTAAGATTCTAACAAGATGAGTCCTCCTACAAGTCTGAAAAACTGACCTACATGGGCCACCAATAAAACATTCTCACGCCCCGCTCCCAGAATACAGGGTAAATACGAGAACTGACATGGCCAACCGTACATTGTTGAATACTGAAGTTAGCCGCAATGTGTTAAGGTTGTCTAGAAGACAAATGGGCGAACTCTAGCATGCTATGAAGTCAGTCCTAAGGCCGACAAATTTCTAGTATCTCAATCCATCAAAACAGGTACAAGAGTATATCATATATGAAAGTAAAAAAGGCCACAAATTACATATCACTTATGATCATGAAGCTAGTGAATACAAAATACTGCACTAGCAAAGTATAATAATACATGATCAAATATACCAGCCATGGTCTAATATATACATCATACCGTAGTCTCAAAAATATAAGGAGTTAACTCTGCCCCTTGCTAAATACCACAAAATAAAGTAATCAAGACGAGGGGTGAAGGAAGAAAACTCACTCACGAGCTTCGGCCGCAGTCCCACGAGTGTGAGCCATTTGCTAGATGTACAGTGGATCCTGGTTCTCCTCGGGATAATCTGGCCAAATAAAACCAGTGGGGTCAGAACCCCAAGCAACAAGTACCACAAAGGAGCTCAAGGTGATAGGCAAAACATATCACAATATAAGCAGAAAAGAGACAGATAAGAATAAATGCAGATCTAGACTTGTACGGTACAAATGTACTTGTCTCAAAATATAACTGTAAGAAATGATAACAAAAACGCTTAAAAAGGAAAGTAATGTGACGAGAGGCAAGAGGACATAGGAACTACTCTGGATTGGGACCGCAACCCTTAAACCAAATAAGGACCGGGATTGCAGACTTTCATCCAAGCAGAACATAGCACCCTAACCACACGTCAAAAAAAAAACTAGAAGAGCGAGCTATAAATGAAAGCAACATCATTCATCGTACGATCAAACTGCTCTATGGCTTGCTACGATTAACTAGCTAGGGTTGTCACAGGCCTTAATTACTAAATGCATATTTTAAGAATATTTCTACCACCAGCACTACAGTCAACCCGGATGGCCATGGGTACGCTTGTCGAGTAAACTTAAATGCACATTCAACAACATAACTTGTTACTTTATCAGAAACAGAAATTGACCTTATAAGCATAAACTAAAACTTGTGATCATAAACTTGCTTTATAAACATAAACTTATATATAAACTTGTGTCATAGTGCCGTAGCACTCATAAACTTGGTCAGTCATGGAGCCCTTGCCTAGCAGGGTTGTTCCATGATGCATGGGGCCCTTAGAGATCGAGGTAGGCAGTAGCGCAATATTCTTTCCTTCCAATGATCTAGGTAATTCTTATATTGTATAATCATTACTAAATTATTTTAATTTCTCGAGTCGTGGACACTTTAGAACTCCCTAGAATGACGAGTCACGAGTACGATCTATTCACGAGATATCGTATTCGCGATATGCGATACTTAAGAAATACTCACACTCGATTACTAGATGCCAAATGCAATGGATATCCATAACCATTTCCATGGTGTCGTGAGGATTGTGAACTTGTACATAAACTTGTCTCATGAACTACTGCAATACTTTCTAGTAACATAAACTTGTATCAACATAAGGAAGCACACAACATTAATCACTAAAAGGAACTATTAAATGAACATAATTAAAGGAAACACAAAATACACAAAAGAATTGCTAGCCCCATGCGTCCACTGGCCGCATGGACTCACTTGCCGCATGCACCCACTGGCCGCATGCACTCACTATCGCATGCACCCAATTGTCTCATGGACTCACTTGCCGCATACACCCAATTGCCGCATGGACTCACTTGGGGCAAGTGCCGAGTGATAGGTCAATAAATGATGTGTCAGTGAAGTGACATAAAGTGATGGATGTGACAGGATGCAAAATGTGTCAGAAAAAAAAAAGACAAAACCATAAAAAGATGTGCAAGGGCGATGCAGAGTTATGCATCAAAAGAGAAGAGGCGTATAGTACCAATGCCGCATAAGTTTGCTTGCCGCATTAATGCCCCTCTTGGACTTAGCAAATTTTTTATTCGTACAGTGAGTGAATACACAAGGAGTTCAAGGACCTAATTCCAGAATACTTTGTGTAATGAACAGTCAGGCATCCAACAAGGTGGACGCATGCTGTTATGTAGCAAGCAGTTCAGGACGAATAACCCTCTCGGAAAGCATAGCGCTTTCTACCGCATAGGTCGCTGGCCGCATGAAGACTTCCTCTTCTCCAACAGCAGGTTCAACCTTGGTCGAAAGCTCCAAAAATCAAAAATTCATTTTCTTCATAAAAATTTTATTTTAACTTCAAATCAAATGAAACAAAAACCAAATTGTACGAAATAAAATGTTCTAACATAAAGAACAACTAGTTTTCGAAAATACTAAGTTTTAATAGATCAAAGCCAAGGAAAACTCATGGAACACAATAAAAAATTATAACTTGAAACTCAGATCTACAAAAATATGTTCATCAAAACCGAAAACACCAAGAACTAAAAATGATTAGGAACACATGAAGAATATTTTTCATCAAACAATTTTTTTTTAAAACAACATATATATAAAAAAAATCAAAATTCAAGGTTTTATCATGGAGCAAGATGTACTTGCATAAGAGTCCAACGACCTCTTTCTAGCTAGGTCCAGTGCTAGAGTTCGGCTAGGGGAGGTGCACAGGGGTGAAGGAGAAGGGAGAAGGGAGAAAGGGAGGAGAAAAATGAAAATGGAGAAGAAGACGAAAGAGAGGAGAGAGAGAAAAACTCACAAATATACCAAGAGGGGAGAAAAATGGTTTAGTCTTGGGTTCAGTCAAATGAACCGAACCAAGTGTCAATTCTACATACGGGTCATAAACCGGGTCGATGGCAATGCCAATGGGTATTCTACTGGTTCGGGTAGTCTCTCTCAGCAACAGAAAAATAACAATAAATAAAATGACATGAACCAATATGAGAAATATAGCAGGAATACATTATCAGAAAAAATTAAATTCTAAAAATTTAAGAAATATCAAATCTGAAATCGGGTGTGACAATAACCTCAGCATTAGCTTATTGATTAACCTACATGTATGTGGAAAGTTCGTGCATACACTTAAATTGTAGGGTCCTTAGCCCAATGCACACTCCACATATTCCTAAAGCTTGGTAGATCTCCCATATATTTTGTTGACGCTGGTCAAAATTGAATCATCCTGACCATATGCCAGACAACACTTCGATTGTCAAAAAGATTAAGGTCACGTTTGGTTTGCGAAATCGGAGCATTAGAAAAGAAAGCCTCCTATCTCTTTTTTTTGGAAGCCAAAGAAAGGAATCAGAAAGTAAAATGATTTCCAAGGATTAGAAAATATGGGAGAAATGGTTCCTCCGGTCTAGTCAAGGAATTACATTTTTCTCCCACTTTTCTGCATTTATTATAATATTTTTACCAAACTATCAATGCTCAAAATTATTATCTGCCATTTTTATCCACAATACCTAGAATTTTGTGTCACGCTTGCTTCTCTTTTATAAGTCCAATAAAATTCCAAAATACATATCATATAGCAGTAAGAAGAACTGAAGCATTTCACTACCAAAAGCCATCTTGTTATCATTCCTCTCATTACATCATTGCAGCTTCCAAGTATATATCATATATGCCTCATTCTTCTCTCATTATTCGGTTCAGTCATGTTAGTTCCTCTCCTTTCTTGCTTTTCTTATATACAATATGCATGGTGCGTTTGGTTATTGATTTTATTTTCGGTTTTGGTTTTGTTGTATGTGGGTAGTGTGTTGTTGATTTGTCTTTTGTATTAGGCATGTTTAATCATTTGTCCCCAGCAACTTTTCTCTGATTAAACTTGAAGCAAACTAGATGACAAAGAGAAATGCATTTTACTTGGATACAGTATGGAAAAAAGCTTACAAGCTAATCAATCCAGTGACTGACAGTATCATTGTTAGTCCTCATGTCAAATTCAATAAAAAAAAATTATTTGGGATTGGAATGAATGGAAAAAAGCAAAGTTTGACAAGATCATCGTTAGTCGTGATGTCAAATATGTTGTTGATTTGACTTTTGTATTGGACATGTGTAAACATTTTTTTCTAAACAAAGTAGGCACTCGGCAATACGTTAATAGAATACTTTCATTGATGTTATTATTAATTCCACTAGTGTGTTTGGTCGAGTCTCTGCTGTATATTTGAGTCTCTACTATATAAGTGAGTTTCATTTTTTTCCTATTTGAGCCTCTGCTATATATTTGGTAGATTTATAAGAAGGAAAATTTGGCAGGCATTTATGGCTCGTAGAAACTTGTTGAAGGCAAAAAAAAAAAAAAAATCTGATGCTGGACAATATTAAGAATTTACTTAATTTTGTAGTTACGATATACATATTGCAGAACGATATTATCGAAAGTATAGCTCGAAATCATGATCTATTTATGATGTTTTTTAAAAAATTTGAAAAATTCAACGAATGGTGATGCAAGCGACATAAGATGGATAAACAATCTATGCATGGATAGGCATACATTTAGCATATTATGCTCTATGTTACGCACATATAGCACTACAAAAATACTGTTAAATAGTGACGGATCTCAGCGACGAAAAATAATCCGTCGCTGAGTCAGCGACGAACTTTTGATGGAATTACCACTAATTTATTTATATAAACAAATTATATTATTTTTCGTAAATAAGCCGTCGCTAATCCGTCGTTGTTACTTAAGCGAAGGAATAGCGACAGAAATATCCGTCGCTGCGAAAACTTAAAATTCCATAGCGCATTATATTTTCCCCCATTCTCTCTCTCTCTCTCTCTCTCTCTCTCTCTCTCTCTCTCCTCGACACCCCTCTCCTCTCTGCTCCGACGAACCCCCGGCTCCTCGACCCTCGCCTCGAACCCCCTCCCCTCTGCCCCCCTCCATCCGCCTCCGCCCCCTCCTCGAACAACCCCTCTCCTCGACCCCCTCCTCGAACCCCCCCTCTACCCACCTACGTCCGCGCCTCGAACTGCCCCTCTCAGCCCCCCCTCCTCGACCCCCTCTCCGGCCTACGCTCCGTCAGATCCACTCATCCTCCGTTGAAGGTAAGCTCTAACCTAACCCTCATTCGTATTTTGGTTAATTATTAAGCATACAGGATTTAGGGTGCTGGACACATAGACACGAGACACTGGACACGGACACAAGAACATAGACATGGACACAGATACACTGAAAATACTCTATTACATGCTTTTACAACCTTATTGTTTACAGTAATTTTGTAGTGGAATTAATGTGGTCACTTTACCATCATGTTCATATCCATCTACATGGATTCCATATATTTTACATGATTTGATATAACATATGGGGCACTCTTATCAATTACGAATAGACAAATATGGTATAATATATAGACATATATATAGCAGCAAGTAATGTATGTTAAATAAACATATAATATAGAAAGGAAGGATCTGTTAACATACATATTTTCTCACTTGTGAATATTTCGAAGTGGCTATTTGATTTATAGATCATCTATCATTATGTTGGAAAAATAAAACTTCATGGAATTTATGAGGAAATAGGAAGATGAATTCAAGAATTATTGTGTTATGATATTTTTAAATTCTGAAATTTATTTATTTATTGACCTGTCAAAAGTGGCGAAAGCCATGAATGAGAAACTTCAGTTTCATTCAAATGACTTAAGTTTTTAAGTAACTGCTATTTTTTGTTATTAATACAAGAGAATTTCTTTGAACTATGGTTGTAATTCATGTATTCAAACAGTAAAACAGACACTGTTAGAGAGATATTGTGATAGGATTACTTTCCATTATGCTAAAGGCCAATTATATAAAGTGAGTTTTAAATAGAGAAGCTATACTTACCTATGCTGGACTATGGCTGGGTTTCAATATTTTGCTTGTTTTGCTTGCTTTTGCATTTCTTATTCGGAAAAGCAGAAACAAAACCTGTTTGATGACATTTTTTTAGTAAACTAGTTCTTTTTGGGGGAATTTTGAAATCTGGATTGAGTCTAGTTTCAAAAGTTGCTTATGCATTTCAAAAACAATAATGCTAAGTTTACTACCAAATGCTTACAACCTTCTTACAACCCTCCTACCCCCCTGCTATGTGGGCCACCTCTGGTCACACCTCTCCCCCAATGAACGACCTCTCACCCCATGCTTACAAACAATAATGCTAATTCAGACCTAAAAGATCTCAATGATAGAAATACGATGACATTATTCTATATAGATATACTATCAAATTGTGGCTTGTACTATATATGTATAGACACCTCAATCTTAGAGTAAAATGAGAATTGGGAAGAGAAGTATGGTTAAATATAAAAGAAGTTTGAAATCTTATATAAGCTAACTAAACATAATTATTATTCATGCTACGGATATGATGAAACTCACTATCTCATCCTCGTGAAAGAAAACTAGTTATGAGAACTACTTTGAAGCTTTTGTAGAAAAGAAAGTCAAATACACTCCAAGGAAGGAAGAAGAAAGCGAAGGAGTGTTGAAGCAGGCCTTCTCGTACATAATCTTTCTCCTATCTCTCATACTTGTTCGGGTTCATATTGGCATAAAACTTGTTATTTAGTCATTTTTGATCTACAACTACTCAAAGCAATACAATTTCGAAACTTACAAGAAATCTAGTGATATTCGATGAAGATGACACATTTTCGAAGCCATCGAAAATAAACAACCACCATAGCAATCGCAACATCAGCAACCATAAGTCGTACCACAATCTCAGGGGGATACAAAGGCCTCAATATGTGCCCCAACCTCAAGGGGTACAAGGACCTTAGCCCACACAACTTCAGTACGCACTAGACTACAGAGAAATAATAAAATAGTATTGGATGAGATCAGAAATTTAACACCATGGCAGAGTTTATAATGGGCGTGAATACCGAAAGAATAACCTCGCTTACAATTTTTATTAAATGCTTGTATTATGGAAAATGACTCCAATAGAAATCTAATTATCACTACAAAAATACGGTTAACTTAGAAGAAGGGTTTCATACCGATTTATAGCACGGACACACGTATCAAAAAAATGCAAACAAATTAACCCAAGTATTATGACACAAAAATGATAATATGTATCGTATGTGCCTATAATTAACTTAGAAGAAGATTAACAAATTAAATATTATATATATAATTATTTTGATTTATATGTGTATCCTTAGACGTACGTAATTCTTAATACATAGGCTTGAGCGTATCCTAAAATATCGAAAATAGATATGTGACGTTCAAAAATTCGTATCGGTATCGATTTATTCATCGACCCTAAAATCGATACGGTTATCACTAATTTAACCTATAATAAATTATTAACATTTTAGAGTACTGGTCTTTGTATCAGAATCGATATCGGACCATTACTATGAGTATCGATTATTATTTCAGGGTACTAATATGAATAGTAATTAGTAGTTCCAACCTTACTATGATATGGCATGTATCGGCCATATTCGGATGAATGTCAAGGAATTATGGTTTTGGATACTTGTAAAACATGGAGAGATGCTCAAATATGATCTTTCCAATAGCTCCTTTAGTTCTTTATGAGACTTCTTCATCAAGTATCTTAACTAAATAATACTTTAGCAAATATCCTAACTCAATTTGTATCTAATCCATATTATTTGAATATATGATACATGCAGAATCAATGAGTCGATACTTAGTTCATCGATTGTAGATATACAATCGGCGACATGAGAGTAGGATTGGTTTGACAAATAATTTCATGGCGGGCGTTGAGGAACTTTTCAATTACGCCAGTAGTTAACCTTATTTCATGGATGGGAGGCTCATCAAGTGTCATTGTGTCAAATATCATAATATATCATTCAAAGAGGTGGATCTCGTAGGTGGATCTCGTAAGGGAGCATCTCTACAAGAAGGATTTTGTACCGAACTACAAGGAGTGGACGGCTCAAGAAGAAACTTTATTTTCACAATATCATCATTCATCCTTTAATATGGAGGTATAAGAGTCTACTCTCGGAGATAATTTTGAATATTGATCGCAAAACCTGGCGCATGAGTTGGTATTTGATGCGGCCAGTCCAAGTTTTGATCCAGAGGATCCTAATCCCGATGCGAAAGAATTCTATGACATGTTCAAGAATGCCGATACTCCGTTATATCCGGGTTATGATTCTCATTCTGTCATTTCAGTGGTGATGTGGTTGTTGAACCTAAAGTCTGATTTTAACTAGCCGCAGTAATGCTACGACCAGATAATTCAGTTTGTTAGAGAGTTTTTGCCAAAAGGATCGAAGGAGTTGCCTGATAACTTCTACAAGTCGAAAATGATGATACAAAAATTTGGATTAGGCTATGAAAAGATAGATTATTGTCAAAATGGTTGCATGTTATACTATAAGGAGAATAATGATAAAGATAAATATATTTTCTATCATGCGGACCGGTACAAGCCAATTTGGGACAAAAAAAAGTCAACTCTCCGAGTAAGGTTGTGTCCCTACAAGTACATACAGTTTTTACCGATCACAAAGAGGCTGCAGAGGATGTATATGTCCGCAAATACAGCACAACACATGACATGGCATAGCAAGGAACGAAAGTTGGATGGAGGCAAATTATCTCATCCTTCCGATGGAGAGGCAAAGAAGCATTTTAATTTGTGTCATCCTGAATTTGCTGCGGAGTCCAAGAATGTTCGGTTGGTTTATGTTCTGATGGATTCACTCCTTTCGGACAGTCGGGATCTCAGTACTCTTGTTGGTCGGTGATTTGACTCATTATAATTTACCACCGAGGATGTGCATGAACACTCCTTACATGTTCTTGACACTTACCATACCTGGTCTAAAAAATCCAAATAAGAACATCGATATCTACTTGCAGCCGTTGGTGGATGAATTAAAACAATTATGGCAATTCGGTGTTCGAACATATGATATATCGAAGGAGCAGAACTTTCAGATGAGAGCGTCTCTCATGTGAACCATCAACAATTTTTTAGCATATGGGATGTTATCGGGGTAAAGTACTCATGGTACTTTGTCTTGTCCAATATGTATGAAAAAGTGTAAGGCATTCCGTCTCCAGAACGGAGAAAAAGCTTCTTCTTTTATTGTCACCGTCAATTCCCTCCTGCGTCGCATCCGTGGAGAAGGAACAGAGATGCCTTTAAAGCTGGTAAACATGAACTATCTCCTCCCCCGTTGAGACTGATAGGAGACGAAGTTTGGAAAGAGATAGATTAATTACCGACTGTGATGGAAGATCCGATATCCGGCGATCACTTTGAAGGGTTTGGAAATAGGCATAATTGGATGAAGCGGAGTATCTTTTAGGATTTACCTTATTGGAAGGACAATCTCATAAGGCACAATCTTGATGTCATGCATATCGAAAAGAATGTATTCGACAACATCTTCAATACGGTGATGGATATCAAGGAAAAAATGAAAAACAATGTCAAAACAAGTAAGGACTTGAAAATTATTTGTAGGGTTCAGATTTATACCTAAAACGATGTGGCAACAGCAATTGGGTCAAGCCTCCAGCACCGTTTATATTGAGTAGGGAGGATAAATTGATAATATGCAACTGGATTTCAAAGTTAAGATTTTCTGACGGCTACGTGTCAAATCTGACAAGATGTGTTGATCTCAACGAATTCAAGCTGACAAGGATGAAGAGTCATGATTTCCATGTGTTTATAGAGATGTTACCACCTATTGCTCTGAGAGATATGTTGCCTCATCAAGTTTGGACTCCGTTGGCCGAATTATCTATATTCTTTAGAGATTTGTGTTCAAGGAAGTTGATGGTGCAAAATATAATAGAACTTGAGGAGAACATTGTATTGACATTGTGTAAATTAGAAAGGGTGCTTCGCCCCCCCCCCCCCCCCCCCCCCCATTGTTTTGATAGTATGGAGCATTTATCGATTCATCTTGCATACGAAGCACGCGTCTGTGCTCCCGTCTATTATCGATGGATGTATCCATTTGAGATGTATAAATTATTTATACTAATAATTTCTTTATTCAAATAATTCTAAGATTCAATATATTATCTATAGGTATCTACATCACCTGAAGAAGAAGGTTGGCAATAAGGCTCACGTAGAAGCTTCGATATGCGAAGCATATACCATTGAGGAGGTTTTAAAAATCTGCTCCATCTACTTTGATACTCATGTCAGAACAAATCGCAATAGTGCCCTAAGGAATGATGACGGTAGGGTTAATGCCTCGAATAGTGTAATCCACACCATCTTCAATATGGGAGGAAAATCTACGAGTGCTACTAAAGTACGTTGGTTGGAAGACGATGAGTTTGAAGCTGCTCATCGGTATATATTGTTAAATAGTGGTATAAAAGAGATGCAAGATATTGAGAAGTAAGCGACATATCTTTCCTAGATATTTCAACTTTGTATATACTTGGAAAATAATTGCTCTAATTGTTCTCCTTATTATCACAGTACTTTTATAGCTGAGGTGAAATCAGAGAGACCTAAAATTAATGAAGATGATCTTGCTAGAGAGGTTGATAGAAAATTTACATCGTGGTTCCATAATTATGTACGGATCCTAAATATTAAGCATTCTAAATTTAGCATTCAGACCAATCTTTGTCTAATGTCTATATGATACGTGATATTTCTGTTTTTTGTCCTGGTACAGACTTACAAATTGAATGACTTCGAGCATTAGCTAACGGATCAAGCAAGAGGGCAAAGTGTTGGGATGGACACACCATCAATGGCTTCAAATTTAGAACCACTGATACGTCTATTAATCAATCATTTGTTGATAAGGAGTCTAATTATACAAAAAAATCCTAGAGTATGTGTGAGGGATTTAGTCTACGATGTCGATCCAGAATTTGACTATTACGGTATACTAAGAGATATCGTGGAGCTGGATTACTCTTATGAGACAAAAATTGTGCTATTTAAATATGATTGGTTCTATACAACACCCAAGCAAGGATGGAAAATTGATAAATATTTTGGGTTTGTTGATATAAAATATAAAAAAAGATATGTAGGTTTTGAACCATTTGTGTTGGCTAGTCAAACGGTTCAAGTGTATTATACGAGCTATCCTAGTCGACGATGCAATAATAAAGATTGGTGGGTTGTATGCAAAACAAAAGCTAGAAACACATATAATATTGGGGATCTAGCATACAAAGAGGATGAGGTGGTCATGCCTCAACTTGCATATAGGAGTTTGGCCGGTGTTGATGGTATAGAGGTTGACATTACCGTAGATGATGATAGAGTTGACGAAGAGGTTGACATAGAAGATTTACCTCATATAGAAGAGAACTTTGATATGGAGGTATCGAGCGAGGAACAAGAATTAAAAAATGAAGGTGATAGTGATAATGGAAGTAAAAAATAAAAATGAAGAAGTAGAAGATAAAGACGATTCGGAAAATAATTCGAAAGACGATGACGATTCGGAAGATGAAGAAAATTAGTATGTACATACATATGCATTAGCTTAGATATTTATTTAATTATTTTATCATCACACTAGAATTTACTTATTTTACCACACCATGTATTACTTTATGATTATCTGTTTGATGACACCATTTTTTATTTGCTGCAGATTTACTAATAGTAAGGCAGGACGAGGACGAGGACGACGATAGGTTCAGAGAGGATCATCTTCTCACCATCCTTCGTCCACTATGCCGGCTATCCCAGATTCTCGCACACTACCTGAGGACGAGTTCGTAGATGCGACGGATGGTTTATCCCCGCCATATACTCGTTCTTCAGTAGGATAAGCTACTCCATCTACCGGATTGCCATAATCTGCTAACCTTCTTCTACTCCAGCCACTACCGGCACTACTACACCAGCTACTCCACTAGTCGCTCCCACAGGAGCAAATCCATTTCTATGCCTTCTTGTGGAAAAAGGAGTATATGTCCGCCGCCCTGGATTTGCAGACCCCCCTACTCTACCAGAGCGGCCAGCCTTTATCTCTCGTCCCGAGCTATTGGCCGATGGAGAGACGTAAGCATTTATTTGTTAATTTACACATTTATTTTATATTTTTTATTATAATTGTATATTGTCTACTTATTTTAGATTCTTCCCGATCAAGTCTGGGAATGATCTGGAGGAGATCATGCGGGGCTACTTTGATGACCCTTATATCAACTTTAGTGACATCCCCTCGATCAACGATTCGCTTAGATTGAGAAGCTCGGGGTATGTATATAAGTTTTTTTTATAATAATTTTTTTTATTTTATAACAATGATACAAAATATTTTTTTTAATTTATAGAGGTTGTACTGGTGGCCGGATCATAGAGATAGTGATATCCGAAAGTGCTATAAGACCGTCGCCAGCAAGAGGTTGAGAGATATGATCAATGACCAGAAGGCGCTGGCGCTACTTGGACCGGATCATCGCAAGGAGTGGCTAAAGGTGGAGTACTAGGAGTAGATGAAGAAGAAGATGGACACCCAGACTTTCCAGCAATTTTTCAGCGGACCCACAAAAGAAAGAATGATGGGAAGCTCGTAAATGAGCAAGCCTCCAAAGCATATGTAAGTTATCTTTATAAAATTTTGTCAATTTAATTAGATTATTTTTATAATTTAATTAGATTCTAGGTTTCTAAGTCAAAATAGTCAAACTAGGTCAACTCTAGGCCAAACAGTCAAACTATGACATTTTCTAGTTTCTAGGTTGATTTTTATCGAATTATAATGGTTTATGAAGTTATATTAGATTATATTAAGATTGTAAAAGCATATAAAAGAGAAAAACGTATCTATCGCATATAAATTAATCGACAAGGGTGATTACTATTTCATTCAATTTCAAAAGTACTAAGAATCAAATAGGTTTAGAGTTAAGGAATGGTCCGTTAGCGATTCCGATTTTGATACTTTGAACCTTGGTTAAATTATATAATATGATATCTAGTATCTAATATGATACTCTAACCAAAATCAAATATAGCACATATAACTATAAACTCCTTAACTCTAAACCTATTTATATAAATAAATATAGAAGACGTATGAGACGTTAGAGGGGGGCGCTGAGAGCAGCACGCCGACTGAGAGAAACGATCGGTGGGTACAAGATATCGAGAGAGAAAAAGGCGGCAGCGTGTACGGTACAAAATCGTTGACATCCCAGCCGTCGGTTCTTTCCAGAGCTCCTCCGACGGCTACTCCAGCTTCATCAGTGCCCGGCTCCGGCGTTCCTTCTGGTGCAATATCTTTGGAGCAGCTCACGACGACTATGCATGAGCTACATGGGCTGGTCCGACGGTTGATAGACACTAGTGATGCTCCAGTACCTGCTCCTCCGAGGCTACTACGATGGCTCCTCCAGCTACTCCGATGGCTCCAGCTCCTCCGACGGCATCGATGGGTCATCCAGCTCCTTCGACGGCTCCTGCCACTGCTCCATCTGCCGTTGCTCCCGATGATCTACATAATATCATCGCTATGGTTGTGGCCCAGTACATGGCTAGCCGACAGCTGCCTCTGCCTCCACCGTCGACTTGATAGATTTTTGAGTTTGTGGTATTTTTTTTGAGTTAGTTGTATTTATTTGACTTGATTGTATTTATTTGACTTGATTGTATTTATTTGACTTTGTGGAATTGTATAATACAATCGTATTTTTGGACTTGAATTGTATAACACCGTCTCCGCCTCCGCCTCCACCGTTGTATTTTTGAGTTTGTGGTATGTTTGGATTACTCTATTTTATTAGTTCATTGTATATATAATATTTGGACATTTTGTGTGGGTTTTCATAGTTTGTGTGGAATTTACTTGTGTGAAATTTATTTTTGTGGAAATTGGTGAATGTATAACAGGTATATGCTCAGCATAAATTGATTTCTGGAAAAAATATTACCTTTAGCGACGGACTAGCGACTTACTAGCGACGGAAAATCTGAAAAATCTCAGGTCAACGACGGAATTTCGACGGATAATCTCAGGTCAGCGACTACCTAGCGACGGATTTCGTCGCTAAAACGTCCGAGACACATAAATGAACCAAACATGCATGTATCAGGATCCGTCACTAAAATTCGTCGCTAATCCGTTACTGGGAGTGACGACAGCGATGGATTAGCAACGAACTATGTGAGTCCAGAATGTGCAAAACCTTCTGAAAAAATTGACAATTTTTGGGCTCACATAATCCGTCGCTATTATGTCGGTAAGTAATCAGAAAGTTTAGCGACGAAAATTATACGTCACTAATACGTCGCTGAAATTATGTCGCTAATTCCGTCGTGAAGCCGTCGCTTGAGCGACGGATTAGCGACGGAAAATTCGTAGCGACGTTAATATTTCTGACGGAAAAGTTCCGTCGCTAATCCGTCGCTATTTAAAAATAGCGACGGAAAATTGCATTTAGCGACGGATAATTCCGTCGCTAAAACAGTGTACTTTTGTAGTGTAGTAAATTGAGAGAGACAAAAAAATATATATGCGGAGGAAATGGTAGCTATGTTCTTGCATATTCTTGCACACCATGAGAAGAACAGAATCATACAAAATAGATTTTTGTGTTTTGGGAAAACAACTAGCAAATATTTTAATATGGTATTAAGGGCAGTCGGATGTCTACAAGGACAATTGCTAAAAACTCCATAACCTGTGTCCGAGAACGCATCTGATGAGAAGTGGAAATGGTTTAAGGTACACAAAAGAAATCTGTTAATTTTTATTACACTATGGAACTAAAGAAGAAAATACATTCTAAGTTGTATTTTATTGTAGAATTGCCTCCGGTTGCTAGATGGGACATATATTAGTGTACATGTGCGAGAAGCTGGACCTGCTGAAGTGGATGAAGATTTGAATAATGACAATGATTTTTTGATCTCGAAGGAGATGGTTTGCCTAAAACCACTGTTCCTACACCTACTACTCACACACCTTCTTCTAATCCTAATTCAACTCCATCGAACTAGAAAGCGAGCAAGAGACGCTTATGCTTAATGCTTGGGAGACTATGAAGGAAGTACTTTAGAATGACCATGCAACATCTACAAAGAGAGGTAAACTTGTCGAAGAGATTATGAAAATTAGAGGCTTGAATGATTGGCCGTAAAATTGCTTTTGTTTTTATTTTGGAGTGTAGATGATGGCTCAACATAATGTTATATTTTGATCAAACTTCTGTTAGAAGTAGTATGTAATCTGAATTTTAATTATGTTGTGATATTAGTTTTGGGCATTAGCATAGCATACGTACATCACCTATTTTTTACATGAATTTGATAAACAGCACAACACAACCCAAGGCATATCTATCATGCAAATATTCTCAGCTCCAACTCAACTTAGAGATTCATGTTTCAGTTGCTAACTGAAGTGATACAATTGACTTGATTTTGAATCTTAAATTTTCTCATTAGCACGTGGGTATTATTGGAAAATTGACTTGATTTTGTTTTCTCTTCTCACAAACACCCAACACTGCAATGGAAAGTAAAAGATATATTCAGACTATATTCAAAATATCAAAGAATTGATTTTCTTTTCTTTTCTTTTCGCAAACCAAAGAGAAGTAGATATCAAAATTAATACTATAGATACGACTTTCTATTAAGGCTTTTTTTTCCACTATATATTGTCCTAAGATTGCTTAATCTGCTTTCTATTTACTATTTTCAGGAAAAATAAAAATATGACTTGGTTCAATACTAGTTACATTCTGGAGTATGATGGTTAAGTTTTACAATCCACAATTTATTCTAGGAAAATTCACGGAATTCATGGCTGGGCAAAGGGAGGATATGTGAACAAGTTCCATAGGATCAGTAGTAACTCAAATAATGCTTCCTCAGTAAAAAGATCAAGATATCAACTGAAGGACATGCTTCGCAGGAGATGATTCATATTTACACTCAAAAGTTTGATAAACTACAATTAGTTTGTATGATTTAGTGAAAGTAATACGTGCACTGGCTTCCCTAGTAAAATTTGATCCAGTTATTTGTTGGTGTTGTTTCTTTGGATATGTCTACACCACCAGATGAGTATCTCAATATAATATTTTGTATGAGTTGAGGTATGCATATGGGGTGTGGTGGGGCACTTGAATGTCATGTGAAAATATTTTTCTAGAAGAAAAAAATATTAACTTTTTAAAGAAAGCATTTATGCTTTTTGTCACTCTCTTGAAAAAATTCTCTTAGGAGCTAAGTCCCAAAGCGACTCGGACTCGGAATCGGACTTGGGCTCGGACTCGGTCGGACGCTACGTAGGCGTATGCGCAGACTGTGCGCGGCTGTGCTGCTGCGTGCATGGGCACGTGGGCGCATGATCCACTAATTATGGGATTTGACGGTTATGAAAAGATATGATCAGTTATTCAGATCCGGTTTTTATGGAATTTGAATTTAAAATGTTCCTATCTTTTTGTAACTAATTGGCGACTAAGGTTTCCGCATTCTCTCTATAAATACTCTCTCCGTGGCCCCTTTGAGAACTTACATCGAAAAAGAAGAAACGAAGAGAGATTCTGCTGCTGCCGCCATTGGATTCCAAATGGTTCGTGCGGGTTCAGGAAAGAGGTGACAACGAGCGTTCCAAAAGATTTACATGAACTTGCAGGTTCGGAGGAGCAGACTGTGTGGGACGAATCTTACTTTGAGCAACGGTGATCTTTATTACCCCAGCAAGCAGATATCCTTCTTCTCCTTCATCTTCTCTCTTGTAATATGTTATGTCCGTTTGCAACTGTAATTGTAAGAAAGAATGAAAAGTTTATTCTTTTTTGTTGTAATTCTCATAAGTTGTAATGGAGATATATTGGATATTGTTCTTCGTTGGAATCGAAGTATATCAGTGAGGGAACTTTTCTGTGAACTCCTGATCTCGACTACAACTTTTGGTTCTGCCAACTTTGATTAAGCCTCGGAAATAACATTATTGTTGTGATAAGTTAAAAGGCAAGCACAAGGATCTGTTTGAAACGTCAAGGGTCCATTGATGAAAATGGGTTGGAAAAATCTTGAACCCAATTTCTACCGTTATGGATATAAGCGCAATTGAAATTCCTGAAAAGTTATACATTTGTGTATTGATAAGACCATTCACCCTCCCTTCTGGACCATATAGCCAAGAGAAACCATGAACCATAATAGAAAGACTTGTTCCACCCATGACTAAATATTTTTTAGTAGCCATATTAGACCGTACATCTCTCTTACCTTAATTTCAAAACCTGTTTAACATAATACCGAATCCATCTAGAACTAATAATAGTCAAGCTTATATATAGTAAGTTTAAATGATTGAGGGAGGGGCAGGACTAAGTCCACATCACCAATAGAACTCTAGTTCAGCTTTCGACATCATTGTAAGAGAGCTTAAACATCACACGAACGTGAGAACAAATGGAGGGGGCTCAACAGCGGAAAGAGAGAATTATGTCAGGTCCATGAAATAACCATATACCTACAAAACAATTAATGCGTTCAATAATTTTATGTGGTTTTTGTGCACAGTGGTAGTGGTGGTGGTGGTGGTGGTTGTTGTTGTTTATGTGCACAGTGGGCAACATAATTTTAGATTAATAATGAGGGCTATTTGGTTCGGAAGAGTAAGACAAATTGCGGTGAAGTGAATTTTTTTTTTTTTTTTGGTACTTTAAAGAAGCGGATGTTAAAAGTAAAAAAATTTAAATTTTGTGTTTTGATAGTTGTTGAAATTGGTTAAAATGTGTAATTTTTTGTTGAAGTAATTTAAATAGTAATTTTTTTTTTTTTTTTGTTAAACTAGAGAGAAAGTGGTCCTCCAACCAAATACAAATAAAGATTTTTCACTTCATCTCAATTTCAGGAAAATAAAAAAAATAAAACCTCTAATGTCAAAACTTCGATTTTGTGACAGAAAAAGTTAATTTTTTATGTCAAATTCCAGTCAATTTTGACTACAAATTTTTTAACCAAATACGTGATTAAGTAATCCAAATTTTAGATTTTGACCACTTTCGTAATCCAAATCTGCGAACAAAATAGTTCCTAGGAATACGAGATTAGAGACAATATGAACTCTATTCACTCAAATATGACCTAGAGTAGTACATTCTCAAGTCTGATTAGAAGTGATAAGATATTAGTATAGTAGTTGCCAAAACAAGGTGTAGGCCTACCGAGCTAGAATTGAGACTATTAGAAAAAGGATATGTTATTTTGGTACTTGTTAATGTTAACGGCTACAATAATGCTAAGTTTACTACCAAATGCTTACAACCCTCTCTCCTCCTGCTATGTGGGTCACATCCGACCTCACCTCTCCCTCCAATAAACGACTGTCACGTGGCATTTTTGCCACGTGGCGGCCAACCGTACAGCCACCGGGTCCCACATCTCCCTCCTCCTCTAATGGACGGCCGTCATGTGAACGTCACATGGCGGTTGTAAGAGGGTTGTAGGCATTTGGTTGTAGTCAGAGCATAGCCCTAACGGCTAATACAATGGAAATAATGACCCCTTAACAGAGCAGAGTAGAAGAAAATGAATCATCAAACCACCCTTAAATTTTGAGATAAAGGTTATTTTGTTGTTGTATGGTGATAAGATAGGATATTCATGCATACATTGTATTTTGAAATTAATTAGGCTAAAAATTCAAGTTAGTACTCGACTATGTTTAACTTTATAAAGACCAGAGGATTCAGATTTATTCAACTTTTATACACTTTTTAAAAAAAGAGGGCAGCCCAGATCATGGCCCATAACTAAATTGCTAATGCAAGTTTTACCACTAAACAAGACCAGCCTCTGGCCCATAACTAAAAACACTAATGTTAGTTTTACTACTAAACAAGCCAAGCCAAGACCTAGCCCAAAACTAAATCACTAGCCTTAGTTTTACTACTAAACAAGCCCAGCCTAAGGCCTAACGAGCTTTCTCTCTTTTATTTGAGAGAGAGAGAGTGCGTGTGTGTCAGAAATAGCGGATAACGGCTAAGTGTGACGTAATAGCGACAAACTTAAGAAAATATGGAGATTATGACATCATATGATGTTACCAATTTAGCGATGCATGTCACAAATGTCGATATCATTACAATATGCGTCGTAATCTTTCTGATAGTCTACGTCACTATAAACGTTGATGAGGGTCGAAAGTTACCTTTTAACCAAAAGTCGTTAAGCATTGCTAATTTATTTATAATAACCCTATCAAGAACCTAATACTCTCTATCTCTCTCTCTTTTAAAAAAATTTCATCTGGCGGCTAAAATCTCCAACTTCACCCCTCCTCATCTACCTCCTTTAGTAATAGATATTATGCTATATCATCCACTATACAGAGCACACTATCTGGCATCTATAATGTTACTGATCCAGTATATGTCGTATATTGGAGCACCAAAATTGTTACTGATTAAGCACGTAATTGACGAATTCATATTGCATATTAACAGGGATAACCCAAATACAATATACTTAGTCGTAGGACTTGCTTGGTCTCTCTAATAAATTACTTGATGTACATTATGTTGTAAGTCAGTCATCCTGGAGATGTATGTTGTCTCGACGTAATAATTCATCCATTGTCCTTATTTGGCATAAGGATGGATTATTGATTTAGGCTCTGACCATAGATTATGGATCTAAGCTACGACATAGGTACCAATGTGTTGTATTACTGATTTAGGTTTTGCTGCATTATTCTCTTGGGCTTTCTTGTGGTACTTTCTATTAGGGTTGTCGTATGTGAGACTCGTCTCACTGTTCTAGTATACATGTCCAAGATATGCGTATATTACGTGTAGAGCTTGCTTTATGCTTATTGCTTATTCATGAGGATGTGTGAGGGTTTGGGTTTGATTTGGACTAGTTTTGTGCTCGGTCAAGTCGGTTGCCCAAAATGGATTGAAATTGTGTCATAGGTGTTTGTAACGAATTGGAAGTACATATGGTTTCAATTGGGTGTAACAAAAATATCATGGATGTAAAAGAATTAGAGTAGGTCATGGTCGTATATTCGGTTGCAAGGAACGGGTCAAAGTTGTGTCTCCAATTTCGATTGGAACGAACATAGGTACAAAGTTTATATTCGAATTTAGATATTGGTTGACGAATATTGCACGAATAAAATAAAGCACAAGAGAGTATATTTGTGAGTGACACAAAAATTATGATTAAAGATTGACTTATCTAGGTCAAGGGTGTAAATTTTGTTCGAAGGCAAAAGCTAGTGTAGTGCTCTAGATATTTAAGCAACATAAGGTGCAACAAAAGAATCGAATATTAAAGAGATGAATTAAAACTCCAATAATTAATCTAGAATAAGTCTAAATAAATCCTTAATCCAAGATTTGGGTCCGGGGATTTACACTTCTCATGCGTACATTTGTACCAATGCCTTCTAGTCAAATCCTTGCAAAAGTACGCCAAGGCCATTCAGGAGCTTGGACATACTTTTGAAGGAAAACTCAGTGACATACCTTATGTGAGTCATGTCTTGACATCAAGATGGTACGCCAATCCTCTATTGGCATACAATTCTTTTACTCTAGCATTCTTGATAAGCGAGCCTTGACTTTGGCATCGTCTCGACTATCGTGTCCTCGACTATTGTGCCATACGTGAGATTTGTGTTATCTTTTAGTAGACCTTCACTTGCTTGCTATAGTATGCCACTGCTATATGTTTGGCGTTAGTACGCCACTGTTATATCTTTGGCCTATAGTACGCCATTGTTTTAGTTTGGCCTATTATACGCCAGTGATACTTTCGGCCTATTGTACGCCACTGATCTTTTTTCCTGCCTTATTATACGCCAACCCTATTTTTATTGTTTTATACGCCTATTGATATTGTTCTCTCTTAAATTGTTAGCACATGTTAATTCCCCATGCTTACTTTTGTCTAATTTCCTTACTTAAATCATGTTTAATTTTGTTTATGATGCGCTTGATATTGATCTTGTTTTTCTGACATGACTTAATGATTGCTCACTGTATCAAGCATGAACTCCAGTATTCTTGATAACATGTATCTTGATACCGTATTATACCAATAATTATGATCGTGGCTCGACATAGCGCACTCATGAATCGAGATACCCTGACATGTCCTAGTCAAGGCTTTTAGAAGAACCTGTTTATTTCCTGACACGTTATTTCCGTGGTTGATTTTATGATTGTACTTGTCAAGCTATTGTCCAAGTTTTACATCATGTCTAAGGCAGATTCTCGAACACCATGGTCAAAAATCTTGAATTAACATGACTAGGTTAAGGAACTAAATTGATAACTAGAATCATTTTGAAAAAGGTTGGTTTGAACCTTGTCCATCCATATTTTTTTTTTTAAATAGAGCAAAATTAATTAATTCTCTACCAAAAAAGAGAGAGAGAGAGAGAGGAAAAAAATTTCAAATCAGAAAAAAAATTATTCTATAATATTAAAGTTACTTGTAACGTCTGCTAGAAGCCTCCAAAAAAATAGGAAGAAAATGTGCTCAGAGGAAAAAAGTTGGACTCCAGTAATTGCTTTGCTTCTAAACTTAGAATTTGCCTTGCTTTTGTAAGAGGGAAGACATTTTGTAGAAGGAAAGAAATTTTAATTGTGTTTATTTTTCATGAATTATAGACTATTTATAGAAATATTTTTAGTCCAAATGACCCCAAATACCCTATAAATAGTTGTTATAATGGATATTTTGGTCTTTTTACAAAAAATAACCAAAATATCCCTAAAACAGAAAAAAAAATGCCACTAAAATGGGAATATTTTGGTAAAAATACCCCCCAACGGATTATTCTAAAAAAAACGACCGAACCGGGCCGACCGGTGTCACGCCCCAGTCCCAAAATACGTAGGACCAGGAATACGTGACACGCCAGCTACGCATTCGACCAGACTCTGGTCTGACTCGAATACGTATAAGCTGTAATATAAAAGGGCACAATCTAGATATCCCATAAATGTAAACCTCTATGTCTCAATCCATAATATACAGCAGTATACAAGAAAGAGCTATATGTGCTAGAGTCGGCCGCCCAATAACACACTAACTCGAATAAACTCGAAAAGAAGTATGAGTCTATAAAAACTAGGCTACAACAGCAGATGAAATAAATAATGTAAAATAACTATAATGCCGGTAGATATAATGTGAGTACCTGGTTTCATGCCCGCAAGACATGCAACTCCAAACATCAACTCCAAATGCTCCGTAATCACCTATGCTACAAAACTGGCAGGGAACCAGGTCCTCAGAGGGACGTAACAAGGTACAAAAATACAACAAGCCAGGTAACAGAAAGTACAAGTGCACGACAGGGTACTCTATCATAAACAAACTAGTGAGACATAATTTAAAGACAATGTTCGACGCGTGGGCTGTCCAAAATAAAACTGTAGCTCCGGACACGGAAACACACGGGACGTACCGCAGCTCCGGGCAAAGAGTCACACGGGTGATACCACTATACTAGATTCAGGATCACTACATAGATACTACATATATATATAAGCGCGTGCAGAGGAGCCCAAGCGTCTAGTGACTGTCTTCCCCTTCCCAAGCGGTCAACGATTGTGCGTTGAACCTGAACCTCTAACTACAGTCTCAACACACAGAAATAACTCAACAGACGCGACCCTAAGGTTGTCCCAGTCTCTGGTCATGATATCAGTATCAAGATACAGGAATCTGGCAAAGATCACAGTGTATGAGTGTGTCCTGGGGTATCGATGTACTCAGGTACGTGCATCGAGGTACTACAAAGCATCTAACAATTATTCTAAGATGTTACGACGAACGTCAGCACCCGGTTGTGATCCGGACGCGAGGTATCGAACGTCAACATAAATACGTGCATAATGTACATAACGAAACAATAAATATCTGTAAACTGAAATACAGGATGGCAAGGTACACTTGCCTGCGTGCGGCTGCTGATGACGGGGATCTGGTACCGCGTCCAAGTCCTCAGGTCCCGCAATACCTAGAGATGAGATACAAACCAGAATCAATAATCTATTCTACGTCAAGCAGGGATGCGACACACAACTACACCTAAACTCAGTCTCTGCTACGACTCACAGTGACAAGACACTAGGGGGTTGACCACAGTTGACTATCGGTACGATAGTCAAATCAACTAGTCATCTGTACATTCTCCTCGATTTAATTCTCCGTAACTAACATTTTCCATCATGTACCATAGATTCCGATTATTTATTTAAAGGTCAAAAACCCTATTCTCCTCGAGTACATATCTTAATTAAATCGTTAATTCATGTAGAAGCCAACCCTATTCTACAATCCACCTTTCACAAATACATCTCCTCAACTTATCGCAAGTCGAATCTCCAAGTCCTTGATCATCCTCTCCAATCCTCGTCTCATGCTCAATATCGTAACATTTTTCTCACAAGTTGTATTCACCCTAATTCTATCTAAGTACAACATCCAAACTTAACCTCATAAAACACAAGTTACATGATCTCTACACTACATAAACACTAAAAATATATTAAACCTCATTAAACACAACCTCAATCCATATTCACATTAATCATAATTAACCTTAACCTATATAAACCTCAATCACATATTTCAAGTACCACACTACACTAGCCATACATATCCACATTATATAACCAAAATCCTAGCTAGCATTTCACACAAACATATATATACCAATAACCCTACTAACCCAACAATATGTATAAATGTAAAGAGAGGGGGAGGAGTATACCAAAGCGGCCGGAGCGAGGTGGTTCTGGCCGGACGACGGGGTATGGCCGGTGGAGGGTGGCCGAGTGGGGGTGGTGGTGAAGATGTAATGGTGGTGGTGGTGATGGTGGTAGTGGTGGTGATAGTAACTGGACAGGGAGTGATGGTGGTAGTGTAATGGTGAAGTCGGACGGGGAGTCGCACGGCAGGAAGGAAAATAACCGCAGGCGGTCGAAAACCACGGTCGGTCGGGAAGCACGGTCGGTCGGGAAGCACAGCCGCGGGGGTCGGGGGCTGCTCAGTGGCCGGTCGGGATGTTCAGTCCGGCGGTCGGGATGTTCAGTCCGACGGTCGGGGGAGTTCACAGCGGAGGAAAGACGCACAACGGCGGTCCGCTGAAGCTGCACAGCGGCGGTCGGCTGAAACTGCACAGCGGCTGTCGGCTGGAGCTGCACAGCGGCGGTCGACTGGCCGGAGCCGAGTCGGTCGGCCGGCCGGTCGGTCTTCAGGAGGAAGAAGAAATAAAGGAAGAAGAAGAAGAAGAATGGAGGGAGGAGGTTTCTTGCATGGAGAAATAAATGGAGGAGGAGAGAGAGAGTGAGGGGGGTTTCTAGGTTCCTTGGGATTAGGGCCAGCTTGGTTTAATGTGAGGGTGAGGTGATAGCTTTATAGGGAGGGGTGCATTGGATGGAGGGTGGAGATGCTCCTATTCAAAATGGGGGGATAGGATCACTCATGAGAAGAATTATTTCTTCATGAGAAAATGAAGAGGGAAAGTTTAATTCGGTCCAAATTTTTGTGACCTCTCCATGTAGTTTTGGCCAATGGGGTGAGGGCACCTAAAATCACTAAATTACAACTTAGCCCCTTAAATTCGGGAAATTGTACGAACACATAAAATGACGCAAAAATTGTGAAGAAAATTGCGGTTGATAATTTGCATGGCGAGGGGGTATTGGGGGTTTGGCACGAGTTTAATTTAATGGCCATCGGGATTAATTAAGGATTAAAATAGGATTAAGAAAAATTGGTATCCTCGATTTAAATAGAATTAAAGTGTCTCGTACTTTTAAATTAAATGGGGGCATTTTGGGTCAAAATCCGGAAATGACGCAAGGTCAAAAATGGTGGGGGCTTGGAGTCAGTCTTGGACCCTTTTGTTGGTCCGGCTCAACGGGTTAAATTGGTATCTCAAAATTTAGGGTAACGACACAGGTGTCCGACACGAAATTAAATATGGATTACGGTTTCGAAAAATTGTGCAATTAATTTAAAGCACAACGAAATCTAATTTTAAGTGACAGAAAAGTCCAGTGCCTAATTTGGCGGGTCAAGTCAGAAGTACAATAATCCGATAGAATTTATGGGCTGATATTGGGCTCCGAATAATTAAACAATGATAGGGCGCGCTAAGGGTTTTAATTAAATGAATTAAAATACCAGACAAACTTAACTCCACTCTAAACCTCAACATCTGCTGCTAAATCCAAAATTTTCCAATCCAAACCTGACTATCTATAGAATAAATCGAGGGGATTTACAACCGGGCCTGAACCGGAAAGGTTCGGGCCCGGCCAACCGGGTCGACCAAATCCGAACCGGCCCGAACGGCACAAAAATTGGGCCGGAGCGGGCTAGCGGGTCGGCTCCAACGACCCAGCCCGGACCAGTGGGGCTAGTGGGCCTGGGCGGGCCGGTCCTTTGATCCAACCCAGGTTCTGGGCCGCCCGCCGATTTAGACACCTTGTCTTGTGCCTAAGCTACTCCGTAGAGACAAGCACCGACTCCCAAGACTGGAGACTTCTATTTATCGACTACGCGGTTTATAAAATTCTCTTCGAGAACCCAAAGGAAGCCACTTCCATAAGGAGACGTTTTCTCTGGTTCTACTATGATACGGCTACTAAAATGTTGTATCGACGCTCCCATAATGGTCTTCTGTTACGAGGCCTATCGAACGCAGAAGCGAAGTAGGCTCTCCACGAGGCTCACGATGGTATTTGCAGTGCCTGTGAGCCAGGACCCAAGCTACAGGACCGCCTCCGAAGAATGGTTTACTATTGGCCGACAATGGTAGAAGATGTCGTTGACTACGCAAGGAAGTGCCAAGCGTGCCAGATCTGTGCAGACTTTATCCACCAACCCTCGAGGCTTGGGGGATGGATATTATTTGACCAATTAGTCCACCTTCATCCAAGGGACATCGTTTCATCCTGGCCATTATCGACTACTTCTCCAAGTGGACAAAAGCAGTACCTTTCGTAGAAGTCAAGACATCAAACGTGATCAGAAGGATCATCCATGACAATGGTCTACAGTTTAAAAGTCATGTGTTCTACCGATTTTGCGACAAAAATTGAATTCAGAATGTAGAATCGACTGCCTACAACCCAGCAACGAATGTTTTGGCTGAGGCATTTAACAAAACCGTCATCAAGATCCTCAAGAATTTTATCTCTTCTAATAAGCGCGACTGGAACAAGAAGCTCGACAAATGTCTATGGGCCTACCGCACAATGATCCGAACACCAACCGGCAGTACACCTTTCTCCTTGGTCTACAGGAGCTAAGCAGTCCTTCCCCTTGAGATACAGATTCCCTCACTCCGAGTGGCTATCTCCAACCAGTTAACCGTCGATGACAATCACCGTCGACGGCTACAAGAGCTAAAAGCACTCGACGAGAAACGTCTCTTAGCTCAACAGTGTATTGAGCTATACCAAGCGTGTCTCTCGGGAGCCTTCAACAAAGGGATTAAGAAGAGGACCTACCAAGTGGGTGTCTTCTCCAGACAGTAAGGAGGCCAATAATTATGACCCACAAGACGGCTGGCAAGTTACAACCCAAATAGGAAGCCACGTTCATCATAGAATCTGTATTCTCCAACGACGCCTACTGACTGTCAAAACTCAACGACGACTTGCTCATGATGCCCATCAACGACAAGTTCCTGAAAAAGTACTATGTCTAAGGCTAGGCTTGTACTTCTCTCTATCTCCATCATGACAACAAAAGATGTGTAGGGTTCCCACTCCTTGAACAATCCCCAGCAAGTGCATATGTACGACAATCCATTATCGATATTCAGGAGTCCTGGATATGCAACAGATAATGGATTCTCAAAAGCTCCCTAATGGAGCAATTCTCGAGTCCACCTTGAGTCCACCTACACACTCCCGCCGGGACAACTCAAAAACCAGTCTCGTTAGACGCTAGCCATGTCCATATTACCTCTGAGCTATCAGCCTAACAATCTTCCCAGTGGAGTAAACCTCTGGTCTACCTATATTTTTGGGTAGACAACAACCAGCAAATCAATCCTCAGTGAGTTCTCGGATATTGGTTCACGTCCATATTACCTATGAACTACTGTCCTAACATTTCTTTCCAACCGTGTTTTCCATGTCTAAATTACCTCTTAGCAAAACCTCTCGGGTTTGACTATCGATTATCACGTCCATACTACCTCTGATATTGGTTGTCATCTCAACTTAGCACCCGTACTTAACTCTTTGTACGCCAGCGGTGTTAAGTCCACAAAACCTGTCACGTCCATATCTCCTCTAGAAGGGCTTATCTCGAACCAACCACTTGCACTCAAGTGCGCAAGAAGTGATATGTCCACCAAAGATCCCCCAGTGGGATGTCCCTAAATGACTACGGTGTTGTACTACGTCCACATCACCTCTAGTACAATACCCAAAAGTCCACAACACACAAAATTCTGAAAAAGGAGCGACTTTATTGATTAATATTCAAGATCATGAGTACATATGATAGAAATATATTACATTCAAGGGTTTTTCATTAGTATTCAAGGTTATGAGTACATATGATGGAAACATGTGTTAAGAATTTCCATGAAGTCTCGCTGATACGAATATTTTCATTAGAAGTGCCCCTCCGTGTTGTCGTTGCTACTGACACAAGTCGAGCCCGCAACAGAACTCAATGCTTTCTGGATCATCCCTCCACAGTGCAAACCTCAGTATATGGAAAAGAATCTATGCTGACGGATAGCAAGGGTAGAGCAGGAGCAAGCGCTCTAGAATCATGCGGGAAGACCGACGATAGGAATGACAATTAATCCAAATTCTGTCATCGACCCCACAATCTCCCGGCAGGTAGCAAACCGCATAAAGGGGATAAACGCAGCTGGCACGCTGCATGAACAAGGACAGCTCAACGCATGACGCAGGATGTTCATCCTCGTCTCCTGGATTAGTTCTTGCCAAATTGTCCACGTCTCTTGGATCAGTTCTTGGCCAACCGCCACATAAAGTTGGTCTTCACCCCGAATAACAGGTGTTACGATATCCTTCCATGCTCCATCATGAGTCGTACGAGGGGAAACAAAGACTGCAAAAAGAAAACATATGACATCAGCATACTTTTTAACAAAGTTGACTTCTATATTATAGAGCCTAGTCGGCGCATGAGGTGTCTTCCATGCGATAGAGCCACGATGGTCGCATGTCGGGTCAAGCTTCCATCCATGCGACAGAGCCATGGTGGTCGCATGTCCGGATCAAACCTTGATCCATGCGACAGAGTCATGGTTGTCGCATGTTGTCACGCCCCAGTCCCAAAATGACGAGGGACTGGAGATGCGTGGCAATGGCCAGCAGCATGCACCGATGGACAACCCAATTTAATGGATCCATCAGGGCATGCTTAAGCTGTAGTCTAACAGTAAGATGTTACAAGTCTCAGGTATTTCTAATCTCATCCACAGGGTAAACACAGATTAAATGCCAAAAATAATGCAATGGAAATAAATATGCAATATCAAATAAGGTTATCTCGGGAAACAAATCCGAGAAATATTCTGTTATATTTAAGGAAAAAGACAGGAATTGAAATGCTGAAAATGTAAATACTGTGTAGCTGAAGCCGGTGCTCAGGTGAAATCTTCGGCCACTACTTCGTCCTCTGTTCCTTGTTCTGCTCCAAGGAGTGCTCCGGTACCGTACACCTCTGGGTAGTTCTCTTCAGCTGTACCTGGGGACATAATCCGGATCCAGGTCCTCAGGGGACAGCAAGGTACAAAAAATACAAGCCAAAATAAATACAGTACAGCAGATAAAATAATCATCAGGGTAAACTAAGTAACCAACTATGTGATATGCAATATGAGAGCAGCACTAGAACTCAGGCTGAAGCCACTACAAGCTCTGTGTCGGAGAGCCGGTAGCGGCAATAACTATGAACTACACTATGTTATATACTATGTTTTATATATAATATCAGCCTGTAGTCTGTGTGTCTCTCCCCACCCAATATAATCCCACGTCTCATGTCCACGATACCTCATGTCCATGTCACGCACGATTATAACTAATGCAGCAAGTCTGATAGCTATGAATCAATTGTCTAAGAATGTAAAGTCTATGTCATAAAACATGCATCCTATACAGAATCACCTTGAATGTCTCAGGAAGACTCTGTCTCATGAAATAGTGTCAAGTGTCCTGGGTTCTGAAGTACTTGATAAGACAAGTACGAGCATTATCGGGTCTCGATATCCATGTCTATGTGACGTTACACAACTCCGCGTACGGAGTTGGCACCCGACTATGATCGGACACTAAGCACGTCACCCGTTTCCTAGGTTAAGCAGTTAAAACATGTTTATATTTAATTCCACAAGAAATCCATTAAAACACTATGTCAAGAATTACTGAGATTTGGCAAGCTTTACTTGTCCATTATTGTATAATTAAATCCAGAAAATAATTAGCGAGCTGCAGGGTTTGGCAAGGTACACTTGCCTGTGGTTCCTGTTCCAATTGCGGCTCTGACTTCAGCTGGAATTGCAGGCGGTACTCCGATTGCTGAAACAAACATCACCATCAGATCCAGAAAATATCAATCAGCTAGAAACGCCTGTCCTTGAGTCCAATTTGGAGACAAGGGCAGAAACGGCAGTTTCGGGCCAAAACGGGGTCCACCGGTGGGCCCGCTTTGCACCGAAAAATGCGTCCGTTTCAACGGTCTCCAAATTCACCAAACTTAGTGTCATCAGGTCAGGAACGATGATACGAACCCAACGGAACTTCCAGAATTGGATTCCGATGAGCCGATCACAAAATCGCCCGTCGAGCGGGGCCTGTGGGGCCCACGACACGCGATTTCGTCAACGTTCTCAGAATCGAACCAAACTTGACCCACAGGACCAACTTATTGCTACAAGTCCGATGGCGTAAGTTTCGTCTCGATCCGACATGTGTACACAAAGTTAGGTCGAATTGCAGAAAAGACGAATACGGAGCGATGTCCGCGGATACGCGTTGATTCCGGTGTGCACGCACACCCGAATCAGCTTCCGTGAAATCCCACACGTCCGTATCGACGAGGCGCATGTATCTGTGAAGACCGCGTGCGACCAAGTCGTCCCGTTTGGCGGGGCGCACTCAGTTCCGGGGTGAAACAGGGTCTGGTTTTTTCTTGTTTTTGGATCGCGGTGTGCGATCACCACAGGACGCGATACCCCGAACGGTTTGTCCGGACACCGAGAGGGTCATACAGGCTTCGCAACGCAATTTACGGAATCGAATACAGAGCTACGAGCAAAAAGATACACGCACCTGAAGGAGACTCGAAAACCAGGGTCGAACCGTGTCCGACACGTGTCGGACACAGGGGCCGAATTTAGGGTTAGGGTTAGGGCTATTCCTCTGGCCAGCGGCGCTGCGACGGAGGGTGGCCGGTGCTCAGGCGGCGAGGCGCGCGGCGGCGAGGCGGAGGCGAGGCGGCTCGGGGACGGCGGCGAGGCGCTGGCTGCCGCTGCTGCTGTCGACTGCGACGGTCGACGAGCCGGAGACGAAGGGGAGGGGAGCGCTGTGCTGCGGCGGAGACGCAGCGGCGAGTCGCAGCGGCGCTGGGCGGTGGCCGAGGTGGAGCGGCGCGGCTGACCGGGTGGTGGCGGTGGCGGTTCGTGGCAGTGGCGGAGGGAGAGAGGGGAGGGGTTTCGAGGGGGTCGGCCGGAGGGGTTAAATAGGGCGGAGGAGAGGGAGCGGGGCCGAGCGGGGCGGAGGTCGTGGGGGTGAGGGCCGGCCGGAGCGGGCGGAGGGCGCGGCGGAGGCGGCGGGAAAGTCGGGGACGGAGGCTGGGTCGTGGGGGTGAGGGGGCCGGGTCGGGTTTTCATAATATTTTAATACTGTTTATTATCATTTAAAAATCATTGAATAATTCAAACCCTGTTTTTAAATTACAGAAAATTTCCAGAAAATTCCAGAAAGTTGTGAAAAATCCAGTTTTTAAAATTTTGAAAATTCAGGGGGTTTACACATGTCTAGGTCGAGCTTTCATCCATGCGGCAGGATCTTAGTTTTCGCATGATGATTGCCCATCCATGCAAAAGACTAATGAAGAAAGCCTGCGCATATTCGTGATGATCTCTTATCCATGCGGCAAGGCTATGTAAAAAGTGCGCGCGTGTTCTAGAAGATTTCTCCTCCACGCAGCAAGATTGTGCATGGGTGTCTTTGTGTCCATGGAAGCCCGACACGAAGAACGCGATGCTCCCCTACCTCCGAGTAAAGCACCAGAATCATGGGGCCAAGAATCAAGACCGCCCCAGAAAAATTCCTCAACAAGGAGAGTCGCAGCCGTCAGCATCCTTCACAAAGAAGCAAAAATTAAGCAGAAAGAATAAAGCTCTCTCTCTCTCTCTCTCTCTCTCTCTCCTCCTAGCCACCTATTTATAGGCTTCAAAAGCCGTGGGTAGAGATCGAGGCAGTGAACCAAAAAAATTATGAGAATGGATCTAACGTCTCGATCCACGTGATACCTTTTAAGCTCCTCGAAAATTGATTCCTCGAGTCTCGCATCAAGAGATAGACTCTGAATCCCGATAAAATTTGGTCAAATATCCTCATTAAATGATTGGACAGACAGTCAGAGCCCTCTATGCGGCAACGATACTATGCGGCATGCTCTTCCTATGCGGCCAAAAGTGCTCAACCATGCTTCTTATTCAAAGTATTACAAACTTGTCATTTTGGAAACTTTGAAGGGGATCTTGTAAAAGAATTAAAATTTTGCAGGCTGCATACAACTCATGCCCCTTGGAGCTGCATAGAGCTCATGTCCCTCGGAGTCTCATAAAGATCATGCCCCTGGGAGCCGCATAAGAGCATAAACAACCTCATGCGGCCTGAAAAGCCTAAGAGTAAGAGGCCGCATACAAAGCCCTCGACACAGTCTCTGATGACTGACATAAAGTTATTAGCTCCTCGAGACTCATGAAAGGGACGGCATGCAAAAAAATAAAAAGTCATATCATGCATTAATAGCCTTGACAAACATGGCAGGCTACGTGTCCTCACCCATGCGGCATCGTCAACATGCGGCCAGAGTGTCCATCCGACCAAGGCCAAACGAGAGCACGTATGCGGCTACAAGACCCATGCGACCTCGCCATCATGCTGCTAGAGTGTCCATTCGACCAAGGCCAAATGAGAGCACGTATGTGGCTACAAGACCCATGCGGCCTCGCCATCATGCTGCTAGAGTGTCCATCCGACCAAGGCCAAACGAGAGCACATATGTGGCTACAAGACCCATGCGGCCTCGCCATCATGTGGTCAGAGTGTCCATCCGACCAAGGCCAGACGAGAGCACGTATGCGACCACAATATCGTACGGCCAGAGTGTCCATCCGACCAAGGCCAAACTAATAGCCCATATGCGGCCATGACGTTATGCGGATCTTGACTCACAGGATCTTTTCTGTTACAACTGAAGAAGATTTCTCACGATCAAAGCTGACTACGTGTCCAGCTGACCAAGTCACGCACACAACGGGTTAAAAACATCCCCGAGATCTCTTCAATAGAATATCTCTACCAAGACCACGTGACAATCTGTCGATGGCATGCGGCTACAGTTGTAACCGCATTCTGTTGAAGGAGCCTTATGCTGCCACAAAACAGAGGCATATGTGGCACCTATGTCCTATCAGCACGATGACTATAAATAGGAGCAACTTGAATATTCTATGGGCTGGCTTTTTCTGCTTCAGAGAGACCAGACCACCCCCAGCGAGCAACATGCACAAGGGAGAGAACAACGAAGAGCTTCCTCGCTCCCTCATCGGACCGTCAATGGAGTAAAAGAGTCACTGCAGCACTCAATCTCCATCGTTACCCCCAGAATCAAAAATTGTACTTAGATTGTCTGTCTATGACCTCTTTGTACTTTCTTTAGTTTATTATTAAAGCAATCTCAATTTTAATGGCAAACATACGCAAAACCACGGATTTGAGAAACAAGCCATAACGGAGCTTAAACTGGTGGACTAAAGCAACCAGAAGACAAGGCAAACTCTAGTGAGGCGACCAAAGGGAGTATCAAATTATTTCATTATCTAGTCACTCTAAGATGGGATAGAAGCTATCTTATGCTTATCACTTGCTTCGCCTCATTGATCCTTTTCACGGGTCTTGTCATGGGCTGGTTTTGTTTGGCCAGATTTAGCAGCTGAGTCTGAGAATCTACCGTCACTTTCCTACAATGGTCATAGCAAGAGAATGACTACTACGGATCCTGAGTGAGTTTTTTTCTCCACCACTTTTGACATTATTTTGAGGCATTTAGCCGTCGGACACCTGTCTAGCCTGTGTATTCTAGGATCATGTTCTTTAGTCATTCTGACAGCATAATTGTATATATTAGATTGCAGCTAATAATGTGATCATGTATGACTTGATACCCTACTAGCTTTCAATTTTGTATAACTAGTTTCATGATCATTTTGATAGCGTCTGGGATGTCTAACTGATTCTTATATGTTGTATATTACTATTTCTTGTTTGACGATTGTGACATAACATATTCTGTGAGACCATAAGAGATTTGTGTTGTAGTATATACCCTCTTGTCTAAGTATAACCATGACCCTATTGCGAAATACTAGAATAGACCGTAGTGCGTAGCTGGTCGATTCATACATCTGTTTTTCCTATTCCGGTACTGGGATGTTAAAAAATTTCTTAAATTCTAAAATTGTATTTGTCAAATACCAAAGCCTTGCTTGTTCCGTGAAAACATTCATTTCTAAAAAAATTATTTATAATTAGAACCTTCTTGATAGCAGACTGTTATGACCAAAATTAAGTCTTTATTTCTATTATTTTTTACAATTAATCCCCTCTTGACTTTAGGAAGATCTTTAGAATGTTATAAAGAATATCTAGAAGAAAAGAAAAAATATATATAATTGTTCTTCTAGATCTTTTGGAAGCGAGAGATGAAATTCCGCATTATGTCAAAAGTAATTACAGGTTTACAGGTTTCCATTTTATATATGACTTATGTTCTACGTCTCCATCTTGTCTGCAACGGTGCTATTTAGCTGATATCATATCGGCTTTGTACTCCTAAAGATGGTTGTCTTTTTCTTTTTCTTTTTCTTTTTCTTTTTCTTTTTCTTTTAGCCTATTTAAACTCCTGCCACAAGAAAATGGCCCAAGAGTGTCTCATGTAAAGTCTCTCCTCTTTGTTATTGAAAAAAAAAAAAAAATGCCTTAAAATAAGTCATCTATATACTCACATAATTAAAAATTAAATAAATAAATAAATTATAATCAACTGTTTAACTACCTAATAAATAAATTATAATCTTTCTCAGTAGAGAGAGGTAGTGGTGAGAATTCGGTTAATTCGATTCAAATCGAACCGAATAACTGAAAATCGAACAAACAAGATCGAAGTCGAACCAAAATGGCTCATAACCGAACAAAACCGAATCGAATTAAATCAGTTCGATTTTCGGTTTGTTCGATTTTTCAGTTTATTTGCGCTTTTTTTTAATATATTTAGTAACTATATATATATATATATATATATATATATATATATATATATATATAGAGAGAGAGAGAGAGAGAGAGAGGATAAGGGAGGTGAGATGGCACCTCACCCTAAAAACAAAGGTGGCGGTGACGTGGCACAATCTCAACCACACAAACGAGGGGAGGGGGTTAAGTGCAAATTGCCAATTATGAAATGTGTGGTTGAGATTGTGCCACGTCACCGCCACCCTTGTTTTTAGAGTGAGGTGCCATCTCACCTCCCTTATTCTCTCTCTCTCTCTCTCTCTCTCTCTCTCTATATATATATATATATATATATATATATATATAAACTAAATTTTTTTATTCGATTTTTGGTTTTTAACCGAAACCGAAACCAAAAATCGAATAAAAAAATTTAGTATTTTCAAAATCGAAACCGAACCAATTTTTTTTAAAACCGAACCGAATCTCTTATTTGGTTCGGTTTGACTCAGTTTTTGGTCCAAAACCGAATAATGCTCACGCCTAAAAAGAGGCCCTAAAAATGTAGATTAAGTGTTTGGAGGACAAATGAAGTAATCTCGTGAAGAGAAGATTTTTCGATGGTACAATATCAGGGGCGTCCTTGGTCCATGGCAGGCAAGATGACGGTCCAAGACTCCCAAAAACTAAAGGACACCAATATGATTATGTCAAATATAGAACTAGTATGTAACATGGTCTACATTTAACATAAAGTAGTTGTAGTGTAGTAGTTATTATGTTAGATTTGCCAACAAGAGGTCTTTAGTTCAATTTTTTGTTATGACAAGTTTTTTTTTTTTTTTTTTTTTTTTTTTTTTTTTTTTTTACATTATATATGAGGATCCTATTGTGAAAGCTCGTTTTGAGCTCCTATAACCTAAGGATTGGAACCAGGGTCGACCCTATGCTCAAAGAAGGATACATGACGTGCTTGAAGTTGGCGATCGAATTATAGCGATTGTATGACCAACCTTTTCGCTAGAATGGTAGATGGCTGCTACTAGCCCATGTCCTTCGTGTATGTGTTTATTGTGTGGATGGAAGAAGCTCCAATGTTGCGTTAAATTTGCTCCCTAAGTTTAATTCATCTTTGTAACATTTTTCTAATTAATGAATCCATTTTTTCTCAAAAAACAAAAGTACTCTGTGGTTGGTCCCGTAATATAATCTCATTGTGTGAATAAATAGCGAAATTACTCAAAAAAATAAAACACAAAATATATAAAAATAAATTTCTTATTCAATAGATGGATCCTTTTTCTAGGCATAGTTATTAAATAGTGGTTTAACGAAAGCCAAGCAAAAATATTATAATCCCAATAACTATAAATATAACAACACGACTATACTATTTTTTGTCAAAAAACAAAAGTACTATGTGGTTTGTCCCGTAATACAATTTTGAATATCTTTATATACATCCCAAATCGATAGATTTAAAAAAAAATTATTATTTTCTTCTATTTATTATCTCATATATATATATATATATATATATATATATATATATATATATATATATATATATATATATAAAAAAAGAAAGGATAGACATCTTTTCATTTTTGTATCATCCAAGCATTCTTCCTACTTACACCGTTGGATGTGCTTTAAGTCATTTGATCTTAACCGTTGGTTAAGATTAGATGACTTAAAGCACCATCCAACGATATAAGTAGGAAGATGCTTGGGAGATACAAAAATAAAAGAATCTTGATCCCTCATATATATATATATATATATATATATATATATATATATATATATATATATATATATATATATATATATATATACTAACTAAAATGGTGTAATATCCTATATCCTCTCTCCTCTTTGCTTAATATTCAGTCATAAATTTAATATCTATAAATAAAAAATATAATAACAATATTTTTTATGAATTTCTAATCACATAACATCAAATTGAGAGTAATAATATTTACTTGTTGTGACCTAATATAATCTTACTTTGAAAGAACTTTTATTTATATATGGACATATATATTATTTTATTCTTTTAAAATGCTTTCAGAATCACTCGTCAGTGAATTATTAAGCATGGATTGGACTGATTTAAACCCTGCTACTTAGAACCACCTAAAACCAACCTCTTATCAACGGTACATTAAAAATATCTCATAATCACTATCCCAAGCAGACCCTAAAGATCATATTATTCTTATTAAAGATCCTAGAGATCATATTATTCTTATTAAAGATGTTATTGTTTATTCCAACTAAGACATCCCAGCAAACATCAACAACCATGATGTCCCACAGCCAAATATCGCTCTCTATTAAGTGATGTGATCCCTTTCCTGACGAGCCTTTTCCCATAAGGGGCTATTTGGAAAACCGAAAGTAAAAGGAGGAAGTGGGATTTCCATAGATTTGGAATAGTTCTCCTAAATCCGATGTTTGATTAGGCAAGGATTTGGGATGGAAATATTGGAAAAAATATTCTAAGTAAATAATTGTTCAAATATTGTGAATGAATAATTCATAATAGTTGTGTCCCTTTGAAAGAATATGTCCCTTCCAAACATTATATATATTTCTATTTTATAACTCTTCGTCATTTATATAAGGAGAGTCATGTTAGTGTACGGGTGACTAATTCACACATCAGAAATGATATTTGGAACGCACCGCGTGCACTCGCGGTGCACGCATGTGGCCAAACGCGACTGAGCCACAGCCCTCGCCCCTTCTTTCCTACTCCGTCGTCGACGTCGGCTCCCCTATCCCCCTGTTGCTCTGTCCTACCCTCCCTAATATTCCGTCGAGGGCGTCGACCCCTCCCTCCCCCTCCGTCGATGCCGACTCCTACACCATCGTCGTCAACCTCCCCCCCCCCCTTCTCCGCCTCCTCCTCCCCTCAGCCGCCACCGCCAAAGACTCCCCCCCCCCTCCTCATGTCCCCCTACTCCTCCGTGCTACCCCCCTCTGCTCCACCCGGTTTGGCCGTGCGCGTGCACCGCGGGTGCATGCACTGCGTGCCAAATAGCACATTCAGTCCAAGAGAGAGACTACCTTCGTTGCTTCGTCAAGTTTCTGTGATTTGAAATGCTGCTATTGGAGGAGGAGTGTCGTATCTTGGGAGACACAATCACCACTAAACTGTAAGCATCTGAGTGGGACGAATATTGTCGTTAGGACAATGAACCAAATTCAAGCCTCAGTTTCGATTTGATTCTTTTATATACATTGTTTATGTTTCCGACTTTTCAATCCAGAGTGATTCAAATTTAATAATAGAAAACTCCTCAATAATCATTACTTGTAAAATCATGTCTCCCTTGTGTCCCCTTCCACTTTCCAATATTTACATCCCTTTCTAAAAATGAGGATGTGGGTTGGGAAGTAGGGTTTTGGTTTTTAACTATTTTTTATTACTTTAATAGTTATGTTATAATTAGTTAGAGTTGGTAGTGTCTTAGTAAATAAAATGCTTAATTAATAGTAGGTTATCAATAATCTTTAATTAGTATTTGTTAATAAGAAAATCAATCATTATTATTTATTTTCTAGAGTTATTTTTTAGTAATTTGTTTCCTTAGTTAGTGTTAAGTTGTTAGTGTAATTATTTAACATTAATTAATAATTAGTAAATAATACATTATTAATAATCATTTATCAAATTTATTAGATAATTAACATATATTTTCTATTAATATATTAATAAATAATTAAGGTAATTAGTTGGCAAGAAATATTTAATTAATATTTATGATAATTGATAATTAATTTATAAATTATTAATAAAAAATCTTAATATTAACAGAAAATTTACTGTAGCGAAATAAATTTATATTAAATTCATGCAAACGAAACAAGTTTGCTAATTTTTGAAATATAAACATTGTCGGCCAATAGTGTTGGCGGAAAACACAATAAACGTACACGTAGGCCAAAAAAATTAAAAAAAATTAAAATGGACCCCACAGCCCAAATTCCGCCAACACTGTTGGCTGAAATTTGGAGGGGGGACAATTTCAGCCAACAGTGTTGGCAAAAATTGGCCTGTGGGTCCTACGGGTTCAGTTGGGTCGTTTGGTTTAGTTGGTTTGGTTTTATTTGGTTTGCTTTATTAGTTTTTTCAATTAGTTATATTTTTTTTCTATTTAGTTTATTTTTTTTCAATTAGTTTCTATTTTTTTCTGTTAATTTATTTTGTTAATTGGTGGGGGGCCAATTTATTTTGTTAATTTTCTGTTTTATTTAAGAAAATATATTTTAACGAAATAAAATTAAATAAATTAACAGAAAATTTACTGTATCAAAATTTCAAAATTAATAAAAAATTAAAATAAATTAACTCAGTTGTCGATATGTATCAAAATTTTAAAATATCCCAAATTTCTATCTTTAAAATTTGTTAAAGTATTATGTTATTTAAAATAGTAAATTTATTATTGGTATAGTAAATATTTTGTAAAAAAATTACCAAAAGTAAAATTTGGAGTTCGAAACATCGCTTTTTTGCGATTCTAAAAATTTGGAAAGTCCGTCAAACGGTGAAGCGGTTTATCCCGAAGTACTTTTCTATACGGTCATTTTGGCACAAACTGGACCTTGTTTCGATCTTCCAGTCAAAAGTTATGATACTTTAAAGTTTTATATTTTATATTTTTGCCTGTAATATGTACGTCTTGTTTCGATCTTCCAGTCAAAAGTTATGATACTTTCTTTTATTGAATACTTAAAAATTTGGATAACAAAGTGCTTGCTTGACTGAGTTACAAAATATGCCTTAGAAGGCTTACAACTCTTTTTACATTCCCAAAATTAGCCACAATGCCCACACATTACATCCTTTTAGTATGACCAAAATATTAAAATAACTAGCAGAAGAGGATATGCACATTGGAGAGGAAAGCTAAGGAAGCAGCAAGAGCACGATCCTTCGGAAGATTGCGCTAACACTGATTCAGAATGCTTGCCAAGCTCTCGCGTCCAGTACCTGAATATTGTCCCACAAATGTGGGTCAATACTACCACATGTAATGGTGAGCGACCGTGGCCAAACTCACCTTAGAAATCCATACTAAGTAATCATATGAAGCTAGCATTATTAGGTGATCTTTCTAGTTGTCTAGTTTCTTTTTAACAATTCATGCAAGAAAACATAGACGATATATAGCATATGCTTATGATAATTCTTACCTACTGCTGAGCGGTTATCCCTGCAGCAGACACAAAAGTTAGCCACAATTTGCATATGAATAACTTATGAATCAATCTAGGCATCAGGTGTTAGGTATGCAAGAAGGTACATCTAGCATGTGTCCTAACTATGTGATGGTCCATGGGTAGCCCCATGATTAGAAGTGAGGACCCAAGGTTTAGCTCTTCACTAGCACGCGCATGTGTCGGCAACTGTGACTCAAGGTTCAGCTCTTCACCAACACACACGAGTACTAGCAGTTGTGACATCATGTACTCCGCATAACACTAATAGACATATCGCCCCACTAGCCCCCCAGCGGGCCGTATCCTCAGGGCGAAACAAAAATCTCTTTTGGACCGAGCGATTCCCAGTGCCCCAGGAACCGTTCGAGAGACAAGACCTTATGCACAAGTTATCCGAAACCAATGCATGACACGAAACATCTAGAAGATATAGCACTACAATGCACAGTTCTGAACAACAAATACACAATTTCCATCTCTTTATTCTTATCTCACATATCACATTCAAAACATAGGGACTTGCCATAAATCAGGTTGTGTAGCATAGGAACGAAGAACATGCAACATAATTGATAGCAAAATCATAATTCTAATACTTCAAGCATGCAGTTCATTTCTTTTTGACTTATCTTTTTAGTAAGACAACATTTATAAGTGAACTAGAGATTCTTTTATTAGGCGTGCAGACTAAATGATTCATCGAAGGGCCTAAGACACTCACCGAATGAATCGAACGAGAGAATGGGGTTGCCTTATGCAATATTCACTCTTTGGTTATGTAAACCCCCTAATTTCTCAAATTATTAAATCTTGGATTTTTCCCAATTTTCTGGAATTTTCTGGAAATTTTCTGTAATTAAAATCAAGCTTTTCAATTAATAAATAATTTTTAATTAGCAATAAATAATATTAAAATATCATGAAAATAATATTTTTGGGTGTAAAATGAAAAATTGGACTTAGGATAATTTTTCTGGATTTTTTTGGGCCTCAGACATATTTTTAAATGCCTAAAAATATTTTTCTAATTAATTAATTAATTAACTGTTTTAAATTATTATTATTATTATTATATTTTATTTATTTTTTATTTTGGGCCCGGCCCAGTGGGCCGAGCCCAGTCCAGCCCAGCAGCCCAGCCGTTCTTATCGGGTCGGGTCGGGTCAGCCAAACCCGACCCGCCAGCAAATACCCGACCCGCCGACTGTTCCCCGTTCCCCCCACGACGCCCGATTCCCCCGCCGGCCGCCGCGCGCAGCTCCGCGCGATCCGCTCGCCCCGCCACGCCTCGCCACGCCGTCGCATTCTCCGCCACCCCCTCCGCCTTCCACGGCCACCAGCTCCCCCTCTCTCCCCCTATTTATACCCCGAACCCGGCCGTCCCCTTCGACCACCCTCGCCCTAACCCTAGCCACCGCCTCCGCCACCACGCGCCGCAGCCGCCTCGCTCCTCGCCGTGACCCGCCGACCGCCGACGACTCTTTCCCCCTCTCTCCTCCCTCGGCGCCGCCGCCGTCGACGAACCGCAGCCGCAGCAGCAGCACACAGCAGCAGCCGCAGCCTCCGGCCGCCGCCCTGAGCCGCCGCCGTCGCCGCCAACCGAAGCGCCGCCCCTCGGCGAGCCATCCCCGGCCCTCTCCGGCGTCTCTCCGGCCTCCCTCCGCCGTGTGCCGCCGAAACCCTAGCCCTAATCACTGTTCCTGTGTCGGACACAGGACACTGTGTCGGACACGACTCGGACACATTTTCGACCCTGTTTTCGGGTCCCCTTCAGGTATGTGTAACTTTCGCCTCGTAGCTCCGTTTTCAATTCTGCAAATTGCGTTGTGAAGCCTGTGTGACCCTCTCGGTGTCCGGACAAACTGTTCGGGGCACCGCGTCCTGTGGTGATCGCACACCGCGATCCAAAAACAGGAAAAACCAGACCCTGTTTCACCCCGGAACCGAGTACGTCCCGCCAAACGGGACGACTTGGTCGCGTGCGGTCTTCACAGATACGTGCGCAGCGTCGATACGGACGTGTGAGATTTCGCGGAAGCTGATTCGGGTGTGCGTGCACACCGGAATCAACGCGTATCCGCGGACATCGCTCCGTATCCGCCTTTTCGGCAATTCGCCCTAACTTCGTGCACACTCGTCAGATCGAGACGAAACTTACACCATCGGACTCGTAGCGATACGCTGGTCCTGTGGGTCAAGTTTGGTTCGATTCTGAGAACGTTGACAAAATCGCGTGTCGTGGGCCCCACAGGCCCCGCTCGACGGGCGATTTTGTGTTCGGCTCATCGGAATCCAAATCTGGAAGTTCCGTTGGGTTCGTATCAGCGTTCCTGACCTGTTGACACTAAGTTTGGTGAATTTGGAGACTTTTGATCCGGACACGTTTTTCGGTGCAAAGCGGGCCCAACGGCGGACCCCGTTTTGACCCGAAACTGCCGTTTTTGCCCTTGTCTCCAAATTGGATCCAAGGACAGGCGTTTCTAGCTATTTGACATCTTCTGAGCATGATGGTAATGTCTATTTCAGCTTTTGGACTCATCTGTGGAAATTCCCCCCAAGAACCAAATTAAACAGATCCAAACAACAGGCAAGTACCTGCACTTCAAGTTAATCTTTATATTGTGATAATTAAATTCCCTGCTCTACTAGTACTCTTGCTGATTACACGTAGTGTTAGAATACTATATTTCATGTCTTGAATATTTGGAATTCATGTCTTGTTTCTCATGTCGGGTGGGAGAATACTGAAAGGCATGTAGTTTACCCTTCCCCTTGCCGTGAATAATAGCTGTTGGTACACGACTGTCCTTCAGCCGGATCTCGATTATTCGTGACTAATAGCCGTTCATGACGGCCGGATTAGCCTTATAAACCCCTGCATGCCAACTAAGTATTCTAAAAACAAAACACAAGTTTCATACAGATAATTCTAGTCATGTTATCTTTCTTGCTGACTGTGATAGTTTCACTCTGCTCATTTACTTCTGTTTTCTCATATTCCTGTTTATAGTGTTGACTCTGAGATATTAACATTCCTTTATGCATTTTCCTTAACATGATATTCAATGTTTAATTGTCATAAATATTTAGTTTAACATTGTTGTGCACTGTGTACTTTGCTCCTTTCCTGACTGGATCTGTTGATTTAGGCGATGATGAGGACCTTGCCCCTACCTATTATGGTCCATATGAGGGTACAGATGATACCTATGAGGAGCCAGACCCTACCCAGGAGACCCCTGCCGCTGAGTAGCTTTTAGTAGCTATCTTTTATTTCTGTTCTTATCTTATTTAATCGGGTTTGTCCCCGATTTCATTTGAAATTCCTGTATTAAACATTTGAATTGTTGTCACATTTAATTCAGTTGCAAATTTTAAGTTTCTATTCTCATTATTATCTTGCCTATGTTAAATTGTGAATGAGTTAGACTAGTTAGATGGATTGACCTAGACAGCGTACTACCGCCGACTCTGCGGCGTAGGCTGGACGTACCCACGTACTCGTGCCCGAACTTCCGGGTGCGGGTCGTGACACGTTTTTATGGTGGCCCATGCAGGTCCTATCCTAAAATAGGGTAATACCCTAGGACAGGGTATGGAATAAAATTGAGGATTCTAGGAAAAGCTCATTCACAGTATAGCGTCCTTATTTCAATTCTTGATATCATTTCTGCTCAATTTTTCCATCGCCTTTGATTTCCAAGTATTCTATTCTGATCTTCCTATCCCTTAATCTTTCAGAATGGTCCAGACCAGGAACACAGTAGGAGGCACATCAGAACCAGCTGAGCAGAATGTGCCCGAGACTCTTGCACTCCCACCGCCTCCATCTGTTCCGGCAGTTATGCTAGATGGGGCACAACTACTTGGAGTGTTCCAGGGATTGGTGGAATCCCAGAAAGAACAGACTGTACTTCTGCGGACCAGCCTCTCAGAAGCTATTAAGCCCCAGGAGTCGCCACTCAAGAGGCCAGGAAGTGCCAAAGACTTCAAGAACCTTAGGCCTCTGGAATTTTATGGAACTGAGGGCATTCTCTACGCTGATGAGTGGATAGAGAATGTCGAGAGACTCCTGAAGACTGCTCGGGTTCCCGATGATCTCAAAGTGGAATCCGCTAGCCTGCAACTGTTCGATATTGCTCGAACCTGGTTCAGAGATGAACCCCAACTATCTGCTCCCGACGTCACCTGGGAGGACTTCAAGAGGCTATTCAAGGAGAAATTTTATCCCAAAGTGGCTCGGGAAGCTCTCGAAAGCCAATTCGAGAGACTGGAACAAGGTAACATGACTGTTGATGAATATACTGCTGAATTTAGAAGGTTAAGCCACTTTGCGGAGTACATGGTTCGTACCCCGGAGGACAGAGCCCGAAGATTCAAGAAGGGGCTATCTCCGGATATCCGCCTTGCTGTCACCACCAGCCGAGCTCGCACCTATGAAGAAATCCTGAGCGTGGCACAAGGAGTCGAGAGAGACATGGGGCACAAACTGAAGCGAGAAAGAGATACCGGAAATGCGGGACCCAACAAACGCCCTTTTCAACAACAACAACAGCAGAGGGCCCCGCAGCAAAATCAGCGTCCTCCCCCTCGAGCTCCAGCACCCCAGGCTCAAGGACAGAACCAGCGAGCTCCCCCTTGCAACTATTGCCAAAAACCAGGCCACACTTGGCAAGACTGCAGAAAGAGGCTAGGTGCTTGCCTCTATTGTGGTTCCCCAGCACATCAATTGAGGGACTGTCCTGCTGCTCAAGGACGTCCAGCTGCACCAAAGGCTCCAGTCCAGGCCAGGCCCCCAGCAGCACAACAAAGGGGACCTCCGCGTCCAACTCAACAACAACGCTTTGCTCAGCACCAACAGCAACAACAGAGGGGTGCACCGCAGCAAGGCCGTGCTTATGCAATGACTCTGGAAGAAGCTGAGGCCACAGCGGACGTGATCACAGGTTCCGTGCTTATAAATTCAATACCAGCTATTACTTTATTTGACTCTGGAGCTTCACATTCATTCATGTCAGTAGAATTTCTTATGAAGCATAGTTTAACCACTAAACCCCTTAGGAATTGTTATAAGATCATTACCGGTGGAGGAATCATTCCGGTTAGTGATGCCTGTAACAATTGTCCTATTACATTATGTGGAAGAGACCTGTATGCTAGACTACTTGTAATGCCAGTGCCCAGTTTTGACATTATACTGGGTATGGATTGGTTAAGTCAACATCATGCCACAATAGACTGTCACAGAGGCAGTGTAATCTTCAGACCCCCTGGCAAGCCAGAATTTGAATTTGCTAGAGGTTCTAGAGAAATGGATAATAACATAATTTGTGGAGCCCTAGTAACAGAAGAATTGCCACCTATCATCTCTGAATACCTTGATGTCTTTCCTGAGGATCTCCCAGGCTTACCCCCAGACCGAGAAGTTGAATTCTCCATTGACTTAGTGCCAGGAGCAGCACCAGTATCTCAGAACCCCTACAGAATCAACAAGAATGAGATAATAGAACTTAATGAACAAATCAAGGAGCTAGAAGACAAAGGGTTCATTAGGTCTAGTGTCTCACCCTGGGGAGCCCCAATACTTTTTGTGCCCAAGAAGGACGGAACATCCAGAATGTGTATTGACTATAGGGCCTTAAATGCCTTAACAATTAAGAATAAGTATCCCCTGCCCAGGATAGATGACTTATTTGACCAGTTGAGTGGAGCTCGGGTCTTTTCAAAGATTGATTTGAGGTCTGGTTACCACCAAGTAAGGGTAAGGAAAGAAGACATCCCTAAAACTGCTTTCAATACCCGGAACGGACATTACGAATTCTTAGTGATGCCGTTCGGGTTGACGAATGCTCCAGCAGTTTTTATGAACTTGATGAACAGAGTTTTCCAGCCATACCTAGACAAATTTGTAGTAGTCTTCATTGATGATATTTTGATCTACTCCAAGACCCCCGAAGAACATGAAGAACATTTGAGGTTAGCATTGGAGACTTTGAGGAAGGAAAAACTTTATGGGAAATTATCCAAATGTGCTTTCTTCCTAGACAAAGTAGAATTCTTGGGACATGTTATGACTGGAGATGGAATAGCAGTAGATCCTAAGAAGATAGCTGCAGTAGAATCCTGGCCCACTCCAGACTCTGTAGCTGAGATTAGAAGTTTCCTGGGACTAGCTGGCTACTATCGGAAGTTTGTGAAGGACTTTGCTAGAATTGCGGAGCCCATGACAAAATTAACAAGAAAGGATGAAGAGTTCACTTGGACTGATGAATGTCAGCGTGCCTTTGAGGAATTGAAGAAAAGACTGACTTCTGCCCCTATTCTGACCTTACCTTCCGGAACCGGAGGTTTCGCTATTTATAGTGATGCTTCTGGAAAAGGTCTAGGTTGTGTACTGGAACAGAACAAGAAGGTAATAGCCTATGCCTCTAGACAGCTTCGACCCCATGAAAAGAATTATCCAACCCACGATTTAGAATTGGCAGCTGTTATTTTTGCTCTTAAACTTTGGAAGCATTATCTTTATGGAGAAAGGGTGGAAATATTTACGGACCATAAAAGTCTAAAATATATCTTCACTCAGAAAGAACTAAACATGAGGCAAAGAAGGTGGCTGGAACTAATGAAAGACTTTGATATCACTCTTCAATATCACCCTGGGAAGGCAAATGTAGTTGCTGATGCTCTAAGCAGGTATCCTATGGCGATGTACTTGACTATGGACAGACACCTGCTGGAGGACTTGGAAAGTTTAGGTATTGAAGTAATTATCCCAGGAAAAGAGGGCCAAATGATGAACTTGCAGGTTCAGTCTACCTTAATAGACAAAATCAAGGAGACTCAGTTTCAAGACGAAGGCCTGCGAAGCCTTCGAGGTCAAGTGCAAGCTGGATTAGTAGAAGAATTCAGAATTCATGAAGATGGATCGCTGAGACATGGCGATAGATTATGTGTACCTCAAGGAGACATAAGAGAAGAAATTATGCAAGAGGCGCACAGATCGCAGTACTCCATACATCCAGGAGCCAACAAGATGTACAAGGACCTGAGGACGCATGTTTGGTGGCATGGCATGAAAAGAGAAGTAGCCAGGTTCGTATCTCGTTGTTTAGTGTGCCAGCAAGCCAAGGCAGAAAGACAAAGACCTGGAGGATTGCTTCAACCACTACCCATTCCGGAGTGGAAGTGGGAACATATCACAATGGATTTTGTTTCCGGACTTCCAAGGACACCTAGTGGAAAGGATGCAATCTGGGTGATAGTAGATAGACTGACCAAGTCTGCACATTTTCTACCTTTCAAAGTAGGGCTATCTACAGAGAAGCTGGCAGATTTATATATCAGACATATTGTTAGGCTGCATGGAGTTCCAGTAAGTATTGTCTCCGACAGAGATTCAAGATTCACCTCTCACTTCTGGAAGAGCTTACAAGCCAGCTTGGGGACTCAACTCAAATTCAGCACAGCTTATCATCCCCAAACCGATGGACAATCGGAATGTACCATCCAGACACTTGAAGATATGCTCCGTATATGTGTTCTGGATTTTGGAGGATCCTGGGAAGACTATTTACATCTGGTGGAGTTCTCTTATAATAACAGTTATCAAGCCAGCATCGAGATGACTCCATTTGAAGCTCTGTATGGACGAAGATGTCGTACCCCGCTATCATGGGACGACGTTGGGGAAAGAGCCCTGCTGGGACCAGAGATGGTAATCGATTCAGCTGAGAAGGTAAAGCAAATAAGGGACAGACTTCGAGTGGCTCAAGACAGGCAACGACATTGGGCAAATAGCCACCGAAGGCCCTTGGAATTTGAGGTAATTAAATTTATGAAATTCAAGTCAATTTAAATATTTTGCTTATGGGACTAAGACTTGATTGTGACTTTATTAAAGGTTGGAGAGCTGGTATTCTTAAAGATTTCCCCGACACGTGGCACCATTAGGTTCAGAAGGAGTGGAAAACTCAGCCCAAGATTCATTGGACCTTTTGGCATTCAGGAGAAAATCGAAGAAGTGGCATACCGTCTGGCATTATTAAATCTTGGATTTTTCCCAATTTTCTGGAATTTTCTGGGAATTTTCTGTAATTAAAATCAAGCTTTTCAATTAATAAATGATTTTTAATTAGCAATAAATAATATTAAAATATCATGAAAATAATATTTTTGGGTGTAAAATGAAAAATTGGACTTAGGGTAATTTTTCTGGATTTTTCTGGGCCTCAGACATATTTTTAAATGCCTAAAAACATTTTTCTAATTAATTAATTAATTAACTATTTTAAATTATTATTATTATTATTATATTTTATTTATTTTTTATTTTGGGCCCGGCCCAGTGGGCCGAGCCCAGTCCAGCCCAGCAGCCCAGCCGTTCTTATCGGGTCGGGTCGGGTCAGCCAAACCCGACCCGCCCGCAAATACCCGACCCGCCGACTGTTCCCCGTTCCCCCCACGACGCCCGATTCCCCCGCCGGCCGCCGCGCGCAGCTCCGCGCGATCCGCTCGTCACGCCCCACCACGCCTCGCCACGCCGCCGCATTCTCCGCCACCCCCTCCGCCTTCCACGGCCACCAGCTCCCCCTCTCTCCCCCTATTTATACCCCGAACCCGGCCGTCCCCTTCGACCACCCTCGCCCTAACCCTAGCCACCGCCTCCGCCACCACGCGCCGCAGCCGCCTCGCTCCTCGCCGTGACCCACCGACCGCCGACGACTCTTTCCCCCTCTCTCCTCCCTCGGCGCCGCCGCCGTCGACGAACCGCAGCCGCAGCAGCAGCACACAGCAGCAGCCGCAGCCTCCGGCCGCCGCCCTGAGCCGCCGCCGTCGCCGCCAACCGACGCGCCGCCCCTCGGCGAGCCATCCCCGGCCCTCTCCGGCGTCTCTTCGGCCTCCCTCCGCCGTGTGCCGCCGAAACCCTAGCCCTAATCACTGTTCCTGTGTCGGACACAGGACACTGTGTCGGACACGACTCGGACACGTTTTCGACCCTGTTTTCGGGTCCCCTTCAGGTATGTGTAACTTTCGCCTCGTAGCTCCGTTTTCAATTCTGCAAATTGCGTTGTGAAGCCTGTGTGACCCTCTCGGTGTCCGGACAAACTGTTCTGGGCACCGCGTCCTGTGGTGATCGCACACCGCGATCCAAAAACAGGAAAAACCAGACCCTGTTTTACCCCAGAACCGAGTACGTCCCGCCAAACGGGACGACTTGGTCGCGTGCGGTCTTCACAGATACGTGCGCAGCGTCGATACGGACGTGTGAGATTTCGCGGAAGCTGATTCGGGTGTGCGTGCACACCGGAATCAACGCGTATCCGCGGACATCGCTCCGTATCCGCCTTTTCGGCAATTTGCCCTAACTTCGTGCACACTCGTCAGATCGAGACGAAACTTGCGCCATCGGACTCGTAGCGATACGCTGGTCCTGTGGGTCAAGTTTGGTTCGATTCTGAGAACGTTGACGAAATCGCGTGTCGTGGGCCCCACAGGCCCCGCTCGACGGGCGATTTTGTGTTCGGCTCATCGGAATCGAAATCTGGAAGTTCCGTTGGGTTCGTATCAGCGTTCCTAACCTGTTGACACTAAGTTTGGTGAATTTGGAGACTTTTGACCCGGACACGTTTTTCGGTGCAAAGCGGGCCCAACGGCGGACCCCATTTTGACCCGAAACTGCCGTTTTTGCCCTTGTCTTCAAATTGGACCCAAGGACAGGCGTTTCTAGCTATTGGACATCTTCTGAGCATGATGGTAATGTCTATTTCAGCTTTTGGACTCATCTGTGGAAATTTCCCCCAAGAACCAAATTAAACAGATCCAAACAACAGGCAAGTACCTGCACTTCAAGTTAATCTTTATATTGTGATAATTAAATTCCCTGCTCTACTAGTACTCTTGCTGATTACACGTAGTGTTAGAATACTATATTTCATGTCTTGAATATTTGGAATTCATGTCTTGTTTCTCATGTCGGGTGGGAGAATACTGAAAGGCATGTAGTTTACCCTTCCCCTTGCCGTGAATAATAGCTGTTGGTACACGACTGTCCTTCAGCCGGATCTTGATTATTCGTGACTAATAGCCGTTCATGACGGCCGGATTAGCCTTATAAACCCCTGCATGCCAACTAAGTATTCTAAAAACAAAACACAAGTTTCATACAGATAATTCTAGTCATGTTATCTTTCTTGCTGACTGTGATAGTTTCACTCTGCTCATTTACTTCTGTTTTCTCATATTCCTGTTTATAGTGTTGACTCTGAGATATTAACATTCCTTTATGCATTTTCCTTAACATGATATTCAATGTTTAATTGTCATAAATATTTAGTTTAACATTGTTGTGCACTGTGTACTTTGCTCCTTTCCTGACTGGATCTGTTGATTTAGGCGATGATGAGGACCTTGCCCCTACCTATTATGGTCCATATGAGGGTACAGATGATACCTATGAGGAGCCAGACCCTACCCAGGAGACCCCTGCCGCTGAGTAGCTTTTAGTAGCTATCTTTTATTTCTGTTCTTATCTTATTTAATCGGGTTTGTCCCCGATTTCATTTGAAATTCCTGTATTAAACATTTGAATTGTTGTCACATTTAATTCAGTTGCAAATTTTAAGTTTCTATTCTCATTATTATCTTGCCTATGTTAAATTGTGAATGAGTTAGACTAGTTAGATGGATTGACCTAGACAGCGTACTACCGCCGACTCTGCGGCGTAGGCTGGACGTACCCACGTACTCGTGTCCGAACTTCCGGGTGCGGGTCGTGACAGGTTATGCGTCCTGAAATTGCAACAATACTTGGTTAGCATACTTCGATCTCTTTCCCTTATGTTTCGAAAAGAACGCACAAGCGAGAAAAGCGAAATCATGAAAACCAAGTCATCGAAAGCAAGACAAAACACAAAGCAACACAAAACCAAGAAGCAAAGCAACTAACGAAAACTTTTGGACTTATTTCAATAGAAGCCGTTCGATCAATTCGAAGGGTTCATTGCATTTCGTCCGTGTTGATTTGGCGGTAAGATTTTTCCGAGACTTAATTCTCAACCGAGTCAAAGTAACAAGTGTTCCATTTGGAGCGGGGCGTTACACAATCTACCTCAATGTATTTTATGTGCTCATAGAAAATTGGATTATGCGCAAGATGTAAAACATAGTGGCTATCATAAAACAAATCCATAGCACACGAATATTGTACCCCCAAACTGCCATGCAATCTTTTGAGCCACTTAAGCTTACACATGACCGCCGCCATCCTACGGTATTCTGCTTCGGCCAAAGAGCGGGACACCGTCACTTGTTTTTTCATCTTCTAAGAGATAGGCTAATCACCAAGAAAAAGCAACCAACCAGACAAAGAGCGTTTCATGATGGGATAACTCATCCAATCGAAATCACACTACCCCCGGAGTCACAAATCACAGTCAGAGCAAAGAAGAATGCCTTGACCAGGACAACCCTTTAGATATCTAACAACCCTCAAAGCCACATCACAATGATCACGCCAGGGCTCATGCATAAACTGCGACAAGATGTGAACAGCGTAAGACAAATTCGGCCGAGTAAACGAAAGATAGATCAGCCGCCCCACGAGTCGCCGATATGCTTGTCCATCCGACAACAGTAGACTTGTAGAGCGTGCCAGTTGATGATGTTGTTCCATGAAAAAGCTTGCGGATTTTGCCCCCAACAATCCTGACTCAGAAATAATTTCAAGTGTATATTTATGTTGGCACAAAAAAATTCCCTCCGCACTTCAAGCAAGCTCAACTCCAAAAATAAACTTCAATACCCCAAGGTCCTAATATGAAAGCATGTACTCAAATAATTCTTAAAGGCAGTAAGAGCAGCAGAATTATTGCCAGAGAGAATCAAAATATCGACATACACAAGAACATTCATCTGAACATCACCCTTATGAAGAGTAAAATATGAGTAGTCAGAGTACAATTGGCAAAATTCGTACTCCCGCAAAGAAGATACCAACTTCGCAAACCAACAACGAGGTGCCTGTTTAAGACCATATAGAGATTTTTGAAGCCGACATACCTTATCAGGACGTGTGGTTCAAAAACCAGGTGGTAGTTTCATATACACTTCTTCGGTAAGATCTCCATGTAGGAAAGCATTATGAACATCCATCTGATGTAGTTTCCAATTCTTTGCTGCAGCTACAGCTAGAAAAACAAACAGTAACCATTTTTGCAACTGGAGCAAAAGTATCAGTGTAATCAATCCCTTCAACCTGATAATTGTTAAAAACTACCAAACGGGCTTTAAGCGACTCAACACTCCCATCAGAATTATACTTTATCTTATACACCCACCAGCTCCCCAGAGCATATTTTCTATCCTGAAGCGTCTCCATTGTCTAGGTATCATTATCCTCCAAAATCTGTATCACTTTTTGCATAGATTTACGCCACCCTGCATCTTTAACCGCCTCTTTAAAGGAGGCTGGTTTTGTACCTGCAGTTATAGCTACAAGAAAATTCATGTATCTCAGATAAAATGGATCATACTTCAAAAAATATGATATAGGATAAGGAGTACCTAAGGAGTGATTGGACGTGGTGGAAGATTGGGAGGAATGACTGGGACTCAACTTTCGTATTATATTTGTAACAAAATCGCAGAGCTTCACAGATAAAATTTTGGCACACATTCCACGCCCAGTACACCCTCACCATATGGCGCCCCCACCGTCGCCTCATCCTCCGTCATCTTATCCTCCACAGCGGCCTCATTCGTGCCACCCTCACCATCACCCGCCCCCACCGCGTCGTTCCCATCCGAGGATACGACCGTCCCATTCGTATGAGGTAAATCACAGCCCGTAGTACTTTCGATCACAGGATCAAAACCTAAATCATCATCACCCACGACAGGAGGCGCAATCTCAAGTGAAGTTGTACCACCACGATCATCCTAAACAGAATAGAAAAACTCAGTCACATAAAATTTAATATCTCGAGAGACAAAAAAATTACCAGTAGCAAGATCATACAATTTCTAACCCTTTTTGTCATGGGGATATCCCATAAAAATATACTTTCGACTGCGATTGGCAAATTTGTCCATTTTAGCTTTTTTGTGGGCAAAACATAGACAACCAAAAACATGTAATTCATCATAAGAAGGAGAAGCACCAAATAAAATTTCATAAGGGATTTTAAACCAAGAAGGCTTGAAGGGGTTCGATTGATCAAATAACCGGTCGCCAAAATACATTCGCCCCTAAAAGAAATTTGTAAATTTTCCAGAAAACGTAAAGTACGTGCCACATTCAAAATATGTCTATATTTTTGTTCGACCCTCCCATTATGCTAAGGTATACCTGTAAGCCCCTGATTTTTCAAAAAATATTAAAATTGGGATTTTTCACAATTTTCTGGAAATTTCTGGAAATTTTCTGAAATTAAAATCAGGGTTTTGAATTATTACATGATTTTTAATTGATAATAAATAACATTAAAATATTATGAAAATAATATTTTTGGGTGTAAAATGGAAAACTGGACTTAGGGCAATTTTTCTGGAATTTATTGGACCCCGGACCTATTTTTAATTACCTAAAAACTATTTATTTATTTATTTGTTAATTAATTAATTAATTAAGTATATTATTATTATTATTATTATTATTATTATTATTATTATTATTTCTATTATTACCGGCCCAGCCCGCGAACCCAGCCCAGCCCGGCCCATTAGGGCCCAGCCCACGATCCGCCTAGCGGGTCGGGTCGGGTCCGCCCGCCGCCCGACCCGAACCCGCCTGACCCTCTCCCCTCCCTGACCCAGTCACCGTTCCCCGCTTCCGCCGGCCGCGCCGCCCGCCGCTCCGCCCGGCCAGCGCCCCACACTCCCCGGCCACCACGACCCCGCGGCCCTCGCCGCCTTGGCCGGCCTCCCCGACCTCCTCCCTTCCCTATAAAACCAACACCCCTCCGGCTCCCTCTCCCCTCCGATCCGCCACCACCGGCCCCGGTCAGCCGCCGCTTCCCGCCAGCACCACCGCCCGCGCCACCTCGCCGCCGCCGCAGCTGCTCCCCCTCTCCTTCCCTTTCCTCCTCCCCTCCGGCGTCGATCCACAGCAGCAGCGGCCGAGATCGCCTCTGGCAGCCGCTGCGACCGTCCCCGCTTCCCCGGCGAGCCGCCCTCGGCCTCCCTCCGCCGTAGAGCCGCCCAAGCCGCCTTCCTCCGGCCGGCCCTCCCTCGGTGGAGCTCAAACCCTAACCCTAGCCCTAATTCTCCTCTCTGTGTCGGACACGGGACACAGGACACTGTGTCCTGTGTCGTGTCGGACACGATTTTGACCCTGTTCTCGGGTCCCCTTCAGGTGCGTGTAACTTTCGCCTCGTAGCTCTGTTTTCAATTCCGTAAATTGCGTTGTGAAGCCTGTATGACCCTCTCGGTGCCCGAACAAACTGTTCGGGACATCGCGTCCTGTGGTGATCGTACACCGCGATCCAAAAACAGGATAAAACCAGACCCTGTTTCACCCCGGAACTGAGTACGCCCCGCCAAACGGGACGACTTGGTCGCGTACGGTCTTCACAGATACGTGCGCCTCGTCGATACGGACGTGTGAGGTTTCGTGGAAGCTGATTCGGGTGTGCGTGCACACCGGAGTCAACGCGTATCCGCGGACATCGCCCCGTATCCGCCTTTTCTGCAATTTACCCTAACTTCGTGCACACTCGTCAGATCGAGACGAAACTTGCGCCATCGGACTCGTAGCGATACGCTGGTCCTGTGGGTCAAGTTTGGTTCGATTCTGAGAACGTTGACGAAATCGCGTGTCGTAGGCCCCACAGGCCCCGCTCGACGGGCGATTTTGTGTTCGGCTCATCGGAATCCAAATCTGGAAGTTCCGTTGGGTTCGTATCATCGTTCCTGACCTGTTGACACTAAGTTTGGTGAATTTGGAGACCGTTGACCTGGACACGTTTTTCGGTGCAAAGCGGGCCCAACGGCGGACCCCGTTTTGACCCGAAACTGCCGTTTTTGCCCTTGTCTCCAAATTGGACCCAAGGACAGGCGTTTCTAGCTATTTGACATCTTCTGAGCATGATGGTAATGTCTATTTCAGCTTTTGGACTCATCTCTGGACTTTTTCCCCAAGAACCAATTTAATCAGATCCAAACAACAGGCAAGTACCTGCACTTCAAGTTAATCTTTATATATTATGATAATTAATTCCTTGCTATACATGTACCCTTGATGTTTACACCTAGTGTTAGAAATGTTGAATTTTATGTCTTGAATATTGGTAGTTCCTGTCTTGTTTTTCATGTCGGGTGGGAGAATACTAAGGAGGCATGTAGTTTACCCTTTCCCCTGGATTGTCTAATAGCTGTTGGTACACGACTGTCCATCAGCCGGATCTCGATTGTATTGTCTAATAGCCGTTTATGACGGCCGAATTAGCCTTATAAACCCCTACATGCCAACTATGTATTCTAAAAACAAACACAAGTTCACACAGATAGTTCTGGTCATGTTATATTTCTTGCTGTCTATTGTAGTTTCATTTCCTGTTTCATTTATTTCTGTTTCTCATATTCCTGTTTACAGCTAACTCTGAGATAATAATGTTCTGCTAATGCTGTTTCTCAACATGATAGCCAATATTTAATTGTCATAAAATATTTAGTTTAATCTTGTTGTGCACTGTGTACTTTGCTCCTTTCCTGACTGGATCTGTTGTTTAGGCGATGAGGAGAACCTTGCCCCCACCTATTATGGCCCCTATGAGGCAGCAGGTGATACAGTTGCAGAGCCAGTTCCCGCACAGGAAGCTACTCCTGCTGAGTAGATAGCAGTAGTTATCTTAGTTTTGCTCTTTATCTTAGCAATCGGGTTTGTCCCCGATTTCATTCTGATTCCTGTACTAAAATATTTGAATCTATTGTCACATTTATTTCAGTTGCAATCTTAAGTTTCATTTCTCATTATTATCTTGCCTATGTTATTTGTGAATGAGCTAGTTAGTAAATCTGGATTTGACCTAGACAGCGTACTACCGCCGATTCTGCGGCGTAGACTGGACGTACCCACGCACTCGTGCCCGAATTTTCGGGTGTGGGTCGTGACACATTTTTATGGTGGCCCATGCAGGTCCTATCCTAAAATAGGGTAATACCCTAGGACAGGGTATGGAATAAAATTGAGGATTCTAGGAAAAGCTCATTCACAGTATAGCGTCCTTATTTCAATTCTTGGTATCATTGCTGCTCAATTTTCCTATCGCCTTTGATTTCCAAGTATTCTATTCTGATCTTCCTATCCCTTAAACTTTCAGAATGGTCCAGACAAGGAACACAGTAGGAGGCACATCAGAACCAGCTGAGCAGAATGTGCCCGAGACTCTTGCACTCCCGCCGCCTCCATCTGTTCCGGCAGTTACTCTGGATGGAGCACAGCTACTTGGAGTATTCCAGGGATTGGTGGAATCCCAGAAAGAGCAGACTGCACTTCTGCGGACCAGCCTCTCAGAAGCTCTTAGGTCCCAGGAGTCGCCACAAAAGAGGCCAGGAAGTGCCAAAGATTTCAAGAACCTAAGACCCCTGGAATTCTACGGAACTGAAGGCATTCTCTATGCCGATGAATGGATAGAGAACGTCGAGAGACTCCTGAAGACTGCTCGTGTTCCTGATGATCTTAAAGTGTAGTCTGCAAGCCTGCAACTGTTCGATATAGCTCGGACCTGGTTTAGAGACGAACCTCAACTATCTGCTCCTGACCTCACCTGAGAGGACTTCAAGAGACTGTTCAAGGAGAAATTCTACCCCGAAGTGGCTCGAGAAGCTCTCGAAAGTCAATTCGAGAGACTGGAACAAGGTAACCTATCTGTAGATGAGTATACTGCTGAATTTAGCAGGTTAAGCCACTTTGCGGAGTACATGGTTCGTACCCCGGAGGACAGAGCCCGTAGATTCAAGAAGGGGCTATCTCCGGATATTCGCCTTGCTGTCACCACCAGCCGAGCTCGCACCTACGAGGAAATCTTGAGCGTGGCACAAGGCGTTGAGAGAGACATGGGGCATAAGCTAAAGCGAGAAAGAGATACCGGAAATGCGGGACCCAACAAACACCATTTTCAACAACAACAGCAGAGGGCCCCGCAACAAGCTCAGCGTCCTCTCCCTCGAGCTCCAGCACCCCAACACCAGGCCCAGGGACAGAACCAACAAGCTGCTGCTTGTAACTATTGTCATAGACCAGGCCATACTTGGCAAGTTTGCAGAAAGAGGCTAGGTGTTTGTCTACTTTGTGGATCACCAGAATATCAAGTGAGGGACTGCCCCACTGCTCCAGGACGCGGACAAGCTTACGTAATGACCGTGGAGAACGCACAAACTCTGGAAGCAGCTAATGCGCGTAAGTGATTCGTAGATATCTTTTCTAGTATTATTTTCGTGCCTATTGGTTCGTGACCTCAGCCCCAACCTAGCAATTTTTGAACTTGCTAAATAACCTAGTATGCTTTTTAATTTTGATAACTGTAGAGTTTTTAGAGGCTTTTGCTATTGTGCTTATATGTGTTTTGTGAACTTCAATAATTTGCACCTCCTTTTCATCATCATCTAGCGCACTTAATTTTGCTGAACTTGACTTATGCTGCTATTTATAGCCTAGTTTTGCAAGCTTACCCTTTATCGGGCTTGTTCACGACACCTGTATTATTGAGGCCTGATCAACCCCACTAATACAAGTGTCTACTCAGAATCAGTGTACTACGGTCTAATCAACCTTAGTGCATTTTGATTCGCACTTCGCACAACTACTTTACGTGGATTGAGATATAGTTGACTAGCGTACTTGCCCCTAAATACGTCCGAGCATATCGTATCAGCATTACCAGAATAGAATCTCGATCCTTAACCGCCTGACAATTCCCATTAGAATTCCTGAAAAATGCCTTGATCCCTATACCTCTGTTCTACCACCTCGCCCTTAAACTCTTTATTATTGATCCTCACCTTCCCTTACTTCGGAAGGACAGAATCCTGTGTTTGGTATAAGTTTGATTTATAGTGCTAGATGATAACCCTTTATGACTAAGGCAATACCCTAGGTGATGTGTGCTGTGTTTTGTGTTGCAGACTTAAGATTCAATACCCAAATCTATTAAGTTGAGACCTAGCTTTACTAGTTGTACAGCCTTAGAGGATATGGGTAGAATTCTAAGTTGGGTAGCGACCGCAATATTCACCTAAGAGAAACCCGTTATACTGTGACCAAGTGAGTTTGGACAAGAGAGAACCCTGCCATAATTTAAATTTCGAGGACGAAATTTTATAAGTTGGGTAGATTGTAAGCCCCTGATTTTTCAAAAAATATTAAAATTGGGATTTTTCACAATTTTCTGGAATTTTCTGGGAATTTTCTGAAATTAAAATCAGGATTTTAAATTATTACATGATTTTTAATTGATAATAAATAACATTAAAATATTATGAAAATAATATTTTTGGGTGTAAAATGGAAAACTGGACTTAGGGCAATTTTTCTGGAATTTATTGGACCCCGGACCTATTTTTAATTACCTAAAAACTATTTATTTATTTATTTGTTAATTAATTAATTAATTAAGTATATTATTATTATTATTATTATTATTATTATTATTATTATTATTATTTCTATTATTACCGGCCCAGCCCGCGAACCCAGCCCAGCCCGGCCCATTAGGGCCCAGTCCACGATCCGCCTAGCGGGTCGGGTCGGGTCCGCCCGCCGCCCGACCCGAACCCGCCTGACCCTCTCCCCTCCCTGACCCAGTCACCGTTCCCCGCTTCCGCCGGCCGCGCCGCCCGCCGCTCCGCCCGGCCAGCGCCCCGCACTCCCCGGCCACCACGACCCCGCGGCCCTCGCCGCCTTGGCCGGCCTCCCCGACCTCCTCCCTTCCCTATAAAACCCACACCCCTCCGGCTCCCTCTCCCCTCCGATCCGCCACCACCGGCCCCGGTCAGCCGCCGCTTCCCGCCAGCACCACCGCCCGCGCCACCTCGCCGCCGCCGCAGCTGCTCCCCCTCTCCTTCCCTTTCCTCCTCCCCTCCGGCGTCGATCCACAGCAGCAGCGGCCGAGATCGCCTCCGGCAGCCGCTGCGACCGTCCCCGCTTCCCCGACGAGCCGCCCTCGGCCTCCCTCCGCCGCAGAGCCGCCCAAGCCGCCTTCCTCCGGCCGGCCCTCCCTCGGTGGAGCTCAAACCCTAACCCTAGCCCTAATTCTCCTCTCTGTGTCGGACACGGGACACAGGACACTGTGTCCTGTGTCGTGTCGGACACGATTTTGACCCTGTTCTCGGGTCCCCTTCAGGTGCGTGTAACTTTCGCCTCGTAGCTCTGTTTTCAATTCCGTAAATTGCGTTGTGAAGCCTGTATGACCCTCTCGGTGCCCGGACAAACTGTTCGGGACATCGCGTCCTGTGGTGATCGTACACCGCGATCCAAAAAAGGAAAAAACCAGACCCTGTTTCACCCCGGAACTGAGTACGCCCCGCCAAACGGGACGACTTGGTCGCGTACGGTCTTCACAGATACGTGTGCCTCGTCGATACGGACGTGTGAGGTTTCGTGGAAGCTGATTCGGGTGTGCGTGCACACCGGAGTCAACGCGTATCCGCGGACATCGCCCCGTATCCGCCTTTTCTGCAATTTACCCTAACTTCGTGCACACTCGTCAGATCGAGACGAAACTTGCGCCATCGGACTCGTAGTGATACGCTGGTCCTGTGGGTCAAGTTTGGTTCGATTCTGAGAACGTTGACGAAATCGCGTGTCGTGGGCCCCACAGGCCCCGCTCGACGGGCGATTTTGTGTTCGGCTCATCGAAATCCAAATCTGAAAGTTCCGTAGGGTTCGTATCATCGTTCCTGACCTGTTGACACTAAGTTTGGTGAATTTGGAGACCGTTGACCTGGACATATTTTTCGGTGCAAAGCGGGCCCAACGGCGGACCCCGTTTTGACCCGAAACTGCCATTTTTGCCCTTGTCTTCAAATTGGACCCAAGGACAGGCGTTTCTAGCTATTTGACATCTTCTGAGCATGATGGTAATGTCTATTTCAGCTTTTGGACTCATCTCTGGACTTTTTCCCCAAGAACCAATTTAATCAGATCCAAACAACAGGCAAGTACCTGCACTTCAAGTTAATCTTTATATATTATGATAATTAATTCCTTGCTATACATGTACCCTTGATGTTTACACCTAGTGTTAGAAATGTTGAATTTCATGTCTTGAATATTGGTAGTTCCTGTCTTGTTTTTCATGTCGGGTGGAAGAATACTAAGGAGGCATCTAGTTTACCCTTTCCCCTGGATTGTCTAATAGCTGTTGGTACACGACTGTCCATCAGTCGGATCTCGATTGTATTGTCTAATAGTCGTTTATGACGGCCGGATTAGCCTTATAAACCCCTACATGCCAACTATGTATTCTAAAAACAAACACAAGTTCACACAGATAGTTCTGGTCATGTTATATTTCTTGCTGTCTATTGTAGTTTCATTTCCTGTTTCATTTATTTCTGTTTCTCATATTCCTGTTTACAGCTAACTCTGAGATAATAATGTTCTGCTAATGCTGTTTTTCAACATGATAGCCAATATTTAATTGTCATAAAATATTTAGTTTAATCTTGTTGTGCACTGTGTACTTTGCTCCTTTCCTGACTGGATCTGTTGTTTAGGCGATGAGGAGAACCTTGCCCCCACCTATTATGGCCCCTATGAGGCAGCAGGTGATACAGTTGCAGAGCCAGTTCCCGCACAGGAAGCTACTCCTGCTGAGTAGATAGCAGTAGTTATCTTAGTTTTGCTCTTTATCTTAGCAATCGGGTTTGTCCCCGATTTCATTCTGATTCCTGTACTAAAATATTCGAATCTATTGTCACATTTATTTCAGTTGCAATCTTAAGTTTCATTTCTCATTATTATCTTGCCTATGTTATTTGTGAATGAGCTAGTTAGTAAATCTGGATTTGACCTAGACAGCGTACTACCGCCGATTCTGCGGCGTAGGCTGGACGTACCCACGCACTCGTGCCCGAATTTTTGGGTGCGGGTCGTGACAATACCCACACAAGATGTGTGAAACAAAATATCGTTATGTGCAAATAAGTCAAGCAGGAAATTAAACTCAGTACCATTATCACTTCGCACAATTCAAACTTTGTAATTAAATTGCCGCTCAATCATAGAAAAAATGACAAGAACATCTTGTGTACTTCAGTCTTATCAATCAACAAAAATACCCAAATAGCACGAGAAAAATTATCCAAAATCGTCAAAAAATATCGAGCTCCACAAGAAGAAGGCGTAGGATACGGCCCCCAAAGATCACAATGTATCAAATCAAAAATTATAACAGCCCGAGAGTCACTGATAGAAAAATACCTCAAGTTTGCTTTGCCTAGTGGCAAACTTCACATGCCTTATTCACTGAACTACTAGAGCTACTAACAACAGGAAGAGACTTTACTACTTTATCAGAAGGATGTCCAAGTCGCTGATGTCAAATATCCAGAGAAGTCTTCCTAGTCACTACCAAGGCCTGAGTCTTTGGTACAATATGAAAGTAGTAGAGTCCATCCTGCCGTTCACCGGCGCTAATCAGGGTCCACAAACTGGGGTCCTGTATCACACATAATTTTTTAGTGAATTATATAACAAAATTTATATCATCAAAATAAGATAGGCCACAAAAATAAAATCATAATGTAATTAAGGTACGAATAGAACATTCATGAGAATAATACCATGTGCAAGAGAAACACGCCCGCAGCACGAGGTAACCACAGTCCGTCCGTCCGGGAGCCCAACCGAACATTCCTCCATTTTTGTAACCCCCGACAATAAATCCAAATTTCCAGTAACATGATTCGAAGCGCCTGTATCAATAATCCAAGGTGCAATAGACTTACCCACCATACGGTCCTCCGGAGATTTGACCGAAGAGTTACCAAGCAAAGAAATAATTTATTTCCATTGGTCTGAAGTTATTCCTGGAACACTACATGCACCATCAATTGCCATACGTCTTTGTGTCACAGCCGTCGTGCCACGTCCTGCCACCGCCGCACACACCTCCGTACCCCATCAACTTCTACCACCAGCCGTGTGTCCTCTACCATGTCCGCACCCAGACCCTTGTCTGACACCACGTGGCCTATCCCCTGACCAATCCGGAAAGCCATATTTCTCGAAGCAAGTGGCTTCTTCATGTCTGTTGTGTTTGCATAAATTGTAAAGCAACTCTGATTTATCCCGAGCATCCAAACGAGATGGCCCACGGTTAACAGAAGAAATTTTAACCGCAAGTGCCATAATCTCCTCCCATTCAGAGGAGACTTGTGTGGACGTGCGCAATCGTTCCTCCTGTAGCATGGATTGATAAGCATGCGTCAAAGTAGGGAACATATCTTGTGCCAATAAAGTTGAGAAGATGTTGTCATAGATTTCCTGATTGATCCCATAAAGAAACTGATAAAAGCGCTCCAAAATCAACTTTTTCGACAGCTTCATTGGGATATCACACGTATATTTTTCGCAACTGCACGCTAGAATAGGTTCATAAGTCCCAAACTCATTCCAAAGAGTATACAATTGGCCAAAGTAGTCGACCTCGGACATAGATTTCGTTTGGTGACACTATGCCAACAAATGTTTAATCTGTTGAATTCTAGCGCCATTCCTCATGCTAAACCGGTCCTTGAGTGAATCCCATAGCGGTTTTGCCTCCTCAAATTAGGGTATCGTCTTCTTCACCAAAGCTTCAATAGTGTGCAAGATCCATTGCACAAGCATCGATTGGACATAGTATCAATCCTCCAATTTTTCATTCTTCGTAGGTTTATCGATAGATCCGTCAATAAACCAATTTTTTATTGAGCCAGTGTAGAAAACCGAATAGATCTCGACCATTCCTCATAATTTTTCCCACAAAATACCACTTTTATAATTTTATTACCTGGATTGTCATTAGAACCAAGGTAATACGGGGAGGTGGGATCGATCCTTGTTGTCGCTGTTGCCACCGCTCGTCATACCGTCGGTAGAAGGGAGACTCGTCACCGCCGTCGTGGAAAAAAAAATGTCGTCGCTGTCGCTGCTATGGGAAAAGAAATTGTTCCCTGGTCGTCATGCTCTGATACCATGTGAAGAAGTAGTAGGAGAGAATAATCTAGATCTTTTATTCATCATGATATTATCTATATATATATATATATATATATATATATCCATATATTAACTGGGGCCTAAGCCACATGGTCCAATCATCATATATACAATTTAATCATACAATTTAATCCCAATACAACATGAGACTCTCTCACGCTAAGAATGTCATACATAGAGCATTTGGTATGTTGAAAGAAAGATGGGCGATCCTTAGAATTAATCATATTATCTTGTCAAGACCTAATGTGGGATGATCATTGCTTGTTGTCTTATACATAACCACATCTGACAACACATAGCCGTTCACCTATATGAAGAGGAAGAAGGGGAAGTTGATGTACCAGAACGATTGGAGGGGAAGAGTATTAGATTTGTCGAGAGCTCAAATGCTGGGAGTGCATGGAGGGATAACGTAGCACAAAAGTTTTTTAACAATTAGAGTGGAAATTGATATTTTATTTTATTTTCTTCTTGTTCTCCTTTTCTTCCTATGTAAATGTTTTAGTTTTCTTTGCAAAATCATGGCTGAAACTCTTTGAATACAAATGTGGAAACTTTTAACTATTGACAGACGATAGTTGAAAATGTGAATTAAAAGTCCTTTAAACATAGTAAGGTGTTTAAATGTATGAAATAGTAATCCATTATTGATGATATCATAAAAAACTTGTGCCTTTTCCTAGCTATGTTGGATTTCTGCTTTTTATGTGATTTATTCACTTAATATATATTTTTCTGTTGGTGTTTTTGCCTTTGGACTATGAAAGATAGTCCCACATTGACTACACCACCAAGTGGGTATCTTAATATAATGCTTTGCTTGTGTTGAGGTGTGCACATGGGGTATGGTGAGGCACATGGGTGCCATATGGGGGTATTTTATTAAGATGAAGATGGATTAACTCATTAATGAAAGCATTTATGCTTTTTGTCATTCTCTTAGAATTTATTCCATAGGAGCTAATCCCTAAAGGGGCTTAGCGACTCGGGCTCGGGCTTAAGGGCGCAAAGTGGCACTTTGTTGGCACACTTTGCACTTAGTGTCACGACCCGCACCCGGAAAAATCGGACATGAGTCGTGGGTACGTCCAGCCTACGCCGCAGCATCGGCGGTAGAACGCTGTCTAGGTCAACTATCTAGATAATAATCTCACGCAATCAATATATAAACCTGTCAAGATCTCAACTCCAAACGGAGGAGCAATATCATAATGATAACCAAGTACTCAATCACGAATCTAAGCACGATAAGATAACACAGAAGACTAACAACTACAAAGACTAAACAACTGCTACTAAAAACCACCACAACATCGATAATAATAATACATCATCCAAAATAATATACAATACAAGGTCTCAATCCAAAACCGGAGACAAATCCGGTGCTAAAAGCTAATAAAAACAATAACAAGGTCCTAGTGATCCCGGCTACCAACCCAAAAATCACTCATAAACTAGAGGGTCCCTGTCTGCACCATCGACAGGCTCAGGTCCATAAAACGTCGGACACCAATCCTCCGGATACTCTGGAAAAATATGTCCAGTCAGGACTGGAGCAAGTACACCTCTAACAGTAGTTCCAGTTAAATGATAAAAACTATAAAGCAGTTATAGCAAGTAGCAAGAAGAGTGAAGCAAGTATGAAACAAGAAAATATGTATAACTGGTGCATAAAGGTAAAGATGTATGAATGTCAAAGCAAGATAGTAATGACTGCAAGATACAAAAAATCTAAACTAAGAGTAAGTCCGTGCACAAGAACGTGTAGTGAGTCCAGCATAAAATACATGTAGTGAGTCAAGTCCAGAAATATGTAAGTGAGACAAGTCAAGAAAAGTAAGAGAGTCCAGACTAGAAAGAATAAACTCGGTATCTTTGAAATACTTGTTTCGACATGTAAACGGCTAGGGGTAAGTACGGCTCACCGCTCACTGGGTGCGCGGCTGCTATCATTCCAGATTAGACCAGAGGGAGTGATTCCTGATGATCCAGATGGGAATGTTTAGATGTCTACTCGAGTATTTTCCCACCCCGACTAATACAAGTGAATCCAAGACCCGACACGTAAATCAAGTATGAGTCCAGCCTGAAACATGAGTGATGCATGTAGTGATGCCAGTAGTGATTCCAGAATAGAGGCCAGAAATATGAAATATACGTGTCGCAAGTAAATGAATCCAGAAATATCAGTCCGTGTCCCGTGTTGTGCCAAAAAAATCAGATGATACTATAATAGAAGCTGAATCATAATAATCATCAGATAATAAAAACTATCAGAGAATGTACTCGCCTGACGTCCTGAGCAACTGGCGATCCGAACTGGTATCGCAAGGACCTATTACGAAAAGCAAGGTTAAACAGGTTTCTAATAAGTTAAACATATATAAAATAACTAAAAATAGGCTTCTAGGGTCGTTCTAGGTCAAACGGGTCAAACCGGTAAAATCTGGGTCAAAAAGTCAACCTGGGGTCCAAAAAGTCAACTCTGGGTCAAAACTAGGTCAAAAGTTGACTTTGGCGGTCAACCGGGTCAACTACGGTCAAACTAGGGTGCTCCTAAAATTCTAGGCCAAAACTAGGTCATTAGGCTAATAAACCCTCAAACCCGCCTCCTTGAGATACCGGGATACCCTCGATATCCGATACCTCACCCTACGCTATACGCCCCTCCTATACCCGCTAAAACCTATGCTAGCACACGTAAATATATACACATATACATAAAAACCCATCTCTAAACTCAAACCTAGGCAATTGCTCAAAAACTCCGCTCGAAACCCAATACCTTGGATATCTCAAGGTATTGAGATACCTTGGTATCTCAAGGTATTGAGATACCTCTCTAAACTCAACTCTACTACCCCTCTAGATAACTAACTATGCATAAACATATATATCTAGCTATAATCTAGGCTAAAATATATATATCTAATATATATATGCATATACCTAGGTATATATATATATATATATATATATATATATATATATATATATATATATATATATATATATATATATATATATATATATATATATATATATCACATACACAAATATACACATACATATATACCTTACCTTACATATACATATATATATCTAGCTATAATATATATCTAGCTATATGTATATATACCTATACATATAGATAGATATATCTAAATACCTATCTTATCTATCAATCTATATACCTATCCATCTATCTATTTATGCATTTACCTATCTAGATATCTATTACCTAGATATCTATCTATCTATTTAACTATCTAACTATCTATTTATTATCTATTTATCTAGTTATCTAGCTATCAATCCATCTATCTATGTATCCATCTAACTATTTACCTAGTATCTAGATATCTATCTATCCATAAATCTATCTATCTATTTATTTAGCTATCTAGGTATCTATTTACTTATCTATCTAGCTATTTACCTATCTATCTATCTATATGTCTACCTATATATATATCCACATATCCATCAATCTATCTAACTATATATCAATCTATCTAACTAATCTATCTATTCATCTATCTATATCTCCCCCTCTAGCTAGCTGCTTACCCTGCTGCTGCTGCTGCTTAAAACTGCTGCTGCTGCTGCATAAAAAAAACTGCTGCTGCATAAAAAACTGCTGCTGCTGCTGAGCATGCTGCTGCTGCACTGCCTGCCTCCCCCCCTTCGCACCACTCACTCACAAACACGCACAGACACACACACCTATATATATATATATATATATATATATATATATATATATATATATATATATATATATATATATATATATATATATATATACACACACACACACTTATATATATTCTAACACACACTCATATATATTCTAACACACACCCATATGCACAAACACACACACACTAGTACATATATAAACACATACATATATCTATATATATATATAAACACATACTAATATATATATACATACACTCATATATATATATATATATATATATATATATACACACACACACACACACACACACACACTAATATATATATATACATATACATATACACACACACACTCAAACATATATATATATATATATATATATATATATATATATATATATATATATATACACTCACTCACACAAACTCACTCTCACACACACACACTCTCACAAACACATAACCACACACACAAATATACATATATATACACATATACACATACATATATATATACACACATACACAAACTCATATATATATATATATAAACACTCACTCATACTCACACACACACTCACACAAACACTCACTAACACACTCACATATACATAAAAACACACATACATATATAAATATATATATATATATATAGAAACACATATACACCTATATACAAAACATAACACAACACACAACAACGCACACAACGCCCACCAACGCGCGCCCAACGACCCCGACACGCACAAACCCCTATAAATATATAAAATATAGCCCGATAATTCTAGCACACACTCCCCGATGCTAACCAACACGCGCACAAGCCCGAAACTAGAAAACCACGCCGAAATGGCCGTTCGGTCATTTCGACGAACACGCGGTGTGCGGTTCGGAAAATCTCCTGAAACGCACACCAAACCAACTCAGAATTGGCCCAAAATTTACTCACGAGTTCTAAACGATGTCTAAATCTTAGAAAAAATACTACCCCGTCGATTCTAGGCCCGTGGCAAAAACGCGCACGTACTTAGAACCGGCGATGACAAAAACCCTGAAAACGCCCGTTTCTCCGCGACACGGCTTCACGTGTCCGAACGGAGACACACACTAACCCTCAAGACATCCAACAACGTCTACCTAGGTCCGTCTAACCTAGGGTATCACCCAAAATTGGGCCAATCTCGGATTCCACCCGAAATTGACACAAAACCTAGTGCTAAAGTCTCCAAACACTACCAAACTAGTTTCAACTTTCTCCCACGGGTAGCCCTAAGGTCTAGGAAGGTTCTAAACTATTAATTATACTACATAAAAGTAATTATAAGGGGGGAAATTAGGGTTTACCTCTTGGGAGTTGGAATTCCAAGCCAAAATCTCCAAAAAGCTCCAAATCCACCTCAACTAGCTTCCAGCTTCCAAATCTAGCCTCCACACCAAATCTAAGCTCTACCCACCTAGGTTGGGGAAAATGTAGGGTTAGGGTTCACATAAGTAGAAGAGATGGAAGGAGGAAGGAAGAAAAATGAGCAAACTTACTTGTTTGGAAGTGGGAAGGAGAAAGGAAGGAGGGAAGAGTGAAGAAGAAGAAGAAGAAGAAGAAGAAGAAGAAGAAGTGAAGAATGGGAAGGGGAGCTACTGTGTTTCACGGGTAGGGGGCTGTGGGAATAGGGCCGGCCATGTAAAGTAGGTTTCCAAAGTCCAAAATATCCAAAATGCCCTCCTAACTTGGTTTCGGGTTCCAAAAGCACTCAAACTAACTCCAAATCTCTCCAACTAGCTAAAATAAAATATAATAAATATTCTAAACCCAAAAATTAGTCTCACAAGGGTGTGGGCTGGGTCGGACATGGGTCCACTAGGGTCTGACATGGGTCCAGGCTAGCCAAAACCCTAAAACAATCAATATAAAAATAATACAATCATTAATTAAATATAAATATAATTAATTGTAATAAATACACAATTAACCAATTTAAAATAAAAAAAATACCCGGCTCAGGAAATGGGGTAGTGACACTTAGCACGTCAGTATTTGATGCGCTCTCTCATGTGCGAGTTGGGTGGGCCGCATGCACGATCGCATGGGCGGTCGCATGGGCTACCGCATGCACTACGGCTTGAGCTGCCGGTTGCGTTGTCGCATGCGTTGCGGCTTGCGCTGCCGCATGCGCTGCTGCTGCTGCGAATATTTTTGAATGGTTATGGAAAGATATGGTCTGTTATTCATATCTATTTTTTATGGAATTTAAAATTAATTTATGTCTATCTTTTAGGGATTCATAATTAATTTGTTCCTATCTTTCTGTAACCATTGGGCGGCTAGAATTTTCACCCTCTCTCTATAAATACTCTCTCCGTGCCTCTTTGAGGACTTACTTCGAATTTGAGGAGACGAAGAGAGTTGCAGCAGCCGCCATTGCAGTCTAGGAGGTTCGTGCGAGTCCAAGCAAGGAGGTGACAGCGAGCGTTCCAGAAGTTCTACATGAACTTGTTGATTCCTAGGAGCAGATCGTGTGGGACGAATCTTGCTTTGAGCAACGGTGATCTTCATCACCCTAGCAAGCAGAGTTTATTCTTCTTCTTCCTCTTCTATTTTGCAAGTTGTAAATTTTGTTCTGTCCATTTGTTACTGCGATTGCAAGGAAGAATGAGAAGATAGTTTTCTCTGATTCTTTTATTATCTTATTTCTAGTTGTAATCAGATCCTATATATAATCTTCTTATTGGATCGAGAGATATCAGGAAGAAAACTATTGTGTGAACTCATGATCTCAACTTTAACTTCTGGTTCTATCATCTTTGATTAAGCCTAAGGAATAACAATCTCAAAGCAAGATTCGAGTAAGATGGAGAACCAATCAAACCTTCTCGATACTAGCTTTCACAAGCTTGAGAAGTTTGATGGAGAATACTACAACATATGAAAGAGGAAGATCTCTCTGAATCTTCGTCTTGTCAAAGTTGCTTATGTATTGGTTGATACAGAACCTACCATCCCTGAAGATGGAGGAAAACTTAAAGTTGGTGTGGCGCAGGACGTGCACAATAAATGAAAAGAAGACAACGACCTCTACAGGCTATTGATCCTCAATGCAATAGAGGACTCGATAGTAGAGTATTACAACAAGAAAGAAAATGCGAAAGACGTATGGGAATCTCTTGAGAAGCATTACAAAACTGATGAAAATATGTCTAAAATCTATCTCGTTGAAAAGTTTTTTACTTTTCAATTTGAAAACGAAAAGGTAATGCTACCGCAAGTCAAGGAACTTCAGAAGATGCAGCAGAAGCTGTAGAAAGTGGGCATGAAACAAGAAGATAAGTTCATGGTGGGGGCTATCATCACCAAGCTTCCTCTAGGCTAGATCAAGTTCAAGACTGGCATTACTGTAAGAAGATGGAGATCCAGCTCGAAGATCTTCTTCACTGGATTCACATTGAAGATGAGGCCAAGGGACAACTGAAGTTGGATTCCCTGTCCAAATAGTTGGCAAAGGCCAACTTGGTGCATGTTGGTGATTCCAATGGGAAGCAGAAGGCTTCTCATAATAAGAAAAAGAAGGACTTCAACCATCTCAAGGTAAAGTCGGCTTCGTTCAAGCCGAAGCCAAAGCCAAAGTCCGAAGTGACTTGCTTCAATTATGGTAAGAAGGGCTACTACCAAAGTGACTGCAGATCCAAGCCCAAACAGACAGAGCAAGGTGAGCCTAACAATGATGCTATGATTGTGCAGGTTGTCACAATTGGGGTCGACTCTGACTGGTAGGTGGACACTGGCTCATCCTGCTATGTTTGCTCAAAGAAGGAGTTGTTCACCATCTACAAGCCTACATCTGAGAAGGTTATGCTGGCGAACCAGGCACAAACTGAAGTACTGGGGACCAGAACGGTGGTACTGAGCCTGACTTCGAGGAAGTCACTGATGCTTCAGGATGTAAAGCATGTACCAATAATAGCCAAGAATCTGGTCTCAGAAAGTCTGCTCTACAATGCAGGCTTGGGGATGGACATTAATGCTGGACAGATGGTAATGTCTTTCAAAGGAACATACTTCAAAAAAGCTTTCTGTACCGAAGGGATGTTCAAACTTTAACTTATAACTCCTGCTACAATGATAAATGCAGTCGCTTCTTCTGGTTATTCTCTTGAGTTATGGCATAATAGACTATGACATGTTCATTGTAAAAGAATAAACAAGATCTCTAGTCTAGGGCTTATCTCCAAATGTGGGAGTAAAAAGGTGGAGAAGTGTGAGGTTTGTACGTAGACAAAGATCACCAGAAAGCCGTTTAAACGGGTTAACCGAGGCACAGATCTTCTGGAGTTTGTGCACTCAGATATCTGTGACTTCAAACAATTCTTTACAAAGGCTAAGATGAAGTATTTTATTCGACGACTACTCGAAGTATGCGTTCGTCTATCTGCTCAAGTCAAAGGATGAAGCATTTGAGAAGTTCAAGGAGTTCAGGGCTGAAGCTGAACGTCAGACAGAGCAACAACTCAAGAGACTTAGAAGTGATCGAGGCGGAGAGTATAGGTCTACTGAATTTGCATTGTTCTATAAAGAACATGAAATTGTCAATGAGATGACTACTCCGTATTCTCCTCAATCAAATGGAGTAGTTGAGAGAAAGAACAGGACGTTGACAGAAATGATGAACTCAATGCTATTAACTGCGGGTCTTCTAATCTGCTTCTGGGAAGAAGCTGCGTTGACGGTTACGATCATCCTGAACAGGGTACCGTACGCAACATCCGATGTTACTCCTCATAAACTCTGGTTCAAAGTTAGACCCAACTTGAATGTCATTCGAGTGTGGGGGTGTCTAGCATATGTGAAGCTTCCGGACTTGAAGATGGAGAAACTGGGCACGAGGACAACGAAGACCATCTTCTTGGGTTATGCTGAGAAGAGTGATGGTTATACTGAGAAGAGTGATGCTCGGAGGTTTCTTGATATAGAATTAAATTATATCATTGAATCTCGTGACGCAAAATTCTTTAAAGATAAATTTACAAGGAACAAGAACATCATTATCGCGGATATTTCGGAGAATAGTTTGGGTGCACAGGAGGCTGAAGCTTTCAAAGAAGAGGTAGTACATGAAGAAGTTATCATTCCAGAGATAACGTTCGAACCAGAACTCGCAGAACCAAGAACAAAGCGGGTAAGAAGACAGAAGGACTTTGGAGAAGATTTTGTCATCTATCATGTGGAAGCAGATCCGTTTACCTATGATGAGGTGATAAAAACCAGAGACACTGTCTTCTGGAGGGATGCTATCAATGACGAGTATGACTCAGTAACCTCCGACAACACTTGGGTGTTGGTCGATCTTTCGGAATGACCTAAACCAATCGGATGCAAGTGTCTCTTCAAATGGAAGATGAAGGCCGATGGAACTGTTGATAAGTTCAAGGCAAGGTTAGTTGCCAAGGGATTTTCTCAGAAGTAGGGGATCGACTACTTCGACACATATGCTCTATTAGCACGGATGACGACCATCAGGATGTTGATTGCTCTGAGTGCAATTCATAAGCTAGTTATTCATCAGATGGATGTCAAAACAGCATTCCTGAATGGAGAGTTGACCGATGAGATTTACATGCAACAGCCAGAAGGATTTATCGTCAAAGGGCTTGAAGACAAAGTTTACAAATTGGTAAAATCCTTATACGGTCTAAAGCAAACTCCCAAGATGTGGCACAAAAAATTTGATAAAGTCATAAGATCAAACGGCTAAAAGGTCAGCGAGACGGACAAGTATGTTTACAGAAAGTTAGCTAATGGAAGAGGGGTCATCGTTTGTATTTACGTAGACGACATGCTGATCCTAGGCACGGATCTAGCACGAGTCACTGAGACAAAGAAGTTTCTCTCATCCAAGTTCAATATGAAGGACTTGGGGGAAGCTGATGTTATCCTCGGAATAAAGATCATCTGAACAGACACTGGAGTGGCGCTGTCACAGTCTCATTATATTGAGAAGATGCTCACATACTATGGATATCAGGATCTTCCAGGGATCGATACTCCGTACAGGTGTGACAAGAAGCTGAAGCCAAATCCTAGGGCAAGCGTCAGGCAGCTGGATTATTCAAGCATCATTGGAAGTTTGATGTATGCAACAACTGCCACAAGGCCTGACATAACTTTTGCCGTGGGAATACTGAGTCGATTCACGAGCAACCCAGGTGTGGAGCACTGAAAGGCGGTAAAGAGAGTGATGAGATATCTCAGGAGGACTCAGAAATATGCACTGCACTACAGCGGGTATCCGACAGTAGTGGAAGGCTTTAGTGATGCAAGCTGGTGTTCAAAAGTAGAGAACGAAAGGTCCATAGGAGGATACGTATTTTTTATGGGTGGAGCTGATCGTGGAAGTCGAAGAAGCAGACTATGCTCTCTCATTCATCGATAGAATCTGACTTTTATGCACTGGCTGCTGCAGCAGATGAAGCAGAGTGTCTTCAGGAGCTCATGTATGATCTTCCATTGGTTGGTGCACAGATTCCGGTGGTACCGATATATTGCAACAACCAAGCGACTACAGCGGTGGCATCAAATGACCTCTTCAATAGTAAGAAGAGGACTATGCGGTTGAGACACAAGGCAGCGAATGATCTGATAAAGACTGGAGTCATTGCCGTAATTGATGTTCGGAGTCAGGAGAACCTGGCGAACCCGTTCACCAAGTTTCTTAAGCGCCAGCTGGTCGAGGACACAACAACCAAAATGGGCTTGAAGATATTCTGATATTGTATCTATGTAATTTTACCATAAAGTTGTATGCAATTAGTTCAAAGAGAAATCTACTAGACATCTATCTTTTGGTTCAAAGAAGGACCATTGACTGGGAGAATATCAGGAACAGTGGGTAGTCATTTGAGACATTGAGTGGTTACGGACCCAGAATCACTGTTGTCTACTTCTTGTTCTTTATGAAGAACAAGTTCCTGTGGAAAGATGCCTTTGACGCCTTAATAAGTTCTCGGACAGAGTGAATGTCCAGTGTGCTTTACAGGAAGCACGTAGTTTTAGCACTACAAGGAGCTTGTATCCCATGCTACAGTGGTGTGACACCACAGAGGTAAAAGATATAAATCCTCGGTATTAAGTCATGTCACAGCGGCGTAGCACCGCGCATAGGCAGGAGGCCTAATGTTGTAGAATGAAGAGTGGTAGGAAGCACTACAAAGAGGTCAATGACCTCATGTTATAGTGGTGTGACACCACAGAGGTAAAAAATATAAATCCTCGGCAGAAAGTCATATCACAGCGACGTAACACCGCAACGAAGCGTAAGGCTTCGTGCTGGATAGTTTGGCACTACAAAGATGGAGTGAACCTCATGCTACAGTGGATGACACCACATGAGGAAGTGAACCTCGACAGAAGGCCATGTCATAGCGGCGTAGCACCGTAAGAAAGCGCAATGCTTCATGCCAAGGACTCTTTAAGAACTCACATATAGTGTATGGAAAGAGATACAGGTCATCTCTTGAGAAAAAACTTGTAGACAACCAAAATATATACACTAAAACCAGACGTGCACAGGACCTTCAATGTGCAACCGGAAGCACAGTTGATGTCATTATGTGAGTGGAAAGAATTGCGACTATGGTGCAGAATTCAAGGCTTAGTTCATTCTTGTATCATACTATTATTTTGACCCATGCAGGAAGATTCAAGTCGAAGCAACATCTATCATAATGCATGATGGACAGTCACTGTGAGGAACGCTCAACCCATATATTGAGATATGTGGAGAATTGTTGGTGTTTTTGCCTTTAGACTATGAAAGATAGTCTCATATTGGCTACACCACTAAGTGGGTATCTCAATATAATGCTTTTCTTGTGTTGAGTTGTGCACATGGGGTGTGGTGAGGATCATGGGTGCCATGTGGGAGTATTTTATTATGATGAAGAAGGATTAACTCCTTAATGAAAGCATTTATACTTTTTGTCATTCTCTTGAAATTTATTCCATAGGAACTACGACTCAGACTCAAACTCGGGCTCGGGCTCAAGGGCACAAAGTGGCTCTTTGTTGGCGCACTTTGCACTTAGCACGTCAGCATGGGCCCAGGCGCTTGTGCGTATTTTATACGCTCTCTTATGCTCGAGCTGCATGCGCGACCGCATGCGCCGTCGCATATGCGGGCCGCATGGGCGGTCGCATGGGCAGGCCACATGGACAAGCTGCATGGGTTGCCGCATGCGCTGCCGCATGGGTTGCGGCATGCGTTATCGCATGCGCTGCTGTTGCGGATATTTTTGAACGGTTATGGAAAGATATGGTGTGTTATTCAGATCCGTTTTTTGTGGAATTTGAAATTAATTCTTGACTATCTTTTAGGCATTCATGATTAATCTGTTCTTAACTTTCCGTAATTGTTGGGCGGCTAGGCTTTTTACCCTCTCTCTATAAATACTCTCTTCGTGCCTCTTTGAGGACTTACTTCGAAATAGAGGAGACGAAGAGAGTTGCAACAACCGCCATTGCAGTCCAGGAGGTTCAGGCGAGTCCAAGCAAGGAGGTGACAGCGAGCGTTGCAGAAGTTCTACGTTAACTTGCTGGTTCCTGGGAGCAGATCGTGTGGAGCGAATCTTGCTTTGAGCAACGGTAATCTTCATCACCCCAACAAACAGAGTTTATTCTTCTTCTTCCTCTTCTATTTTGCAAGTTGTAAACTTTGTTCTGTCCGTTTGCAACTGCGATTGCAAGGAAGAACGAGAAGATAGTTTTCTCTGATTCTTTTGTTATGATCTTGTTTCTAGTTGTAATCAGATCCTATATATAATCTTCTTGTTCGATCGAGAGATATCAGGAAGGAAACTCTTGTGTGAACTCTTGATCTCGACTTCAACTTCTGATTCTATCATCTTTGATTAAGCCTGAGGAATAACGTTTTCTTGTCATATCTATCGGATGGATCTTCTTTCTTGGTCTCCATGAAAATTGACCAAACCTCCATTTTCTATGTGAACTTGATTGAGATCCAGTTCAGTTCTCTCTTAAAATGTTCTCATCTCGTATCATGTGATTATTTATGTATCATACATCCCCTTTTGTCCAAATAATTACACCTTGGCAAGCATAGAAAAAATTATCCCGTTTGCTTAATTTTCTTTATAATAGATCCTTGAAGACATTGGTCTATTGCACTAATAAAAAATATTATGAAGACCACAAGGATCCAACTTTATATAGATTTTGGCAATTCCAGAAATTGTCAAAATTGTAGTTCTTTAATATCCTCTAGATTCTCAATTCTGCAAATGTCGCAACTGCATATGGAGTATAGGTTGGATTGATCCTTATTTGTCAAAATTATAGTTCTTGAATATCCTGTAGATTTTCGACTTTGCTAATGCTACAACTGCATATGAAGTATAGGCTGGATTGATACTTATTTGTCCTCTGTATTTAGCACCGGCTTATCTTCTGCAAAAGTTCTGAACACAAGCTTAGAAGACTTTAAAGATCGATAGATTGAGAAGTTATGAGTTTTATAGTTTGGTAACCAAGAATATTGTAATGGCATTGCTCTTTCGATCTCTAGTACAAAATTTGTATGAAAAAAACAGTACAACAAAATACTCATTAGTTGGCTTATCTGGATTTGAAACTGATATTACACTTGTTTTGGCTTCAATACTGGGTTTGGTACTCATACTAGGTTTGATACTCATATTGGCTTCATGGCCTGATATTTTATATTGACTTTCTTTTATCTGTGTAGTTTGATTCTCAGAGCAGTACTTCTTATTACCTACATCGAAACTGACATTTTGTTCTCTTTTTGTAAACATGGCTAGTTCCAAGCATTATTGGACCAGGATTGAGGATGTTAAACTTGTTGAGCGTCTCATAGACTTAGCAAGTGATGGAAAGTGGAAGGCTAACGATGGCACTTTTAGGACTATATATGCTAAGCAGTTGCAAGTCCGCTGCATAAAAACTGCATGGTTGTTCGTTACAAGCTTCACCTCACATAGAATCAAGAGTGAAGCATATGAAATTAAAGAAAATATTGTGCTATTGCGAAGATATTGGGGCCAACCCATGCCAGGGGATTTCAATGGAATGACGAGCTAAAATGTATAGTGTGTGACAATGAAATAAAGAAGTTTTTGCACAAAATTACTTAGTTTATTGGTCCATGATTGGCAATGAAGACATTATGGAAAACCAATTAGCAGCCTACCAAAAGGTCAAAAAATAGTAAGGATTATAATCATTTTGCATAAATTAAGAATAGATGTGGAGTCTGTAAGCACAATCTCAGAATTTGACAACATACTTAGTAAAGCTTCATGGCTTGCACCTAGGTTATTAGTCCATGACTGGCAATGAAGTCCACATGAACCATTGGTTCTATGATCCGCTGGCTAGCAAGCAGTCAACTCAATTTAAGATGCATCAATAACTATGATAATTGGCTGCATCAAAACCTATTACTGGTAGGAGTCCTTTTTTATTGTCCTCTTGATCTCTAGAAATTGTGTAACTTGAGCAAAAACACTTTATGACATTTTATTGTTGAACATATATTTTTGTTTCTCTGTGTACATGTGCTTGTTCCTTTCAGTAGTAGAGGTATTATCTGAACATATATTTTTGTTTCTCACTTTTCAGGTGATTGAATTATGTGGTTGTACCTCTTCTGCACCTATGAATATATTGTCTTTTTCATTATTTATAGAGCCATCCTTCTGCGAAGGGTTTAAGGAACAAGCATTTTTCATCATATAATGTTGGTGAAGTAATGGAGGAGAAGGCAACAAATGAGGTGCAAGTTCATGGTTTGGATGATGCACATAATAATGTGAATGCTGATGAGAAGGTAAGTCATTCATATATGTGCACCTACTGAAGATGCTTCTAGTAGTGGTAGGAGGACGAGGTAGAGAACTAGGACAACTTAAAGTAATACTCTTGAAAGTCTTGACAGCGTAATGAAGAACATGGATAAGTTGCATGAAGAAACGTATGCAAATGTGGCAAAGATTACCAAATGATTTGAGATAGAAGCGGAATAGGAGAGTCAATGTCTTTGAGAAAATATCCAAAGTGAAGGGGTTTAGCGATGGCAACATGACAAGGGCAGGGGAGATATTGAGCAAAGATACAGCTAGAGCCATTTATTTCTTCACATTGTCCGATGGATTGAGGAAGCTCTAACTCAAAGTTTTACTTAGTGGTAACTACTGAAAGTAGTTCCTTTGATTTTGGGTTCCACACATCAGTTTCTTCGCTACTCTTCATCAGCTACGTATTGTTGTATGCATTGTCTCAGGTGGTTTTGGTTTATTGTGCTACTGAACCATGTTTTAGTTTTACAAATCCGACTGCGAATGAATTATATAGTTTTACAGAAATATTATCTAACTCCATGTGTGATATGGTTAACTTTTCATTGGTATTACATAGGCTTGATGTGCAATTTTTTAGTAGTATTATTTCAAAGGCTTACAAAGGCTTATATATTTGCATCAATCTACTTTCAAACTTTACAATTTTTTTTTTCTTGTTAACGTGACAACCATAAATATTTTTACATTGTTTTCTTTTGATATGTTTTGTAACTATCACAAGGTCAACGTTAATTGTATGTATATCTTCCTATTCATTTTTTACATCATAAATTATTAGATGGTGTATATGGAGAGATGTTGGAGTTCTGAAGTGAAAGTTTGCACATATATGTAGTATAAGTGAATTTCTTTCTTATTCAATTATTTTTAACTAATTAATGATATTGCGATACTATTTTATTTTACATTTATTTTGGGTTCAACAGATCTCACAACCACCAACCCACAACTCGGTTCTTTTTCTTATTTTTCTAACATGTTAATAAAAATAGGAGGGCAACAAAATGTATAACATTCCTAGTACTTAAACATCCCTTTATCTGAGTTTGAGAAAATTATATTCCTAAAAATTAAAAATATTTCTAGAAATACAAAATTCTCTATTATCTAGCATTCCTCCCCCTCTATTTTTACCACCATCACCACCACACTCTCATTCCCAAATTCATAGCACAAGAAAGCATTAAGAGAGAATCATGAAGGCCATCGCCCTCTTCTTTGCCGTCCTCCTCTTCTCCGCCACCTTCTCCCAAGCCGCTAGATTTATCGCACACGAACCTTCCGTTTCTGCTAAGGTACTATTTTATAATTCGTGTTCATTATACTACACTCCTAAAATACTACGACTGTTATTTAATCTTGATATTTGTTCCACTGATTTGTTGTCTACTTTTGTTGTTATTTCTTCGTAGGGAACTGGGGGTGGTTACTGAAGGGTGCGAGGAGGGTCCTCAGAACTCGTGCTTGACGGGGAGGACTGTTGATGTTCACATCGACTACATCTACACTCAAGGAGATGACAAGCTCAAGCACTGATGAATGAATCATCACATGCATTTCGAGCTTAATTCTAAATATCATATGTAATCGCATGTGTCTTCGAGTAATAAATAAATTGTTAGGGAATGATAATGCTTGGTTCTGACTCAGTTCACTTATTCTCCAGGCGTTTGGGTTGGTTAATTTGGTGGTTGTGTTGTTGGGAGGTGGACAGAAAGTTGAGGGATGCAATATTATCACGTGTTTCTAGATAGTTCAGTCAAGCTAGTATATAACTCGTCTTTGTAAACCTCAGTGATGGCAGGTAGCTCAAGGGAGTCTATGAAAGAAGCACAACACTGGGTTGTACGTACCTCTTTCGTGGTTTCGAACAACGGAAGAAGCACTTTAATTCTTAGATGTGAAAATTTAGCGAGGTGGGTGCGGTACGGCCTGGAGCGGGAGTGATGTGGCCTGGATAGGTGCGGTGTGGCCCAGATATGAGTGTGAATGCGATGCGGTACAGGTACGATGCTGGTGGAGGAGGCCTTCGGACCGTAATGTGACATTTGAGCCGGAATGTAGCCTTCGACCTGAGTTTATAAGACCTTTGGGTCGGATTTGTAGGCATTCAGGATGTGATTGTAGGCCTTCGAATCAGAATAAAATGTACCTTCTCGAATATATATATATATATATATATATATATATATATATATATATATATATATATATATATTCTGTTGGGAACGAAAGTGCGGAAACCGTTTCCCAAACCAGAGAGTACCTGCCAGAGAATCGAGCAAAACGTACAAACCAAAAACGCCAAACACAAATCGCAGACAAAGATTTTTGACGTGAAAATTTTTTATGAAAAAAACCACGGGACGATCAGAGTTCAACTCTGAAAAGCCTCCTAATAAGAAATACACTGACTCCTTACAAACTTCTCACTGATCCAAACGGATCACAACAACTCTTTTGGAACAGAAAATAGATGATAACCACGAAGAAGAAAGACAATGAGGAATACCCAAAACTGATCTCCTTCTTCGAAACGGCCTTCAATCCTTCTTTCTCCTCTCCAATGTTGCAATGGCACTCTTGCCTCTTTTTCTCTCCTTTTTTTTTATATTTTTTTTTAGAGAGAGAGATATATATTTTAGGGCCAGGAGACACACACACACACACACACACACACACACACATATATATATATATATATATATATATATATATATATATATATATATATATTCTGTTGGGAACGAAAGTGCAAAAATCGTTCCCCAAACCAGAGAGTACCTGCCAGAGAACCGAGCAAAACGCACAAACCAAAAACGTGAAACACAAATCGCAGACACAGAGATTTTTGACGTGAAAAATTCTTGTGGAAAAAAACACGGGACGATTAGAGTTCAACCCTGAAAAGCCTCTACTAATGGAATAAGAAATACACCGACTCCTTACAAACTTCTTACCGATCCAAACGGATCACAACAACTCTTTTGGAACAGAAAATAGATTATAACCACGAATAAGAAAGATAATGAGTAATACCCGAAACTGATCTCATTCTTCGAAACGGCCTCCAATCCTTCTTTCTCCTCTTCAATGTTGCAATGGCACTCTTGCCTCTTTTTCTCTCCTTGTTGTTATATTTTTTTTATAGAGAGATATATATATTTTAGGATCAGGAGACACATATATATAGAATAGGAATATTCAATCCAAATCCAAGTCCAAATCCATTGACATATTCCTATTATATGTAGGAATATTCAATCCAAATCCATTGAGATATTCCTATTATATTTAGAAATATCCAATCCAAATAAATTGAGGTATTTTTATTATATGTAGAAATAGTCAATCATATTTCGGATATTTTTTATATAGGTTGGAAACCCCATCCACTCCAACAAATTTGCGTTAGCAGAAACAAAAATCCCCTACCTCAACCTGATGAGGGTGGTTGGACAATAGTGCGTAGGAGTAAGAAGGACAAGGCATCCCAAACCAAGTCGAGGTTGTAGGGGAGAGGTGGCTACTGGTCAGATATGCCATGTGTGAGGGTTGCGACCTACTATGGCTGCAGTGAATCGATTGCAGCACAACCAACGGACGAGACGAGACGAGGATGCGGACAATCCACGTCGGGTCTACATCAAGAGGATAGGGTTCGGCCAACCCTTCGGTGATGGCAAGCTCCATTATAAATCGATGAGATCGCGTTTATATATTCTCACAAGCCTCTTCGTGCTTCCCCTTCTGTCCATATATTACTGTCCATATATTCCATTCGTAATCTTCAAAATCTTGTCAATGTAACGAAAAATATGACTAAGTTGTAGGAAGAAACATCTGCAAATGTGGCAACGATTACCAAATGTTTTGAGATATAAACGAAATGGGATTCAAGGAGACTTGTCTTTGAGATAATATTCAAGGTTGAGAGGTTTAGCGATAGTGACATGCGAAGATATTGAATAGAGATACAGCTAGGTCCAATTAGTTCTTCACATTACATGATGGGTTGAGGAAGAACTACCTCCAAGTTTTACTTAGTAGTAACAATTGAAAGTAGTTCCTTTGATTTTGGGTTCTACACATCAGTTTCTTCACTACTCTTGATCAGTTACGTACGGATCTGTATGCTACTCATTTGTTGTCATTGTATGCATTGTCTCATGTTGCATTGGCTTTTTGTGCTACGGATCAATTTTTTGGTTTCGAAATTAGACTGTGAATGGATTATATAGTTTTATAGAAACATTATCTAACTCCATGTGGTAACTTTTCATTAATATTACATAGACTTGATGTGGAAATTTTTGAGCTGTATTATTTCAAATTCTTACAAAAGCTTATTTGTATCAAACTACTGTCAACTTTACATTTTTTTTTTCTTGTTCACTTGACAACCATAAACACTTTTTACATTATTGTATTTTGATATATTTTGTTACTATCTCAAGAGGTCAATGTTAATTGTATGTATATTTTTGCATTCATATTTTTTGAATAAATTATTAGTTGGTGTACATGGACATGTTGATGTTCTGAAGTGAAACTTTGCACATATGTAGTATAAGTGAATTTCTTTCTTACTCAATTATTTTTAACTAATTAATGATATTGTGATACTATTTTTTTAGTTTGGGTTCCACACATCTCATAACACCCAACCCACAACTCACTTCTTTTTCTTATTTTTCTAATGTATTCCATCTCTAGTACTAAAGCATTCCTTCATCTGAGTTTGAGGAATATTATATTCCTAAATATTTATTTATGGTATCAAATGCATGCATTATATATATCCGAAAATATTATATTATGTATCAAATATGGTAATAAAGAATATCCAAAAAAAATAATGCATTGGAGAAAAATTCTAGGAATATAAAATTATTTGCTATATAGTATTTTGTGCACCAGACGCACTCTTAAGGGCGGTGTTTAGTATGCGAAATAATATATAGACGACAATTCTAAATTTTCGAAAATCAAATTTCCGGTAATGAAATTTCCTGAAAAAAATATATTACCAAGTTTGGTGACTATATAAATATCCCCGAAAAAAAAATCGGATAAAAGAAACTGAAAATAAATATAAAAAAATTAAAAAATACCAGATAAAAAAATAACAAAAACAATAACAAACTTTTTTTGTAAAATGAAAAAAATTATTATTACAAAAATTTAAAAAAATAGAAAATTAAAAAACAAAAAAATATAAATATATAGAAAAAAATAATATATATCTGAAATTTCTATATTTTCGGGAATCAAATTTCCGCTAATGAAATTCCCTGAAAAATAATATTCCCAAGTTTGGTATATATAAATATTCTCGAAAATAATGAAAAAGGATAAAAGAAACTAAAAGTAAAAATAAAAAGGGATAAAAACAACAGAGAAAAAAAACAAGAAAACCAATAACAAAAAAAAATTTTAATGAAATAAAAAAATAAAAAACATTAACTAAAAATAAAAAAAGATAAAAAAATTGAAAAAAATTGAAAAAATGAAATAAAAACTTTAAAAAAATTAAAAAAGGATAAAGGATAAAGGATAAAAAAACAAAAAATAGAAAACAAAATAAAATAAAATAAAATAAAAAGAGTATAGAAAAAACAATACAACAACAAATTTGTCTATGCAAACAAAATATATCCATATATTCTTAATGGATAGAATTTCTTTGTTTTGTAGGTAAATTGTTGATTCGGGTACTCCCAATTTCTCGGCATAGTTTTTTATAATCTAAACCAAGCATAAAATAAATTTCTACTCTACATTTATTCGGAAATAAAAGAAATCTCTTGTAACTAACGCCCCCCCTAAGTCATATATTTTTTATTCCAGCGTTACAAACAAAGTTATTTTTCAGAGGAAAACTCCAAATCTTAATTCCTTGTTTTTATTGCTGTGAAGTGTGAATAATCCACCCATTTGTACACAACCCACACGTCCAGAACCCTTCCTCACCCTCCCTGGCGATACCTACAAGGAAAAATTCTTCCTCCAGAAATAAGCCAAAGCAAGGAAACATCACACGCCCTCTCTATTTATACCACCATCGCCACCACACTTTCATTCCCAAATTCATAGCACAAGAAAGAAGAAAATCATGAAGGCCATCACCCTCTTCTTTGCCATCCTCCTCTTCTCCGCCACCTTCTCCCAAGCCGCTAGATCTATCTCACATGAACCTTCCGCTTCCGTTAAGGTACTATTTTATAATCCGTCTTTATTGTACCACACTCCTAAAGTAAGACTGTTATTTAATCTCGATATTTGTTTCATTGATTTGATGTCTGCTATGGCTGTTATTTCTTCCTAGGGAATTGAGAATCTGGGGCTGGATGCTGAAGGGTGCGAGGAGGGTCATCAGAACGCATGCTTGATGAAGAGGACTGTTAATGCTCACATCGACTACATCTACACTCAAGGAGATGACAAGCTCAAGCACTGACGAGTGAATCATCGCATGCATTTCGATTATGGGCCGGGCGGGCTTAAGTCTAAATATTATATGTAATCCCATGTCTCTTCGAGTAATTAATAAATAAACTATTAGGTATTGGTAATGCATGGTTAATTGTGACTCGGTTGACTGCTTGGCTTTGTCGTTGGTTTTGGTGACTTATTCTCCAGCCGTTTAATTGTGTTGGTAATTAATTTGGTGGTTGTGTTGTTGGGAGGTGGAGAGAAAATTGAGGATTGTGATAGTATAATGTGTTTCTAGAATGGTTCAACCAAAGCTAGTATATAACTCGTCTTTGTCGAATGTATATATTAAAGAGAGAAAGAAATCAATCAACCTCAGTGATGGCATGTAGCGCAAGAGAGTCCCATGCGTTCGCGTTCTCACATTTATGATCTATGAAAGAAGCACAACACTAGGCTATACGTACCCATTTCGTGGGTTCGACCAAAATATTTATCTTCCATCTTGCATAATATAATATAATGAGACTTCAAACGGCTTAAAAATGAACCGTCTAAGTCGTATGTATATATATATCATCAATTAATTATTATTTTTAAAAATAATATTATATAAAAATTATTAAAAAATTTAAATATGTTATAAGTAACACTACAGGAATTCGAATTCAGCCAACCAGAAAAATATCTTCCAACTTAACCACATGAGTTACAAAAAAAAATTATTTATAATTAGATAATATTACGTAGCAAACCGTTTTCAAGCTCTTTAGGAAAAGTAGAAATATATCCATAACTAATTATAATTAAAATATAATTAAATATATAACAAATTCTAATTAAAATATAAAAATATATATAATAAATATTAAATTAAATATATTTAAATAATTTTATATTAATATCAGGAAAAAAAAATTATTTTACCTGCAGCGTACCTGAATTTATTAGTTATATAATAAAATGGGGGCAGAGAAGAACAATGTGGATGAGTCTATGGCTCCATAAGAATCGTCGTCACAATAATATATTTGTTTCTGTTTGACCAGTGTTTGCGACTTCTACTTCCATCGTGCTCAGGGCGGATCCAATCTATACTTGGAATGGACCGGAGTCCATTTCAAATTTTTTTTAACTTTTTCTTTCCATATAAAATGTTTTTTGATTTTTTTTTAATATGGATAGCCCACTTCTAGTCCACCCAAATTTATAGTAGCTTATCCCAACTACAGTTTTTGGATCCACCCATGACTGTGCTTCTCATCTAGGCTTGTACTGTCTAGGATCCCATAATTTAAGAAAACCATATATATATATATATATATATATATATATATATATATATATATATATATATATATATATGCTTCAGAACTGTCCGGGCTGTTTCATATTAATAGAATATCCCTATGTTATTGGAATTGGGTGGTTGAGATTAAAAGGTGTATACCCCACCACCATTTAATATCATCCACTATTATATATAAAAAATAATATGTTAGAAAAAAAAATTAGCTCCATGAGCTCTTCCTCTAGAGACCCGACTGTCGGAGAAAATTCGGAGCCTCCTTTTAGAAAAGAAGCTCCTAGAGCTCTCCATCTAGAGACGTGATTGTCAGGGGTGATCCGGAGCCTCATGACAAGCGCTGTCGATTGGAAAGAAAAAGGAGGAGGGTCGGATCACGGTGGAGAGGCAGTGGTAAAAAAAATGAGTCTCTACACCGAAAAGTGATGATCTCCAGGTGAAGTCCCTGCTGGAACCTTCTTGCTCCATCTAATTCTGTTGCCACTAAGGTGGGAATAAACCGACTATGTTTGTAGAACTCTGATGCATAGCCGTCGACAGTCCTGCCAATCTGCTTCATGTTGTTAAACATTTCTTGCAAGTCATAATGCGACACTGCGTCAAAATATCTGGTCTGAAATATTTTACTGAAGACAGCCCAAGGGACAGATATTGTTAGTGAAATCATCTGTGCTGCCCCCCCAGTCTCGGGCCAAGTTTAGCAATTATAGTCGTATCACTGACACTTGCTCTCTAGTCGATACTCCAGCTGCCTCTAGGATAGCTTCTGTGTCCTGAAACCATGCATCTGATGCAATTGCGTCATCGGTGCCATAGAAATACGACGGTTGGAGGCGCTTGAAGTTGCTTGCTAAGTTGTTGGCACGATGTCCGCCTCTTTCCAAAATTTCTTGTACTAACTGAATGAGTACGTCCTCTCGACGTCCTTGAGGTGCCAATAATTCCCGAATGATACCAATTAGCACACTATTTTTTTCTCCTGCATCAGGTACTGGTTGCACGGAGGTACTGGTTGGATCTCGGGTTCCTCATTTTGAGCTGTTCTGGACTTGGCTCCGGAATGCTGAGGATGAACCTCAAGGGTTTGTTGGGCATTGGGATATTGTCCTACTACTAGAGAAACTCGGGCGGGATGATCAGAAGAACCAGGAATAATGTCCCTAAAAGATAAAGGACACAAGGATCAACAAAGGTATGGACATGATTGATCGAAGATCAAGGAAGATATTGAATCAAGATTTCAAGGATATAAATTCGACACTGGAGGAGATCAATTAACATGATTGAGACATCTAAAATATCTGGTAAATCTCTCACACTTCTAAATTTTCAGACCTACATGGGCTACCACTTAAACCGTATCACGCCCCAGAACCAGAATACTGGAGAGCGGAGGCGGACAAAGCCAGCTACGTAGACCAGAGTATTAATACTCCGAGATACGGTCACGGCTGTCTAGACATATGAGGGTTTTACTCTACAATTTAATAGTCATTCTTTGGTCAAGAGTCCTAGGTGTCTCAATCTCAAGCAAACAACAAGTTACAAGATGTCTGATCACCAAACATATAATAGTAAGGAGTCACAAACCATACATACACAGATGATCATGAAGCTAGTTACAAAATGAAGAACTAGCAAGAATACAATATTATATGATCGACTCTAGCTATAGTCTAGAATATGCTTTACATGTAGTCCCGTCGACTAGAATACCAAGTTCCAAAACACGAGCTAAATACGTGCTTGGGGGCTAAATGCCTCAAAAGTATAAGTACAAGATCGAGTGGGTGATGAAGAAGAAACCCACTCACGTCCTTGGGTTCTCTTGGTGTTCACCATCTTAAGGCAGAAAATACGGGAGATCCTGCGGTCCTGCTTCAAAATCTGGCCATACAAAATCAGTGGTGTCAGACCCCAAAATAACAAGTACCACAAGGGAGCTAACTTAGGAACTAAAAACCTGCATGCAGACAAATTAGTAAGAAATAGCACAAGAAATATTTAAATAAGTGCAGCAGGTGAAATGATAGTTAAACAGTTCTTGAGTAATTAAACTTACTTGAATGGCGAACATGGTGGCGACTCTGCTGGGGACATCCTTATCCTCGGAAGAGAAGGTCTTGCCGCAGTCCGACGTATCAAAGCTGGGTTTGACACAGATGATGTTGGTTGTACGCTTCGACCATCAATCCTTTGAGGAAATGCTCTCTGAGGACGACGCTTCACCGAGGCTGAAAAAGCCTAAGAAGACCCGCATGACATAGGTTGCAAAGGCCACTGTACCTCACCCAAATACGGAGCATGCGCTCCCCATCTCTCTTCCTATGATATGGAATGCACATTATGCGTCCACATGAGCTGACCCCTTTCATGCGGCAGCCTCTTCTGACAAGAAAAGTGCTCAGCACTTGAGCTCTGGCAGAGGAAAATAATACGATGCCAGGAGTTCGAACGCTAAAACACGTTCTATGCGGTCACGTCAAAGGCCGCATAAGGAGCATTATGCGGCATCGGTCGACAGCCACAGGCAGATGGACACATGTGGCCAAGGCAGCAACAGAAGCTCTGTCTTTGATCGAATCTCATGCGGCGATGGTTCCGCAGGCTATGCTGAGAAAGGCGAAGATGTAAACTTGGACTCTTCATACTATGCACCGGCACATGCTAGGACAAAGAAGTCTAGGACAATGTGACCTCACCAAGCTCAACTAATTGCTTATTCGACCGACCGTCAGCAGGCGCCGCTAACTGTAATGCGTGTCCCTAATGAAAAGTTGTACAAAACTGACCCATGCGTCCAGCTCACAGTGTCAATTGGACAGGGTCAGTCTAAAAAGTCTTTCATTAGCAATCTGGGAAAAGGTCTTGTACGAACCCCAAGTCAGGAAGAGAAAATAACACCTACGCACCCATGTGCCCGGTCTACCTATGCTCATAAGAAGGGTGCAAAGGTGAATCAACCCTCGCTTAACTTGCGCAATGTGATCAATCATAAGCGCAAAGCGAGGAAAACAACTACCACATATGAAGTGTCCTCCCCAGGGCATCACTGTGTCAACATTATAATCAACTACTGTTGTAACAAAGTAGCAGTACCTACAAACAGGCAGTCGGCATTCCAGCGGCTGCAACCAAAGGCACCCACCCGGCTGTAACCCAGAGAATAGGTACAAGCACCAGAGAAAGAGGAGCCGCTTCGCCTTATGTTATTCGGCTCGGAAGGCCCCCTCCATGAGGGGAGGTCGGAAGTCCAGCACCTCTAGTCCTTCGCTCTCGGCCATCGGGTCAAGAAGACGGGTCCAAGGAGGACAGGCAGCGAAACCCGCAAAAGTTATTTTTCGGGGCACCCTCTTAAAGAAGAAGTTGTCACCCACTGGGGGTAGTTATTCCTCAGGACCTCAAATAGCTACGCAAGCTGGGGGTTGTAATCCCTCGAACCATTATAACAATCTGATATTCCGAAAAGACGGTGATTCCCAAGAAACATATGCTGAGATCCCTGGGGGTGGCTGCCCTCGCCAAAAAGATGCAGCTTACTACGCTGTGGGTAGTGTTCCCTCCGAGTCCGAAGAGGATGCGGTACTACCAAATTTTTCGGATGACTATTCACGACAAAAGTCTGAGAAAAAAAGTGTGACGTCCATCATCCTATCTATTTCTCCCTATGTGAGAACATCATAAATGATCGAGAACGATCACGAGGGCCCCAACGATCGACAGTTCCTCGAAACCCTCAAGGACATATTGCAAACCATGAGCGCGTCAATGTAAGCCTTGACCCAGACAATGCTGGAGATCAAGGCAAATATAGCCTCAAGACCAGCAAGGGCCTATGTTCAAGCAAGCCTGGACCCCGGGACCAACGGAAATTCAAATGCAACCGCTCTACCAGTTGGCGGTAATCATCCCCTGCCTGGATCATCTGCTCCTTCCGCAGTTGATGAAGCCCGGGAAGCAATGCGGGAGGTACGAGAACTCCGGGCCTGCCTAGACTCAATGGACAATCGGGACTCACTGCACGAGCCCAGGATTCGATAACCATATTCCCTCGAGTGAAGAGATGTACAGTACCAACCCAAGTACAAGTCCTTTAACTTGACTTCGTTTGATGGAAAGATATCTCGCTGTCAATTCATGAGTTACTTTGAGACAGCAACGGGACATCTTCCTCGCAACGATACCCTCTTAACCAAGCTCTTTGTTGGGACATTGTCTGAAATAGCTTTCGATTGGTTGTACAGCCTCCAGGATAACTGTATTTTATCATTTGATGATCTCAAAGGTCTTTTCATTGCTCGGTTCTACGATGAAGGAAACAACACAATGATGTCCTCTTTAATGAACATCACGCAAAGAGAGAAAGAGTCTGTACGGGAATACATCGAGCACTACAGGCAAGCGACGCTAAAGTTACCCCCCGGTAACCCTGAGTCCACGTTGATGGACACCTGCCGGAGAAATCTTTTTTCCATAGTCAAACTCTGGATAGACGACTCCCAGTTTAAAGACTGGACGACGTTCATCATAAATGTTGTCGGTGTTGAGAAGAAAGTAAATGACACCTGCCTATTGGGAATACAGATTCTCGTCGCTGATGATTGGGAAAAACGCATAACAAAAACAACAGAGGCAATAACGTCTGGGATGGCAAGGGAAAGCAGGCTCTTGTCACCAATATAACCAACATGCCCGAGCAAAAGCCTGCAGAGGTCCCAAAACAGAAAAAAAAACTTATTCTTTCGAAGATGATAATATCATGGAAATCTTTGACATGCTAATAAAGGGAAATAAGCTTCGGGTCCCTGACATCAAGCGTCCTGATGAGGCAGTCGATGTGAATAATCCGAAGTACTGTCACTATCATCGATACGTCCACCATACGACGCAAGATTGCTACACACTGAAGTTGTACATCCAGCGTCTACTCGACACCAAGGCCCCTACCTTGGACTTCGATGACAAAATAGTTTCCGCTAACATTGTATCTCTCTAATTCGATAAATTTTTGGCAACTAAAGCCCAAGACGGAGTGATCCCAATCCCTAGGGCAACAATGGAGATTGTCAATCTCCTGCCAGCTCGTGACAAAATACCTGGGCTGATACCTCTCACCACATCACGGAGGGAGTTCATGTGGGTTCATCTAGTTCTTGCTCCAGACTTGATAAAGCAGGCAACACCTTCCGCCACAAAGTCCAAGGGCAAGAAGTCCAAGTCCTACTACACGATTTCTCTTCCTTCCGAAGAATCTATAGCATGAACGACAAGGTCAGGCCTGGCATACCAACGATAATACGACATCCCTGACGATGGTGTGCTCCCAATCGCCTGTAAACTCCCTAATTTTTTATTTTTAATTTTAGTAATTTTATTAAATTGTTGGATTTATTTTGGCTATTTTGTTGGTTAATTAGAAAATAACTTCTTATATTTAATTAATTATGTAAATACTTATTTAGAATTATTTTTAGGCTATTTTAGAAATTTTTGGATTTTTCTAGAATTTTTGGGTAATTAAAACCTAGAAAACGTAATTTTTTAGGACTTTCTGAATTTATTGTGAGACCATACTTACATGTTATTCTTATCAAATATTTATTTTAGGGTTAAAATAATTAAATATATTTTATGTAATTTATTTAGAATTTTTTGGAATTTATATTGATTTATTTGGTTTTAAAATAGGCTAATAACTAATTTTCTAGTACTTTTAGAATTTATTGTAGAAGTCTATGACCATAAAATGGCCCCAAGTATTATTTTAGGATTTATAATGGTATTTTAAATTTTCTACATTTATTTGGAGCTATTTAGGTTAAAAACTGATTAATAAATAATTTCTGGAATTAAAAATTATATTACCCAGTCAGCAGCTTAGTTAGCGCATAGTCATCGCCTCCTGTCTCTAGCCGTCAGTCTCTGCCTATAAATAGGGTATTAAAACCCTAGGTTATTATGCCGCCGAATTAATATTACGAGAGAGAGAGAGAGAGAGAGAGCGGGGGGGGGGGGGCTTGAGGGAGATTGCTTTCTAGGATTTTTTCAATTTTGCGTAGCCATATCTCCTAACTTCGGACTCCAAATACGCTCTCGTTTCTTGCGTTGAAACTGTATCGAGGTATAGTTTCTGAGTAACTAATTTATTTTCATAAATTATGAACCTAAATTTTTGAAAACTTCGTGGATTGCTGGTTGTCTAAAATTTGACATATTTCGGTATTTTCGAGATTCCAAGAGATCGCGAACTCGGAATCACGATCCGTTTGAAGTTTCGAAAAGATGACATGACAAAATATTTAAAAAAAATTCAGAATTAAATATGCTAGTTTAAATTTTTGAAAATTTTGTGCAACCTAGAAGTAACTAAAAAACCACTGAAAACTATCATTTGTGCGCCATATGGACGATAATTTATTACTGGTTCGAGATTTGGTAAAACCGTCGATTTCTATGTTATGTAGTGCTAAAATCTAAAAAAATTTAAACAAAAATCTTGGTTTTGTGTCGGTTGACTTTTTGGTCAACAGAATGTCTCGATTTGCGTGCCAAGGATTCCGAATTCGTAAAATTAATTTTTTTTAATCTAAAATCTAGGATTAGCCTTAAAATTAGAATATAATTAAATTAAATTATTATTTTAAGTTATTTTATTCAAAATTATAATAGATTAGACTAGAAAATATATTCAACTACTTTTGTAGATCTAACTTGTTTAATTTATGTGACGGATAGATCGGACGACGTCTTAAGTTACGACTTCATCCTTTTTCGGAGAAGGAAAGATACCTTGCCTTCTTTACAGTATATTTACATGCTTAAATTTTTTTCTCATGCTTGATATTTTGCTGGTATTATTTTTTTTTTCGTTGATATGTGTTCTCATATGATATGCCTAGTAGATGACTTGTCGTTGTGGTAGTTCATAATTGGTTTATTGGAATTCGTACCTTGTCTGATCCATATCGTTTCATGGGGAGTGGGGAAGGACGAGTCCGTTATATTTGTACTATTATTTTTGTTTCTATTTTTCTCAGCCTGCGAGTCCACACTAGGGGCGAGAGTTTTGCTTATGCGTTTTAATTTTCCTGCCATATGTTCACGGAGGAACTTGGTATTTGATTTATCTGTTTCTTTTTCAGCAGTTCACTTATACGTAGTTGTTCTTGTATGCATATTTTCTTGTTTCTTAGTCATATTGTTTATTTTCTTACTTTTCATTTATGCATGTTTATACTGTATATATTTGGTATCTTTCTATGTATCTTGTTACATCCCACTGAGGACATGGTCCCTTTCCAGGTGTAGACGATCATGATTATTTGCAGGAACACGGACCATGCCCTGCTACTTCATTCTCTTTCGAGGAGCTTTTTCCTTCGAGATTATTTGGTTCATAGTTGATAAATTTTATTAGGTTGCTACTCTCCTTCGTCTATTTATTTTAAGTAGTCATATTTTATTTCTATTCTAGTTTGGTAGTATATTTGTCTCCACCAAACAATTGGTCTTTTCGACTATTTCATACTTGGTTCATTGCCATATTTGGTTATTTATTTTTATTTGGTTTTGTAGATGAGATTAGTATTGAGTGTGACTTGTGACATTATATATCACTTGTGAATTATTACTCATAATACAATGTACGTTTGTGTTATAATTTCCATATATTAGAGTTTTTATATACATACGGCTGACATGGTCACGTATTCCTAGTCCTACATATTTTGGGATTGGGGCATGACATCGCCTCAACTACAATATCCGATCCGGGTCTATTCCAGCCTCCGATAGCGGACAAGTCTAGACAGAAAGAAACTCGCTTCGACAAACCGCTGCATAAAGATACAGCTCAGAGGCTGGAGAAGACCTACAACTTCGACATCTTGGCACAACTGGCCAATACTCCAGCGAAGTTATCACTATTCAAGCTTCTCTGACTCTCCAAAGACACTCGGGTTGTTCTAAGTGATGCATTGCAGAATCTCGACACCTAATTGGCGCAGGTCAAGCCGCCAGTTGAGAATCCTGCAGCATGCCCCTACTGTAATAATGTGATGGAGGTGATACCCAATATCATGTTCTCTCAATAAGACATGTTGCTAAAGAACAATATGCACGATCGTCCTCTGTATTACACAGGGTACATCGACGCTATCATGGTGGACCGGACGCACATCAACCCCGGTTCGTCAACCAATATTATCCTGTGGAGTCTGTTTCAGGCCATGGGCATCCCGATGCATCGTCTGGTTGCAACCAATACTGCCATTAGTGGCTTTAACGCAAGGAGGAGCTACCCTCTGGGCAAGATTCGCTTGAAGTGTCATATCGACAAAACAGAGGTCACCTGTTACGTCATAGACGTAGACGTATTCTACAATGTCCTGTTGGGACGTCCATGGATATATCAGTACATGGTCGTACCGTCAACCTTGTACCAATGCTTGAAGTACGTGGACGATCATGGCGTCGTCAAGACAAAATTTGCCGACGTTGATCCATTCAAAGGGGTTGAGGCCTATTACTCTGACTCGATCCTCTACAAGCAAGTCCACCAAGATGAAGGTGGAAATGATGCCGATGATGAGGCAGAGATTGGGACAACATCGGACGAGCCCTTGAGAGTCTATCTCAAAGCACACGCTTCCGACACAATTCCTTCCCTCATAGTGAAACTGCATAAGAAACCACCCGAACCTCTGGTCGTTCGCCATCGTAGACCGAGTCGACCGCTGAAAGATGATCCGGCACCTACATCGACTTTTGAACCTTTGGTGGTAAAGATGCACAGGAGACCTCCAAATTCGTCTCTCGCACTGGGGGTAGATTTCGAGAAGGACGAACTGGAAGAGTACGTGGTCGCACATGCTAACGTCCATTCTCTTCACAATATAATTCCTGAGGATAAGATACCTTATTTTATGAATAAGGGGCTATCTTTGAACTACTCGGATGTTGCACATTTCAGCACATTATATCCCATTGAGCACAGTCTAGTCTCGCACCTGCATACACATGTGACTATCACCTATGCAGTGAACCGAATTATTCCTAGTCAAAACTCCTACTTCATAGTTCCAGCAAGGAAAAGGGGAGACAAACTTTGTGCATTAGAAACCCTAACCCTAGCCCTATAAAACAAGAGGGATCCCCCCTCAAGCCACTCTTCATTCATAAGAAAAACCCTAAAAATAGCCTCAAGTAGAAACCCTCCTTTCCTTCCACAAATTTCAGAATTCCTAGCCCTAGATCCCTCATTCAAGGAGATCTAGAAGCTTGGGCACAAGGAGACTTGGAAAAGGAGAAGCTACATTGGAAATCTATCTCCCAATAGGTGAAAATCTAGAAACCCTTATTTTGATTCTGTTTTAATTAATTGTTTGGCCATTAGGAGCACACTCATTGATTTAGGGATGACTTTTTAGGGAGAGCATGAGACTCTTTTGGTTGCATGATAATTTCCCATGGTGTCATAGGTGTATTTGGGTTTTTGTGATCCAATAATGCATTTTTCCCCAAATTTCGTAGCCCTAATTATACATATATGTACTTATGCATATTTACATCATATACGTAGAGGTTTAATTGCATTTGGAGAGTTATGCATGAGTATTCATGTGTATCCCAGATTTTGCACATAAGGTGTTTGTTGAAATAATTTATAGGAAGAAAATACCTATTTATATGACCTATTTTTATGCATTGATATGTATATGTATATATATGAATGTGTATATAAGTATGTATATGCATTATCGTATATTTATAGAGATATTGGTCTTGGGATACTGTGCAGTCAGGATTTTCATATGGACTGTGTGTGTGTGCATTTCAGTGAGTGAGTGTCAGTGTACCAGTGGGTGAGGATCACAGGTATAATGGTACATATATGTATATATATATATATATATATATATATATATATATATATATATATATATATATATATATATATATATATATATATATATATATATATATATGTTTGTGTGTATATTATGTATAAATCATGATGGGGGGAACTAAATATGAGTATCGGGTCTTCCCCTGAACAGTACAGTGAAGCTCGGGTTCACAGGGAGTATCAGCAGGGCACTGGATTTTCGGTAGCAGTTGGGTTCTTCACTGAGACATTGTTTCTTATAGTTGGGTATCGGGTTCCTCACTGTGAGACATTGTGAGAAGAGTGAGGTATCGGTTGCCACTGTGTCTTCGATGGGGGAGTGTTGGTTAGCTCACTGTGAGTTGGAGTATCAGTTAAGGGTGGTGCAGACTTGTTGGTATTGAGTTAGCTAGTAGTTGTTTAGTTGTGTTTATGTCACGACCCGCACCCGAAAAATCGGGCATGAGTCGTGGGTACGTCCAGCCTACGCCGCAGCATCAGCGGTAGAACGCTGTCTAGGTCCACTAACAATATCACACAATCAATATATAAACCTATCAAGATCTCAACTCCAAACGGAGGAGCAATATCATAATGATAATCATAATGTACTCAATCACGAATCTAAGCACGATAAGATAACAAAGGAGACTAACAGCTACAAAGTCTAAACAACTGCAACTAAAAACAACCACAACATCAATAATAATAATACTTCATCCAAAATTAAATATAATACAATGTCTCAATCCAAAACCGGAGACAAATCCTGTGCTAAAAGCTAATAAAAACAACCACAAGGTCCTAGTGATCCTGGCTACCAATCCGGAAATCACCCATAAACTAGAGGGTCCTTGTCTGCACCATCGACAGGCTCAGGTCCATAAAACGTTGGACAACAATCCTCCGGATACTCTGGAAAAAATATGTCCAGTCAGGACTGGAGCAAGTACACCTCTAACAGCAGTTCCAGTTAAATGATAAAAACTATAAAACAGTTATAGCAAGTAGCAAGGAGAATAAAATAAAGTATGAAACAAGAAAATATATATATCATTGGTGCATAAAGGTAAAGATGCATGAATATCAGAGCAAAATAGTAAAGACTGCAGGATACAAAAAATTTAAACTAAGAGTAAGTCTGTGCACATGAACGTGTAGTGAGTCCAACATGAAATACATGTAAAGAGTCAAGTCCAGAAACTATAAGTGAGACCAGCAAGAAATGCAAGAGAGTCCAGACTATAAAGAATGAACCCGGTGTCTTTGAAATACTTGTTTTGACATGTAAACGGCTAGGGGTAAGTACGGCTCACCGTGCACTGGGTGCGCGGCTGCTATCATTCCAGATTAGACCAGAGGGGGTAATTCCTGATGATTCCAGATGGGAATGTTTACATGTCTACTCGAGTATTTCTCCGTCCCGACTAGTACAAGTGAATCAAAGACCCGACACGTAAATCAAGTACGAGTCCAGCCTGAAACATGAGTGATACCAACATGTCATGCCCCGATCTCCCGTAGGCTATTTCGGTCGTTCCCGCTAAGCGGGAATCACCCTCGCCAGCGCTCCCGCGGAACGATCGCTTGACCCATCCGGGCGTGATACCGTACGAGCGTGAGCCACGCCCGTGCAAGGCCATGGTTCATTGGCTGGCGGTAAGAGTTCTAAGCCATAGAGTCGCACAGATTGTCCGAGTGCAGCGGAGTCATGAACGCATAGCGATTCGGTAATAAGTTCTCTGAGTTGACAAATATAGCGAAAGCATTGAAACACAAGTTGAAGTAAAGCAAGCTCTTTTATTAATATGATCAAGTGTTACAGGCGGCGTATAGCCGAGATTACAAGTCGCTCAAGCCTCTCTCTCTGAAACAGTAAAAGCGTGCCAAGTGGCTACAACTATGGAATGATTGTAGAGGCGATGTTCAGGCGAGTTCGGGCCATGTTTCAACATTATGTCTTGTATATGTGCTTCTGTTTCGGACGCACCATTGTAAGACTTCAGAGGGAACTCCTGGCCTTAGCACGCACGTTGGAGGCATCCGCACCGAACGAGGTTCTCCCGCACCCTGCATACAAACTGGTGGATTATTAGTACATTGAATGCACTGGTGGGGTAGCTACTCGCCCGCTCGACAAATCCAAACACGTAATACAGATTTCGTGCACAACTATTAAGTTGTCTTTCTAGTTGCCTTAGGATCAGTTTCATGCAAATATTGAATAGCCTAACGTGTCGGGCAGTGCGCCGTGCAACATGAGAGGAAACACGGCAAGACTTACCAACTTACCATTTCTTCTTCCCTGTCCAAGGCAAACATTGAGGCAAACATGTTAATTTACGTACGGGCAAGTATAACATTCAGGAGGCATAGCATATGCAAACACAAGGGTCATTTTAACATGATCGTTCAGGTGTTCAGTTGTTCATTAATGCGATGCAGTGACTCGCACGCGGATAGCCGCTAAGCGAGGATGACTTATCTATATGAACATAATGTCGCTGGCAAAGCCATAAAGGATAGTTTAGTCTCAGGGCAAAGTAACGTACAACACGGGTGGCGAGCCCCGTCGCATAACACTTGCCGGGTAACATACGACTAACATACGTCCCGTCCGGATCGGATCGGTCCCAGTGCCCCGGTGACCGTCCGCGGAACTCAACATAACATACCTTGTGCACACAAGTTGTCCGCGACAATGCAGGTCAGGGTCTATCCATATTCCATAGCTTGACATGATAATCATGAAACTTAAACTTAATTTGAACGAGCATATTGCTCTACGAGCTGGGATTCCATCAGTACATAACACGATCCTCATTCAGATGCATACTTAGCATGATTATCATTCAAGTGTGATTCACGTTCAGTATTCATTCTTGCTTAATGCATTTTCCTGGTTCGGGGATATGCCTTGGTGACCTAATGGTCCCGGATACTTGCAGGTTCATTCAGGCACGGAACGACTACGTAGTAGTCTCCCGGGGTGTAAACACCCTAAAATTTTCAGTTTGTTAAAAATCAATTTTTGGGAATTTTCTGCAATTTTTTCAGGAATTAACATAGATGCTGTGATGATTATATAATTTTTAATTGCTATTAACTAATATTAAAATATAATGAAAATATAATTTTATGGTGTAAAATAGAAAACCGGACTTAGGATAATTTTTCTGGATTTTATTGGGCCTCAGACCTATTTTTAATACCCAAAAACTATTTTAACTAATTATTAATTCATTAATTATTTTATTTTATTTTTTTTTTTTTAGGTCCGGCCCGGCCCAGTGGGCCGACGCCCAGCAGCCCAACCCTGCCTCTGTTAGCGGGTCGGGCGGGTCCGCCCAACCCGGAACCCGCCGCCCGACCCGACCCGGACCCCCATCTCCCCCACGCAGACCCCCCGCGGTTTTCGCCGCGTTCTCCGGCCACGTCACCGGAGAACCGCCCGGCCTCACCCCCACGTCCCCACGACCTCCCCTCGGCCCGCCTCACCCTGCCACGACCCTCCCCCGAACCCCTATTTAAACCCTACCCCTCCGTCCTCTTCCTCCCCCAAATTCGAACCCTATCTCCGGCGACCCTAGCTCCGGCAGCCACCACCTCGAACCACCACCTCCGCCGCCTCCCTCTTCCTTCCCCGCCGTGAGCGACCCCGACCCCGGCCTCCAGAAACCACCAGCCCTCCTCCTTCTTCTCCCCGCTGCTCGAGCCGCCTCAGGCGACCCTCTGCCGGCGCCGCCCGCGTCCCGAGCCCCCGGCGACGCCGTCCCCGACTCCCTCCGCCACCAGCGCCGCCTCCGCCGTTTCCGCCAGCGAGCCCTAGGCCGGACACGATTCAACCCTAGCAGTGGACACAGCGTCCAGGACACAGGATACGTGTCGGACACGAAAACCCAGTTCCGATGAGCCCAGTTCAGGTACTCGTATCTCGCGCCTCGTAGCTCCGATTTTGATTCCGTAAATTGCAACGCGTAGCCTGTATGACCCTCTCGATGCCCGGACAAACCGCTCGGGGCATCGCGTCCTATGGTGATCGCACACCACGATCCAAAAACAGGAAAAACTAGACCCTGTTTCACCCCGGAACTGAGTACGCTCCGCCAAACGGGACGACTTGGTCGCGAGCGGTCTTCACAGATACGTGTGCGACGTCGATACGGACGTATGGAATTTCGCGGAAGCTGATTCGGGTGTGCGTGCACACCGAAATCAAGGCGTATCCGCGGACATCGCCCCGTATCCGACTTTTCTGTATTTTACCCTAACTTCGTGCAGACACGTCAGATCGAAACAAAACTTGCGCCATCGGACTCGTAGCGATACGCTGGTCCTGTGACCCAAGTTTGGTTCGAATATATATATATATATATATATATATATATATATATATATATATATATATATATATATATATATAGTATAGGTTAGTAAATGTAAATTGGTATTTTTATATGGAAAATGTGTAAATAAATACGTATTGTTTTGGAATAAATGTATATATATATATATATATATATATATATATATATATATATATATATATATTGGTATTGATATATATAACTACGTATTTTGGTAATTGGTATATGCACATATATACGTATATGATAAATGTATTAAGATTTGGTATATATCTGAGAACGTTGACGAAATTGCGTGTCGTGGGCCCCACAGGCCCACTCGACGGGCAATTTTGTGCTCAGCTTATCGGAATTTAATTCTGAAAGTTCCGTTGGGTTCGTATCAGCGTTCCTGACCTGTTGACACTAAGTTTGGTAAAATTGGAGGCCATTGATCCTGACACATTTTTCGGTGCAAAGTGGGCCCACCGGTGGATCCCGTTTTGACCCGAAATTTCCGTTTTTGCCCTTGACTCCAAATCGGACTCAAGGACAGGCGTTCCTAGCTATTTGACACCTTCTGAGCATGATGGTAATGTTTATTTCAGCATTCAGAGATATCTCTAGAAATTTCCCAATAACAGAACCGTATTGGAATCCAAACATCAGGCAAGTGTACCTCACCAAAACTTGCAGTCTTTGCTAAATATTCCTTGGCTTAGTTATACATCAGAGGACAAGAATACCTTGCCAACTTTACAGTCTTGTTGCATATTTCCTTGTTTTATTTATAACTGTTGTACATGCTTAACCTAAGACCGTGTGACGTACTTAGCGTCCGATTATCAGTCGGGTGCCAACACCGTACGCGGTGTTGGGTTACGTCACCTAGAGATAGACATTTCGGACCCTTTACTTTCTCGTACTTGTCTTATCAAGTACATCATAACCCAGGACACTTGACACTATTCATGAGACAGGATCTTCCCGAGATATTCGTGGTGATTCTGTATAGGATACAGGACTTGACAGAGATATGTTATTTATAGACAATATGACTTATTGCATTAGCTATAATTCCGCTGACATGGACATGAGACGTTATGGTCATGATATGCGTGATTACATTGGGTGGAGAGAGACACACAGGCTACAGGCTGTTTTATATATATATCCACTACTATTGTGAGGTTGTAGACTCTCCAGCAGAGCTAGACCCTTTACCTGTTATTACTGCTACCGGCTCCCCGACACAGAGCATGTAGCGGTCTCAGCCTGAGTTCTAGTGCTGCTCTCATATTGCATATCACTTAGCTGGTTACATAGTTTATCCCATTATTTACTTATTGCTGCACTGCTTATTTATTTGGCTTGTATTTTCTGTACCTTGCTATGTCCCCTGAGGACCTGGAATGGATTATGTCCCCAGGTTTAGCTGAGGAGCAGTACCCCGAGATATACGGGACAGGAGCTAAAGCTATTACTGGACTTGATACTAGAGCAGAACTGAATCCTGAAGACGAGGTGACTGCCGAAGACTTCTCCTGAGTACCTGATCCCGTACTCAGTATTTACTTTATGTTTATCTCTTTTGTTCCTGGCCTACTGAGCCAGAGTATCCAGACATATGTCGGATTGTTTCTCCGACCGACTTTTTGAGATTTGTTGCTACTTATTTCCATTTCATTATGTAGTTTATTTATTTATCTTTTATGGATGAGATTAGTGTGACTTGTTGTAGTAGACCTTCTTTACAGCTTAAGTGCGCCCTGATGGTTCCATTAAATTGGGTTGACCATCGGTGCGTGCTGCTGGCCATTGCCACGTGTCCAGTCCCTCGATATTTTGGGACTGGGGCGTGACATGGTTTTTGTGGTGGCCCATGCAGGTCAAAACTAAATTGTTCGGTTTCAACTTAGGGACCGAACAGGCCTGCAATAAGATAGGATAAGTTATAGGATCTCATCCATTGATTGAATCGTTTTTGGACTCTATGTCGACTTCAATTTAATTGCTTGAATTGCATCCTGTTTTGATTCCTCTGTGCGTTCTCATTGTTTCCTTTTTATGCAGAGTAATGGATCCCAGAAGTGGTGACGAGAACCCCTTGGGTACACCGCCTGAAGCTGTGGTTACCTGTGAAGCTGGAACGACGCCAGATACCAGAGGATAATCCTCTCAGAGCAATCAATCTGGCCAGCCAAGTTCCAGGTTCAGGCGTGATGACATCCCGCCTCCACCCCAGTTCCCTCCTACGATGCCTGTCTTTCCCCCAGGGCAGGCAATGGACGGACAGCAAATATTCCAGATGTTCTACGCCATGATGCAGGCACAACAACAGATCCAACAGAAGGCCCAACGTCATAAGGCCGAGAACCTAAGGAACAGCATAGTCGCAGCATTGGAATATGCAAATCCACCAAATAGGCGACCAGCGACGGGATCTATCACAGATTTCTGTCAACTCAAACCTCGTACCTTCTCGGGCAAGGAAGGACCAACTGAAGTTCATGAATGGCTTACGAACACGCAGCATCAGTTGGAGGCCGCTGAACTTCCAAGGGACAAGTGGATGATTGCCGTCAGGATGCAACTGACGGACAACGCGCACCATTGGTGGCTGTCCGAAGAAAGGAGGCTCGGACATGATCAAGTCACCTGGGAGGAGTTCTCCAGACTCTTCCAGGAAATGTACATCCCTGCTGTTGCTCGGTCAGAACTCCGAGACAAATTCAACCGCCTGATCTAGGGAAATATGTCGGTGGAGGAATACAACGCCGAATTTATTCGCCTGAGTCGCTTCGCCCCTTCTCTAATTCCTACCGAAGAAGAGAAGGCGGAGAAGTTCTTTGATGGACTCAGGTTCGAGCTCCAGAAGTTAATCGGATCTATCGCGCCCACATCTTACACCGACGTCCTTGCTGCAGCACGTCGTATGGAGCGCGTTACTCGGAGGGAGTCAAGCCTGAAACGTCAATTCTCCTCAGCACCGTCCAAGTCATCACAGGAGAAATCTGCCAAACGGCCCCAGAAGAACCTGCCTCAGAAAGCAGCATCAAAGAACCTACCTACTTGTCATTACTGCAGCAAAGTAGGTCATATTGAAAGAGAATGTAGACGCAAGCTGGGACTCTGCCTGGTTTGCAGATCCGGACAACACTTCTCAAAGGACTGCTCGGAACGTCGAGAGGGAGTTCCAAATCGATCAGCTCCACCTACACCTAGGCCAGCTCTTCCAGCTGGAGGAGCAACACAGACAGGGCCTGGAGGAGCCAGGCCACCACTACCATCTCAGGCAGCTTTGTTCCAGCAGGCTCGTCAGCAAAGGGGTCCCGCTCAGGGACGAGATCAGGCATATGCACTAGCAGTCACAGAGGAAGCTACTGCAGGTGAAGTGATAGCAGGTACCATATTAGTAGCTTCAATTCCTGCTGTAGCTTTATTTGATTCTGGAGCCTCGCATTCATTTATTGCTGCTAGCTTCGTCGCCACACATAGAGTAGTTACCGCACCTCTCTCGAAAATGAAGAGAATTCTTACGGGAGGTAGAATTATCCCGGTTAGTGATATCTGTAGATCCTGTTCGGTAGTAGTCTGTGGCCGAGAGATGCGAGCCCAATTTCTGATCTTTTCTATGCCTGATTATGATGTTGTACTTGGTATGGACTGGTTAAGTCAGTACCATGCGACACTGGATTGCCGGCTTGGAAAGGTGATATTTAGACCCCCTAGCCATCCTGAGTTTGAATTCCTTCGGGGAGCTGTAGAGCAGGGTGTCCAGCCAACTCTTAGGATATTATTTGTAGAGGAGGAGTCAGGTTACCCAAGAGTCATATAGGAGTTTGTGGATGTATTTCCCGATGACCTTCCAGGTTTACCACCTGATCGGGAGATAGAATTCATAATAGACCTAACTCCAGGAGCCGAACCTATCACTTCATCGGTATATCGGCTAGCACCTAAGGAGTTAGTGGAGTTGAAAGCACAAGTTGACGATCTTCTGGAGAAAGGATTCATCCGGCCTAGTGTTTCACCTTGGGGAGCGCCCATACTTTTTGTACCAAAGAATGATGGAACTGTACGCTTGTGCATTGATTACAGGGCTCTTAATGCTGTAACTATTAAGAACCGGTATCCCTTACCACGCATTGATGACTTATTTGACCAATTGAGTGGTGCTAGGATATTCTCAAAGATTGACCTTGGATTCGGTTATCACCAGATTAGGGTGAAGAAGGAAGATATCCCAAAGACGGCCTTCAGGACTAAGTACGGACACTATGAATTCCTAGTAATGTCGTTTGGTTTAACCAACGCACCCGCCGTATTTATGAGTTTGATGAACGGAGTCTTCCATCAGTACTTGGATAAGTTCGTGGTGGTATTCATTGATGATATTCTAGTCTACTCCAAGGACCACAAAGAGCACGAGGAACACCTAAGAATTGTGCTAGAGACATTGAGAAGGGAGAAGCTGTAGGCCAAACTCAGCAAATGTGAGTTCTGTATGGACAAGGTGCCATTCTTGGGACATATCATCTCGGGAGAAGGACTGTCTGTGGACCCAGAGAAGGTCACCGCAATAGAAACTTGGCCTACCCCTACCTCTGTTGCAGAAGTGAGAAGTTTTCTTGGACTTGCTGGGTATTACCGGCGGTTCGTAGAAATTTTTCAAGGATCGCAGAGCCGATGACGAAGCTGACACGGAAGGATCAGGAGTTCATATGGACGGAGGGATGCCAGAATGCTTTTGAAGAATTGAATAGGCGTCTAACAACAGCACCAGTCTTGACTCTTCCCTCAGGGTCAGGAGGTTTTGTTGTTTATAGTGATGCGTCCGGTAGTGGACTAGGTTGTGTCTTGATGCAACATGGCAAGGTTATCGCTTATGCATCGAGGCAGTTGAAGGTCCACGAGAAGAACTACCCAACGCACGACCTAGAGCTAGCTGCAGTAATTTTTGTACTGAAAATCTGGAGGCACTATCTGTATGGAGAGAAGGTCGAAATATTCACTGATCATAAGAGCTTGAAATATGTATATACTCAGAAGAAGCTCAACATGAGGCAAAGGCGTTGGCTTGAGTTGATGGTGGACTTTGACATAGATCTGCAGTACCACCCGGGGAAAGCAAATGTTGTAGCCGACGCCCTCAGCAGGAAACCCACGGCTTATTTCTTAACGGAGCATCCTCAGCTATTACAAGACTTACAAGATCTCCAGATAGAGGTTGTTTTACCTTGACAAAATGGCTTGCTAGCTAACCTCGAAGTTAAGTCATCGCTTGTGGAGAGGATCAAAGAAGCTTTGCCTACTGATGCTAGATTCCGAAGGCTGAGAGAGAAAATAGAAGCAGGCATGCAGAATGGACTTCGCATCCACGAGGACGGGACATTAAGGTACGGAAATCGCCTATATGTTCCAAATGGAGAATTAAGGCAGGAGTTGATGACGGAAGCACATAGCTCCATATACTCTGTTCATCCAGGAGGAACCAAGATGTACCGGGACTTAAGACAGTATTATTGGTAGCATGGAATGAAAAGGAAGATTGCCCGATTTGTGGCAAAATATTTAGTCTGCCAGCAGGTGAAGGCTGAGCACCAAAGGACTGCAGGTATGTTGCAGCCACTTCCCATACCTGAATGGAAGTGGGAGCATATTACCATGGACTTCGTCACTGGATTTCCAAGAAGCCCTAGTGGAAAGGATGCGGTATGGGTTATCGTGGATCGGCTCACTAAGTTGGCACACTTCTTACCATTTAGAGTCGGACAATCCACGGAAGTACTAGCCGACATGTATATGCGACAAATCGTAAAATTACATGGAGTGTCGGTTAGTATTGTATCAGATCGAGACTCGAGATTTACATCTCACTTCTGGCGTAGCATGCAAGAGAGTCTCGGCACCAGACTCAAATTCAGTACTGCCTATCATCCTCAGACAGATGGTCAATCGGAGCGCACAATTCAGATATTGGAGGATATGCTGCGATCATGTATACTGGACTTTAGAGGATCTTGGGAAGATCATCTGCACTTAATGGAGTTCTCCTACAATAACAGCTATCAGGCAAGCATTCAGATGGCACCTTTCGAGGCATTGTACGGAAGGAAGTGCAGATCGCCGATATGCTGGAATGACGTTGGCGAACGTCAATTACTGGGTCCAGAATTGGTAACGGAGACAGTGGAGAAAGTAAAGCAGATTCAAAATTATCTCCGTGCAGCCCAGGATAGACAGAAGTATTGGGCCGACGCGCACAGACGACCCCTGGAGTTCAAGGAAGGAGAGCACGTATTTTTGAGGATCTCGCCCACTCGAGGTACTATCAGATTTGGCAGCAGAGGCAAGTTAAGCCCAAGGTATATTGGGCCATTTGATATCTTGGAGCGCATTGGTGAGGTGGCTTATCGTCTTGCATTACCTCCATCCTTAGAGGGAGTGCATGATGTATTCCACGTCTCGCAGCTGAGACGATACGTGACTGACCCAAGTCACATAGTTGATCATTCTGAGATTTTGGTGGGCCCTAGCCTGAGATATGAGGAACAACCAGTGGGTATACTCGACACCAGTAAGAAGACACTGCGAGGGCAGACAATCAGACTGGTTCGGGTAGCTTGGAAACAACACTCTCCTGGCGAATCGACCTGGGAACGAGAGGATACCATGCGCCAGCGTTACCCACACTTATTTGCAGATGCAGGTAAAACATAAGCAATTCTTTTATTTCTGTAGTTTGTGCCCTTTGTAGTTTACCCTTCAATTGCGAGGACGCAATCCTCTTAAGGGGGGTAGATTGTAAACACCCTAAAATTTTCAGTTTGTTAAAAATTAATTTTTGGGAATTTTCTGCAATTTTTTCAAGAATTAATATAGGTGCTGTGATGATTATATAATTTTTAATTGATATTAACTAATATTAAAATGTAATAAAAATATAATTTTATGGTGTAAAATAGAAAACCGGACTTAGGATAATTTTTCTGGATTTTATTGGGCCTCAGACCTATTTTTAATACCCAAAAACTATTTAAACTAATTATTAATTATTATTATTATTTTATTTTATTTTATTTTTTGTTTTAGGTCCGGCCCGGCCCAGTGAGCCGAAGCCCAGCAGCCCAACCCTGCCTCTGTTAGCGGGTCGGGCGGGTCCGCCCAACCCGGAACCCGCCGCCCGACCCGACCCGGACCCCCATCTCCCCCACGCAGACCCCCCGCGGTTTCCGCCGAGTTCTCCGGCCACGTCGCCGGAGAACCGCCCGGCCTCACCCCCACGTCCCCACGACCTCCCCTCGGCCCGCCTCACCCGGCCACGACCCTCCCCCGAGCCCCTATTTAAACCCTACCCCTCCGCCCTCTTCCTCCCCCAAATCCGAACCCTATCTCCGGCGACCCTAGCTCCGGCAGCCACCACCTCGAACCACCACCTCCGCCGCCTCCCTCTTCCTTCCCTGCCGTGAGCGACCCCGACCCCGACCTCCAGAAACCACCAGCCCTCCTCCTTCTTCTCCCCGCTGCTCGAGCAGCCTCCGGCGACCCTCTGCCGGCGCCGCCCGTATCCCGAGCCCCCGGCGACGCCGTCCCCGGCTCCCTCCGCCGCCAGCGCCGCCTCTGCCGTGTCCGCCAGCGAGCCCTAGCAGTGGACACAGCGTCCAGGACACAGGATACGTGTCGGACACGAAAACCCAGTTCCGAGGAGCCCAGTTCAGGTACTCGTATCTCGCGCCTCGTAGCTCCGATTTTGATTCCGTAAATTGCAACGCGTAGCCTGTATGACCCTCTCGGTGCCCGGATAAACCGCTCGGGGCATCGCGTCCTGTGGTGATCGTACACCGCGATCCAAAAACAGGAAAAACCAGATCATGTTTCACCCCGGAACTGAGTACGCCCCGCCAAACGGGACGACTTGGTCGCGTGCGGTCTTCACAGATACGTGCGCGACGTCGATACGGACATGTGGGATTTTGCGAAAGCTGATTCGGGTGTGCGTGCACACCGGAATCAACGCGTATCCGCGGACATCGTCCCGTATCCGACTTTTCTGTATTTTACCCTAACTTCGTGCACACACGTCGGATCGAAACGAAACTTGCGCCATCGGACTCGTAGCGATACGCTGGTCCTGTGACCCAAGTTTGGTTCGATTCTGAGAACGTTGACGAAATCGCGTGTCGCGGGCCCCATAGACCCCACTCGACGGGCGATTTTGTGCTCGGCTCATCGGAATTCAATTCTGAAAGTTTCGTTGGGTTCGTATCAGCGTTCCTGACCTGTTGACACTAAATTTGGTAAAATTGGAGACCGTTGACCCTGACACATTTTTCGGTGCAAAGCGGGCCCACCGGTGGACCCCGTTTTGACCCGAAATTTCCGTTTTTGCCCTTGACTCCAAATCGGACTCAAGGATAGGCGTTCCTAGCTATTTGACACCTTCTGAGCATGATGGTAATGTTTATTTCAGCATTCGGAGACATCTATGGAAATTTCCCAAGAACAGAACCGTATTGGAATCCAAACATCAGGCAAGTGTACCTCGCCAAAACTTGCAGTCTTTGCTAAATATTTCTTGGCTTAGTTATACATCAGAGGGCAAGAATACCTTGCCAACTTTACAGTCTTGTTGCATATTTCCTTGTTTTATTTATAACTGTTGTACATGCTTAACCTAAGACCGTGTGACGTACTTAGCGTCCGATTATCAGTCGGGTGCCAACACCGTACGCGGTGTTGGGTTACGTCACCTAGAGATGGATATTTTGGACCCTTTACTTTCTAGTACTTGTCTTATCAAGTACATCATAACCCATGACACTTGACACTATTCATGAGACAGGATCTTTCCGAGATATTCGTGGTGATTCTGTATAGGATACAGGACTTGACAGAGATATGTTATTTATAGACAATATGACTTGTTGCATTAGCTATAATCCCGCTGACATGGATATGAGACGTTATGGTCATGATATGCATGATTACATTGGGTGGGGAGAGACACACAGGCTACAGGCTGTTTTATATATATATCCACTACTATTGTGAGGTTGTAGACTCTCCAGCAGAGCTAGACCCTTTACCTGTTATTACTGCTACCGGCTCCCCGACACAGAGCTTGTAGCGGTCTCAGCCTGAGTTCTAGTGCTGCTCTCATATTGCATACCACTTAGCTGGTTACATAGTTTACCCCATTATTTACTTATTGCTGCACTGCTTATTTATTTGGCTTGTATTTTTTGTACCTTGCTATGTCCCCTGAGGACCTGGAATGGATTATGTCCCCAGGTTTAGCTGAGGAGCAGTACCCCAAGATATACGGGACAGGAGCTGAAGCTATTACTGGACTTGATACTGGAGCAGAACTGAATCCTGAAGACGAGGTGACTGCCGAAGACTTCTCCTGAGTACCTGATCCCGTACTCAGCATTTACTTTATGTTTATCTCTTTTTTTCCTGGCCTACTGAGCCAGAGTATCCAGACATATGTCGGATTGTTTCTCCGACCGACTTGTTAAGATTTGTTGCTACTTATTTCCATTTCATTATGCAGTTTATTTATTTATCTTTTATGGATGAGATTAGTGTGACTTGTTGTAGTAGACCTTCTTTACAGCTTAAGTGCGCCCTGATGGTTCCATTAAATTGGGTTGACCATCGGTGCGTGCTGCTGGCCATTGCCACGTGTCCAGTCCCTCGATATTTTGGGACTGGGGCGTGACACGGGGTTTGGATGAAAACACGGTAACATTCAAGCAGACAAGCATGCGTTTCTAAGGAACATAAGCATGCACGTTTGCTCGGACCCGAAGGTAAGCCGAGAGATAAAACCGTTAGGGACTTAGCATGCGAGGGTCTGAACATATATAAACAGTATTTCATTTTCCATGTTCTAGCATAGCAATACAAATTGGGATTATTCCCTTAGCTAGGTGCGTTGGATTTATTAGCATGCAGGGGGTGAATCGCCTAGCGACTAGCATGAATATTCTAGATTTTATGTGTGCTGGCTAAGCAAAGACAAGTTCACCGTAGCCACCCACCTTAGCGATGATTCGCCTCGGTAGAGCGATACACCTGAGAGAGCCTCTGAAAGCCTAAGTTGAATTCCTGTAGGGACAAGTCTGGATATCATTTGCTTCTTGATCGAGGAAAAGCGGGTCGGGACAGCTGCACTATTGCCGTTTGAGACGGCAGTCCGCTTGAGCGGAATGTGGTGTTATATAAACCCCCCCTTTCAGTCCCCTCCGGCCACCTGATCCACCCCCGACCACCGCTCGAGCGCCGCCTCAGCACGCCGGCGCCACCCCCGCGAGGCCGCCCAGCCGCCGCCCGACGACCTCCTCCCTCCTCCCCCTTCTTCCCAGCCCGCAGCGGCCCAGCAGCCGACCTCGAGCAGCCCCTCCGGCCCGCCGTGCCGCTCAGCGCCGGCCACCTCTGCTCCCCGGCCGCCTCCGGCCAGCGCCGCCAACCCCAGCCTCCCTTCGGCCCCCTCCGCCTCAGCTCCGGCAGTGTCCCCCAAACCCTAACCCCAGGACTCAGGACACGGCCTTTCGCGTCGTGTCAGACACTGAATATTTTGGCTTTTTCGAACCATGTTCAAGTACGCGTATCTCCCTACTCGTTTACCCGTTTCCGATTCCGTCAGTTGCATCGCGGACCCTGCATGACCCTCTCGGTGCCCGTGCAACCCGCTCGGTGCATCGCGTCCTGTGGCGATCGTGAACCGCGATCCAAAAACAGGAAAACCAACGTCCTGTTTCACCCCGGAACCGAGTACGCCCCGCCAAACGGGACGACTTGATCGCGTGCGGTCTTCACCGATACATGCGCGTCGTTGATACGGACGTGCAGGATTTTGCAGAAGCTGATTTGGATGTGCGTGCACACCGGAATTAATGCGTATCCGCGGACACCGTCCTGTATCCGACCTTTCTGGTTCTCACTGTAACTTAGTGTATACACGTCGGATCGAGACGAAACTTGTGCCATCGGACTCGTAGCAATACGCTGGTCCTGTGAGCCAAGTTTGGTTCGATTCTGAGAACGTTGACAAAATCGCGTGTCGTGGGCCCCACAGGCTCCACTCGACGGGCGATTTTGAGAACGGCTCATCGCAATCCAATTCTGGAAGTTCCGTTGGGTTCGTATCATCGTTCCTGACCTATTAACACTAAGTTGGATAGATTTGGAGACCTTTGACCCTGATGTATTTTTTGGTGCAAAGCGGTCCACATGTGGACCCCGCTTTAACCCGAAATATCATTTTTGCCCTTGTCTCCAAATTGGACTCAAGGGCAGGCATTTCTAGCTGATTAGTATTTTCTGGATCTGATGGTGATGTTTGTTTCAGCAACCGGAGTACTGCCTGCAATCCCCGCTGAAGTCAGAGCTACAATTGGAGCCGAAAATCCAGGCAAGTGTACCTTGCCATAAATTGCATTATATTGATTCATTTTGTTCTCTTGATTTATTTTCTGTGACTGTTGTACATGTTCAACCCTAGGGCCGTGTGACTTGCTTAGCGTCCGATTATAATCGGGTGCCAACACCGTACGCGGGGTTGTGCAATGTCAACTAGAGATGGATATCGTGACATTTACATTCTAGTACTTGCCATAACAAGTACGTTATACCTAGGACACCTGACACGAATCATGAGACAAAATCTTCCTGAATATTCAAGGTGATTCTGTATAGGATACAGGTTTATGACTTATACATTTTACATGCTTAGATTTTATCCTGACTTATTGCATTTGCTTAATCTTGCGTAACATGAACATTGAGAACTGTGACGTGAGATTTTATTGGGTGGGGAGAGTATTACCATATCAAGGCTGATTATATTATATATATTGTCATATGGATGTGTCCTAGTCTCTGACACAGAGCTTTGGCACCAGTTCTGGCCCTTCGAGAAAATACTGCTATGGTTTCTTGACACTGATCCTGTAGTAGTCTCAGCCTGAGTATGACTAATAACTCTCACTTGCATTATCACTTAGCTGGTTTATTTATTTACCCTAATTGTTTTATTTACTACATTATTTTGGCTTGAGCTTTCTTGTACCTTGCTATGTCCCCTGAGGACCTGGATCCGGATTATGTCCCCAGGTTTAGCAGACGAGATCTACCCTGAGGTTTACGGAACAGGTGCACTTCTCGGAGCAGTACCAGAACCTGAGGACGAGGTGATCGCTGAGGACTTCTCCTGAACAACTGCTTCGCCATGCTCAGTTTTATTTGGCCAATAAACTCTTTATTTTCCTGTTTAAATGAACTTTTGTAAACAGACTTAATATCGGGTTGTTCTCCGATTTTTAATTACTTGTAACTGGATGTTGTTTATTTCTTTTGCTGTTATTGCTATCTTTATTCTGTGGATGAGAATAGTAAACCCTGACTATTGTAATACAGCTTAAGTATGCCCCAATGGATCCATTAAATTGGGTTTGTCCATCAGTGCATGCTGCTGGCCATTATCACGCGTCCAGTCCCTCGATATTTTGGGACTGGGACGTGACAGTCTGTCTAATTTTATGAACTATGATATTGCAATGATATATGACAAATTATTTGACAAACTGCAAGGATACATTTATTACATTTTTTTTTACAATTTAGCGACGTTTAACTACGTCGCTAAATACCTCATTAAATAACTGACATGGCAGTATTTATCAGGTCAGCAAAACGTCGCTAAATGTGTTGCAAAACGTCGCTAAATAGAAAAAAATAGTGGCTTGTAGCGACAAATGACACGCCGCTAATTTAGCGACGGAACGTCGCTAAACATCGCTAATGTGAAAAAAATTAGCGACGCCTAAACGTCGCTAGTAAACGTCGCTATAGCGACGTTTTACGACGTTTTTCCTGTCAGCAACTAGCTAAAATGCGATGTCACTGAAACGTCGCTAATTACGTTGCGAAAACTTGTTAACGACATTTTTATGTCATTTAGTATGACTTATCACTGGTCGGGGAAAGCAAGACTTAAAACCTAAATCGTCAAGTTCCACCCGTCTGACCAGCTATTTGACGACCGGTGGGCCCACGAATGAGGGAATTTTCGTATGACTTATCGCGTCCTCCCAAGAGCTTGAACTAATCTACTCGATCTAATCCATGATAACCTTGCTATAAATTTGTGGTAGATAATGGCAATATTTAGCAGTAGTTATAAAGTTGTCGTGTACTATGTATATAGGCGCATCCATAGAAAGCATTTCTTTTACTACACTCATTGCTATATGAGCATCCTTCTGATGGATGAAGTTGACGAAGGTAGAGATTTCAGTCTTCCTACGATCTCTCTTAGAAGAAGAAACTCGGAAAGTCATCCGACGCCTCTTCTTATGTAGTCTATCATAAAGCCATATATTTATTGGCTCACTTTTAGTATAATCATGTATTGTGGTACAGTACGACACACTATAGATAACAAAGGCTTCCCTAGCTGACGCGAACCAGCCTATATGGCGGATCAGGCATTCCATCCTACTATATTTTATCCTCCAGAACTCAAAGCAGACAGAGGCAACATAGAAGCATTCCTTATTACTGAGATCACGAGAGAAATACTCTCTTAGATTTTTGCCTACGTCGCTAATTTGACTTATTCTAGTACTAACCTTAGCCACTTGAGCTAGAAATGTTTGTCATATATATATATATATATATATATATATAACTCTGCTATCGTCCGAAAAAGATCTTCTAGTGTTTGTACCGATGTGGATCCAATTGCCTCGATAACCAGTGTGTATGGGTCCCCTATCTGAATGGACAAGTCTATAGTAAGTCGAAGACAATTGGCATTTTCCCGAGTAAGAGTAAAAATATCATGTCAAGTAAAGATCTCCCTCAAGAGATTTAATCTAGTTTCTTGACGGTGGTATTTTTCTATTAATCTGTCTCTTACGAGTATATCCCCCTAAGTGTGATGCTTGTCGATGTGTAGGACTTAAGTTAGTTGAATCTCTGGATAAGACTAAAGAAGTGCTTCGTGAGGAAGTACGACGCGCGGGAAGCTTCCAATATTGGGATGATGGAGTTTGTTGTTGTGGAAATGACGGTCTGGCTCGAGATGACCCAAAAAAAATGATACAATTCGCTCAGTCTATTTGTTCCAATTTTGAAAACAATAATTATTTTTTTAATTATTTAATTGACCGAGATCCAGTTAAATAATTTGTCTGAGGCTCCAAGTGTCTTGATGTTCTTCCGTAAGTTATGAATAGAGGCGTTAATGGTACTATAAGGTGTAGTGAATCTGAGCTTCCATGTGTTATGATATAGAGGATTAAGGTTTAAGGAGCAGATGATCGAGTAAAGTTATCACTCTTTGAATCATACTAAGAGCGTTTGTGGCTATACCTGGAAATTAAGATAACTGTACAAGCCTCTTTCAAGGCAAAAGACCTGTTGGAGAAGGGTGGTAGGAAGGAACAATGGGAGGAAGGAACAATAATACATTTTTTTCTTGTATATACAGTATATGAAGAAAAAGTAGGGAGAAGAAAATGTGGAAAAATTATTTTTTCCTCCGATATAAAAATAAAAAAATTTGAGTTTTCTTCCACTTTATTTACCATATTTTACGGTACATCCACTGTTTTTTTCATAATGTATAATTTTTTTCACTTTTGACGGAATTCGTCCATAATTGATGGTCAACCCATTTGACCGGAAATTTTGAACGAAAATATCCCTCTATTCTCCTCTGCACTTGATCTCGCACCCCTGAGCTCGGCCCCGTCCTCCTTTTCCGCCGCCGCGCTCACCCCCGCTCCACAGAGCTCGCCCCCGCGCCACCACGCTCCCAGCCAACGCCCCCTCCCTCCCCTCCCCCCCCCCCCCCCACCCCTCCCTCCTCCCTCTCCCGCTTCCCCCCTCCCCGCCACCAGTCTCCCTCCCCGCCTCCCGCGACGAACTATACATAGCTTCATTATGTGCAAGGACGGAGTCAGAAATTTTTCGTAGAGGGAACTGAGAGCAGAGAAATATAGCGGAGGCTAAGTACAGTCCAGACCAGCTGAGAGAGGCCACTTTAATGTTCAGTAATTATAGCCGTGAATATTTTACCCACTAGTATTGTATAAAAATATATTTTTTCAATAATTAGAACATGTGGGGCGGTTGGGATTCGAGCCCATGCCTCTACGACCACAACATATAATTCTAACAACTAAACTACAACCATTTCATGTTACCTAGTAAAAATAAAAATAAAAAATTTAAGTCCAGATTACAGTTCAGATCAGCCCAACTTATGCTCCGCTAGTGATTATGTGATTGTAGGGATGTCTTACAAAGAGGGAAAAAAAAATTCATATCTCCATCTTCACTCTTATAATGAGTCTTAGAAACGACTTAATTTGAGTCATCTAAGCCGTTTGTAAATTCTCCACCATTTATTAAAAATTAATATTACATAAAAATAAAATTTGTTGAAAAATATTAAATTTGTTATAAATAACACCATGAAAAATCGAACCAAAACAAGCAAGAAGAATGTCTCCCACCTTGACCACATAGCTAGAAGAAGTGTTTGACTATAATTATAATATTACGTAGTTAAATAATTAGTTAAAATTTATTTATTTTTAATTACGTGAGGATATACGTACGACTTAGACGGCTAGTCTTTTCAAAGACTTATTATAAAAAATAGAGATATATCAATAACAAATTATAATTAAAATATAATCTAATATATATAACAAATTATAATTAAAATATAAACATATATATAATAAATTTTAATTAGTATATTTAAATATTTAAATTATTTTATAATATTATTAAAAAAATTATTGCACGTGCATTTACTTAGTAATTAAAAAGAAAAGAAAAAGACCAAACAGGAACATACAAGAACACATGTTCACATAAAAAATTCTCCCCATACAAAAGGAAAAAAAATAATGGGACCTAGTCCAAAAATTTAATTTTTCACTATGAGAATAATAGATTACAAGTTATCACTCACGGTCCACGGATGAAAATGCCTTCATGTAAATTGGATGAACTTTAAGTGTTGATGAAGAGGATTTGCTTGAATGCCTTACTAAAGAGTTCTTTTTTAAGGAATTAAACCACCTAAAGTCCCTCAAGTAAACAACAATCCTCTACCAAGTAAATCACAATTGGTACTAATGAGTTCAATGGAAATTACTAAGTACGACACAAAGTTATAGGGACTATCACAGATTGATTTTTTTTTTTTTTTTTTTTATACCTAAAATCATCTTGAAAAAAATAATTACAGAAGCTATTACAATTTTATGTGTGTTAGAACTGCGAAAATTCTGACAGTCCTAAGTTCTAAGATAGAAAACTGCTTTAGGACAGCTAGAATTCTGACAGTCTTAACAGTGTGTTTTAGGACTGTCAGGATTCTGACAGTCTTTCGTCGTCCCCAACCCAACTGTATCAATTTCTAAAATTTTCAAATCCTGAAAATAGTGTTCAAAATCACCAATAATGATGTTCGAAAGAAATAAATTTACAAGATACATTAATTAAAATCTGAAAATCAAAAAAAGAAAATCCCTAAAAATTGTTTGTTCAATTTTATTTGAAAAAATATAAAAATATATACATTAAAATGAAGAGAGAAAGAAGAGAAGGACGATTTATCTTGTTATCTTCGATTAGGATTGTAAAAGGAAGATATTGCAATAGGAAGAGGAAGGGGAAGATGAGTTCGGATGTTTTAAATGGTGATATCCCGTAACAAATGATGTGATGTCCCCTAACACTTTTACAAGTTAAAAGTGATGTCCCCTATCATTCGATAATCCCTATCACTTTTGGTGGTGTTGGTGCCTTTAGTAATTGTCCTTCTATATTATAAACCAAGTTACCTTTAGTTTTTTCCAATATTCAATGAACCTAGTCATTACTTTTCGGGATATTTAGACTTTGGGTCTCAGATAAGTTCCGAAATTTGTGTTTGAATCTTCATAATATACATAATTAGTATTTGAATATCAAAAATATCACCAAAAATAAGTAGTGACACTTTTGGTACACTTTTGGTAACACTTTTGAGACATTAGTGACACTTTTGAAATTCAAATACTAATTGTGTATATTATGGAGACTCAAACATAAATTTTGAAACTTATCTGAAATCCAAAGTCTAAATACCTTAACTTTTCTTTGTCCTAGAAGGCTTTTATCTTCCCAGACCTTTTTTTCTTCTTCTTTGAAAAAAGGCTTTCATAGTGTATCGATCATAATTAAATGCACCTCATAGGATTTTGTTTAAAATTGTTTTTAACAACATAAACAGCTCTCGAAAGTAACCTCCCATCTTTTATCTCAAATCTAACTTAACCTTTTAAATATTTTTGGTAAATTGTTGTTTGCTAAACGGCTTTTGGGAACTAAACAATATGGAAGCCAACATTAAGCAATCCCCAACACAACGTCAGAAGGGACTTACTAAACACACACACAAAAAAACAGCTAAGGCGGAAGGTTCTGTTTGCCCTTCCGTTAAGAAACTAAAATTATATTGGAAAAATGTAATTTCTCGTTGTTGTTTTTACATCAACGTATGTACAAAGAATTTTCTTACGAAAAAAAGAGCACCAAAACAATATGCATGAGGCGAGTGTTGATAGGGGCATCATATGTTAAAGTTGTGATAGGGACTATCAGTCTCCCCTCAGTGTTGACGGTCCCCGTTCAAATAAATTTAAGAATTATTTACACTAATTATTTTTATATTTTTTTTGTTTATAATACGAATTATTTTTAGTTTTAAAAATGTTACACTATCTATTCCTTTTTTTTTTTATTACACGGGGTACCCTTACTTTAAGATAAAAAAAAAGTTATAACACTAACTACCCATATTTTTATTTTTATTTTCTAAAGGGGGGTGGTCAGTGTAATTTGTTTAAAAGTAGGAGTATCCCGTATTATAAACCAAAAATATAAAGGTAGTTAGTGTAAATTGTAAACACCCGGATTTTCAGAAATTTAAAAATGAATTTTCGATATTTTTCTAGAATTTTTATCTAATTAAAATAAATATTTTCTGGTATTTAAATAAATTTTATGATTTTATTAAATATTAAAATATTATGAAAATAATATTTTTGAGTGTAAAATAAATAATTGGTCATAGTGTAATTTTCTTGGAATTTATTGGACCCAAAAACTATTTTTAAATGGCTAAAACCAATGTTTTAAAATAAATCAACCTGAACCGGATTAAACCAAGTCCTAATTAAACCGAACCAACCAGACTGAACCGGACCCAAACTCCTAGCGGGTCGAATTCGGATCCAGAACCCGACCCGACCCACTACCCGACCCGACTGCACAGTAACAGTAACAGTAGCAACCCCGACTCTCCGCCTCCGCCTTCCCTAAACCGTTGTCGTAACCACCGCCCGCTAGCCTCCCGTAACCGCGACCGGCCGACTCTTCATCTTCCCCAACCGCCGCAGCGAACCACCGGTTCCCCTCCCCGCAGCCTCGGCCTCCTCCTATTTAAACCCAGCCGATCCCCCACCGAATCCACCACCATCATCATCCATCGCGGCCACCGCCAACTCCGACGACCACTGCCACCTTCTCCCTCTGACGACGACAGCTCCGCCGGCGACCTCCACTAGCAGCCAGCAAACCACAGCAGCAACCGTCGTGCCCCGCCGCGCCGCGCCGCCTCCTAAAACGACAACAAACATCATCAAGGTACACGTCTTTCCGTGCGCGTATCTCCCTGTACATCAATCCAATTTTCGTTCTGTTGAATCATACGCGTAGACCTCGTGACCCTTTCGAAACCCGTATAATTAGTTCGGGATATCGCGTCCTGTGTCAGTCGCAAACCGCGACGCAAAAACAGGAGAGAAAAAACCCATATTTCTGAAAATCAGAATTTGGTCCCGAACTCGCAAGTTCACGTCCGTTTTGCGTGCAATCGTTTATTTATTCTAAAATTTACCTAAACAACAATTTAGACCATATAACCAAGTTTTAAATCATGTATTTAGTTTAATTTATTAAGCTGTAATTTATAATTTATTTGAGGGTGAAATTGACCAAAAACTTGGTCTTTAACAAACCCAATTTTCCCGGAACTGGGTGCGCCCCGCTAAACGAGGCGACTTGGTCGTGTACGAACTTTATCGAAAGGTGCAAACCGTCAATACGGACGTGTGAGATTTCGCGGAAGTTGATTTGGATGTGCGCGCACACCGAAATCAACGTGTATCCGTCGACAACGTCCCGTATCGGCTCTGTTCTGAAACTCGTTGTATCTTTGTGTACACTCATCGTTTCGAAACGAAACTTGTACCATCAGACTCGTAGCGATACGTAGGTCCTGTGACCCAAGTTTGGTTCGATTCTGAGAACGTTGACAAAATCATGTATCGTGGGCCCCACGGCTCCACTTGACGGACGATTTTGTGATCGGCTAATCGGAATCCAGTTCTGGATATTCCGTTGGGTTCGTATCGTCGTTCTGGACTTGTAGACACTAAGTTTGACGAATTTGGAGGACTTTATCTCTGGCACATTTTTCGGTGCAAAGTGGGCCACATGTAGACCCTGCTTTGACTAGAAACTGTCAACTTTGTTCCTGTGTCCGAATTGGACTTATGGATAGGCAATTCTAGCTATTTCATATCTTCTGAGCAAAGATCCCGCTGTTACAGAAGCAACTGTTGGAATTCAAACCCCAGGCAAGTGTACCTTGCCAATCTTGTAGTACTTGTTTTATATTATTCCCTTAATTTATTTATATGATGTATCTACCGAGGAACGTGTGACATTGCTTAGCGTCCGAATAATATTCGGGTGTCAACGCCGTACGCGGAGTTGCGTAACGTCACCTAGAGATTTATATCATGACCCTATACATTTTCGTGCTTGCATTATTAAGTACGTCATACCATAGGACACTTGACACTATTCATGAGACATAATCTTCTGAGTTATTCATGGTGATTTTGTATAGGCTACAGGATTTATGACATAGATATTACATATGCATAGCTATCATTATGACTCACTGTATTAGCTTGATCTTGCGTGTCATGGACATGAGACCTCGTGGACATGAGACGTGTGATTACATTGGGTGGGGAGAGACACACAGACTACAGGCTGATTATATATATATATATATATATATATATATATATATATATATATATATTACGGTACCTTAGCCACTACAGTGCTAGGCCTACTACATAGTATAATTACATAGTATAACTGCTACCGGCTGTCCGACACAGAGCTTGTAGTAGTCTCAGCCTGAAGTCCTAGTGATGCTCTCATTTTGCATATCACTTAGCTGGTTACATAGTTTTCCCTATTGTTTTATTTATGTATATACTGCATTTATTTGGCTTGAGTTATTCTTGTACCTTGCTATGTCCCATGAGGACCTGGAATCCGGATTATGTCCCCAGGTTTAGCAGAGGAGATCTACCCCGATGTATACGGGACAGGAGCAGACATTGGAGCAGTACCATTACAAGAGGACGAGGTGATCGCCGAGGATTTCTTCTGAGTATCTGGTTTATTATACTCAGTTATTTCTATTGTTAGACTCTTATTTCCTGTCTATTGAACTGCTGTATCAAACTCTTTATCGGGTTGTTCTCCAAGATATTTATTGAGACTTGTTGATTATTATTTTATCTTGATTATTCTGATATTGATTGTATTTATCTTTTGTGGATGAGATTAGTATCATAGACCTTATTAGTTGTTTTACAGCTTAAATACACCCTGATGGGTCCATTAAATTGGGTTTGCCCATCGGTGTGTGCTGCTGGCCATTGCCACGTGTCTAGTCCCTCGGTATTTTGGGACTGGGACGTGACATATAAATAATCCTAAATTTAAATTCAAAATTTGTGATAGCTCCCAACATTTTTAAAAGGAGCTATAGAATGAAAAATGGGCATCTTTTCATAATTTGTTGATAGGCTCTGTCACAATGTACAGTGTCTTTAGAGCATCCACAGTAGATGGAGCAAAAAAATACATCTTGAGGCCCAAATTTATATAATAATAATAAAAATCTATAATGGATTGGATATGTAAGGGATTAGTAGAAAATGATAAAATGACCTTTGGTCCCAAAGATTGTGTGGTCAAAAATTAATGTGATAAAAAAGATAATGTAAAATCTAGAATTTAAAATTTTGGGCTCCAACCTGATGCTTACTATTCTACAAAATAAGTTTCTACATTCTGAATGTATGTAGATATTTTCAGACCCAAGCTATAACTCATGTGGCTTAGGATGGAATCATTATGGAGTTTCAATTGGACCTTACTATTCTACAAATGAGCTCCTATATTATGATTCTGGAATGTAGACTGTCTGGTTTATTTTTATTATTAATAGTCTAAAATCCAATTTAAACCAGTCCTAACCTTTGGACCACCTTCCGGTGACGTCCGGTTTGAATTCACATGGTTATTATCAAGTGACCGCCAAATTATTTATCTCATCTATATCCATCTATACTACTATATATTAAGGGTTTACTTGGCTAAATTGTAAGTGGAAGACTCACATGATCTTGCATCAGCTAAAGATGTTCAAGAAGATTCCCATCCAGACCTTATTGGAACTGTATCCCCAGGCCTTTCCGTTTTAGTGGATTCGTCCACACCCGCTGCTTTGGCTGAAAAAGCATCTTATCTCAATTCTGAACCTTTGCCCTCCTCAAAGCACTAATGCGAAGACCTTCATTCAAATCTGCCACCCACTTTGGAAGCTGTGTTCTCATATGAATCGCTTGTCTCCAGCTATGGGAGATCCTATTTTTGTGCCAACTCAAGATATGCTTATTGGACTCTATGTATTAACGATCGGAAATCGTCAAGGTATTTGAATAAGAAAAGTTAACTTCACTGAAAGATTTATTTTTTCAAAAATATCCTTACTTCTGTTTACTAATTTTATTTGCTCATTAAATTTAACATTAATAGCTTGGTAATTACATATAGAATAAATTTAACTTTCCAAACGGTTGTTCTTCTCAAATAATTAAAAGAAAATGAAAGAAAAAAAAATTCAATGAACATGCATATGTACTAGCTGAAGATAAAAGAAAGAAATCCATCAAAGATTCATCCCTGCATCCGAAATGAAAATTCTAATCAGGAACATTAAATGCTTTTTGTTTCTTTGTTATGAATGAGTCTGTAACATATAAAGACAGCAAACATAACAACAAAGCCATCCCTAAAAATACTGCTCATGGATATGAAGATGTCACATCTTCATTCATAGTAATCAAGTGCCAACACAGGCAAGCTTATGAGCAAAAAGCTGGAATAGAGTTCAGAACTTCAAATGCCCATTAAACTTGCTTGATAGCCAATTTGTACATCTTAACATTTGTTTACACATCAAGAGAGTACCACATAATTACAAAATACCCTCCCAACACAACATTACATTCAGCAGGCTCCAAAAGAAAACATCCCTTCAACTGACCTACAAGTAATGTTCAGCAAGGCCCAAAATGATACAACATCTAAAAGAAGAGCTAAAGACTTCTTAATTACAATAGCATAAGAACTAACGAGCATAGCAGTTGACATCCCTCGAACTCGTCTTCAGCCTCTTCCTCGTTGGAGAAGTGCAGAAGTACCTGCGAAAAATACTACCAGAGTAAACCAACATTTCTTATTGGAAATGCCAGAATTTATTTCCAACTAAATCACAGGCAATAGTTAATCAAAGGAGGTCCAAGGAAATTGACTCACCAGATTGCAAGTTTAAAGAGGTCCAAGGAAATCTCCTGCTAGAGTTGCAAGCATTTGAAATCCCCTTTCAAATTCAATCCACCTAAACCCTAGAACTTTGAAACGCACCATGATGTCCTTCTCAAGCTTTGATTGATCGTCATTCACAAACATTGGGTTCTCACCTGACATATAGTTATAATCCCCCATTTTCTTCTCCGATAGGAATATGTTGTCGAATGGTCCAGATTTCAGAAACACACCATGCTTTAAAATCTTATCCACCTTGCCCACCAAGATCTCACCCTTGCAGGGCTTCTGGGTAAGACACTTGAAGGTCACTGGGAACAAAACATCGCCGGTTAAGTCACGAATCTTTCCTTCACCAATCTTGTTCAATGAAGTTACAGCAATGTAGTAGCCATGCTCTTTAGCTGCCTTTCTGCTTGCGATGTCCTGAAGGAGGCGAAGAATTATAGCCTTGTGGAGGAGGAGGCCTCTCGTGTTGAGCTGGTCAGGTGGAAGCAGAACATTCCATGGCAATTTGATTTCAAGAAACACCATCTTCTTGATCTGCAAGATAACTCAATACAGGTGACATGAGCTATTACGGATTAAAACCACTTAGGGACGGGACCTAATGATGCCTCTTGAAGCATGTTTCTTTCAATCAAATTATATCCTACAATATGTTTAACATAATATTTACTATTTTATACCAGGGCATGCAATCAATCAGGTACTCTGGCTACTGAATAGGCAGTGTAAAAACAACATAAAGCAGCAAGTAATAACAAAAGCAAAACGGACACATACTACAATCATACTTGGTATCACTTATTTATCCAGGATCAATATTCAATGACATAAATAAACGGCAGCTATAACTGGATCCAGCATCAGTACTAAGAACAGAAGTCACTGTCAGCAGTAACGATGTAGTATACCTCCCCTTTTCCCTACGAGTTTATACCTTCCGTTGAAGTAACAATCACCGAGTAAAGAACAGTGTAAAGAAACAAGTAAGAGAAAAAAACAAGCAAAAGGTGAAAAAGTAGAGCTTCAATCAAGCACAAGAATAAATAAAGCAAGGAATAGAAAACAAGCAAAAAAGACAGAAAATGGGCAGAACTTCAGTTGATAATTTAAGAAAGAAGAGAGAACTGAAAAGAACAAAAGAAGACCATCATATCATAGTGAAAAAAAAAAAAAACGTTATACACATACCAAAACCGCATATAGCTGCTGCTACTCTCTTAAATTAGGGAAGCAAACATGATAGTGTGAAAAGCGGAAAATGGTTTTGTAGGATATTAGTACAGGTGGGATGCGAATTTAACGGTCTGATTAACCAGTCTGCGAATTTAACGGTTTTGTAGGATATTAGTTTTTTTTTTTTTTTTTGGGGGGGGGGGGGGGGGGGGGGGGGGTGTGGGGAAGGGGGGGGGGGGGGGGGGGGGGGGATGTGCAGTGGACCCAAATGCCATGTAACGCAGCTTGCACAAAGTCCCGTGCGTATCGCCGGGCATCTCAAAAAAAAAAAAAAACTGGGCAGTTTTTAAAATAAGCAACCACTTAACATTTAACGGTCTGATTAACCAGTCTGCCCTCTTGCATGGCTCGAATAATGTACTCCCTCACCACCAGTGGGCTAGGTTAAGTTACTCATCAATTACTCATTTGGTCAATCCGGGTTTCATGACACTGCTTGCAATTGCAATTATAAGGTTACAAAATTCTAATATAATTAATCATGTGTTGAGGCAGTACAGGGCACGGTAATTCCTAATTTTACATAGAAAATGGTCCTTAATAGAGCTGAATGGAAGAAAAGAATTCATATAGCTATCCCAAAAATGTTATAGGTTGATTATCATATAATTTAGGATACCAAAATGTGTACGAGTGCAATATATCATTCAGTCACTTTCCAACTTCGAGAAGCTCCTTATGTTGATTGTAGCAATTAGGGCTGAGCATTATTCGGTTTTGGGCCGAAAACCGAACCTAATAAGGTTTTCGGTTCGGTTTAAAAGACATTCGGGTCAGGTTCGGTTGTGCAAAAATCCAAAACCCTTGATCAGTTTCGGTTTTTGACTTCGGTTTCGGTCTAAACCGAAACCCGAATTAGATTGTAGAATTACAAAAGTACCCTTACCTGTATATATGTCAAAAAAATCCTAAATGTCTCATTTCTCCAAGGTTCTAAATTTTGGACTAGGCGGCGCCTACACGCTAGGCGGCCGCCGGCCACACCGGAAACTCCCTAATCGGCGGACCTAGGCGAAAAATTGGCCCAATTCGAACCTAGGCGGACATGTTCGGTGCCTAGGCGGACCTTTTCGGCATAGGCGGCCTTGTTCGGCCAGACGAAAATTTTCAAAATTTTAAAATTTGAATTTTCAAAATTAAAATTTGAACTTTGAAATATCAAAAAAAATTCAAAAAAATCAGATTTCAAACAAAATTGAAATAAAATTAAAAAAAATCATATTTAAAAAAATTCAAAATTTTCAGAAAAAATTCAAAATTCAAACTTCAAATTTAAAAAAAAAAAAATCTAGGCGGCCCAACGGCGCACCGAGTCCGCCTAGCGATTTTTTGAACATTATATTTCTCTCATCTTTCTAAATTTCCTCTCTACTCTTGGAATCGCCCGCCTGTGAGAAGAGAGAAATTCTAACCCTAATCTCTTTAGATGCTTCTAATTCATTTATTCTAGTTATTAGCCTAGACAAGTTATCAAGAATTCCTGACCGTGGTGCTCAGGAATTTGCCTTAGACACGATGCACGACTAGACAGGACAGTAGCTTGACAAGTACATTCCAGACATGGACATGCAATCAACCACGGAAATTATCTTAACAGATCAAGTTATTCAGTTCGAAAAAATTCTTAGCATGTCAGGAGTGCGCTACGTCGAGCCACTATCAGGAATATCGGTACATGCCAAGTTAACTCGATACGACGAGCTATTCTCAGGATTATCAATACAAGTCTGGAGTTAGGAGTTCAAGGTTATCAGGGTTAATACATTTCATGTTCAGGGAGTTCCATGTTCTGGCAAGTTGTCACAAAAGTTATATAAGCATTTAGAGAAAACTTGCATTCATGTGAATTTAGCATAATAGGCTAAGCAAGGAAAGCATTGATCATAAGAAAATATCAAGAGAAGTTAAACTACTACAAGTGTCAAAGGCACACGGGGTAAACTGCTCGCATGTAACAAGCTAGCCGCATACAGCACTGGCCGCATGTATACTCAGGCCGCATACTAGGGTCTTGCCGCATACTAAATAGAAAGTCCACTCGGTTAAAGTGTTGAGTGACGGGTCATTAAATGCATGTCAGGGTCGTGTCTAGAGTGACTGATGTGACTGACAAGTAACAGGCCATAAAGTGTATCAAAGGAAAAAGACAAGTTATGAAAAGACGTGCAAGGTCGGTGCAAATACATGCACCTAGGAGAAGAGAACATTTCTCCCCAGCCGTATATATAGAGGTTGCATGCTAGGTTTGGCCGCATGAATACTTCAGTCGCATACATAAGAGTTCTGTAACTTAGACTTTTTCAAGCACTTAGTTTTCAAAATTCCAGTGTAAAACAGTCACGTGCCCAACAGGCACATGTTGCAAAGGAATGAGGCGGAGAGTGCAGGCCGCATAACCCTCTCGGCCGCATAAAGTCTTCATCGTCCCAAATCAGCAAGTTCTGCCATAGAATTTTCCAAGTTTTCTCGAAAACTTGTTTCCTCCACGAAATCCTCATATCTAAGTCCAAATCAAGAGAACTAAAGTTCAAAACTGCATGAAATCGAGTGCTCCTCAACATGGAATTACTAGTTTTTTAAAACAATAAATTTTAATAGATCAAAACCAAGAAAACTCATGGAAGCTCCAAACTTTAAACTCAGATCTACTCTAACCAAGCCATCAAACCTGAAAGTACCAAGAAGTAAACATGCAAAGGAACTCATAGAGAACAACATAGAACAATAATAATGCAATAAACTAAATAAAAGGCAATATAGCAAGTTCTTTCTCGTTGGCAATGTGTACTTGCCTAAACCAAACTACTAAGCTACTACCACTACTACCAAGGGGGAAGTCTAGGCCGGCCTCGGGGTCGGGCTGCTCTCAGCCAAGAGAGGGGAGAGGGAAGAGGAAATGTAAAAGAGAAGGAAAGTGAAAGAAAAGAGGAAGAGAGAGAAAGAGAGGCATATATAGTGAGGATGACTTACACTATTCACCAATCTAGGAATTGCATAAAAGCAGCTAGAAAATTCAGAAAATATACGGAAAGCAATTATGCAACAATAGCACACACACACACCAACTGTAAATATGAATAGTACGAAAACAAGAAAATAGTGAGACGGGTCTCACAGGAACCACCACCTCCCTCCCGGCTTCAAATTGAACGAGATGTCAAACTCGTCGAAGCTCTTGCAAGCCTTCATGTTAAACTTCGGATACACCACGATCCCTACCATAGTCCCGCAATACTGCAGGATCCCGAAATTTCCAATCGCGCACTCGTAAACTCCCTTCAGCGCCTCCGGCTACGTCACCTTCAAGTTGTTCTTCTCTACCACGAACCTCCCCAAACAAGAAACCCACAGGAACAAAGCACATATGGAAAAAAAAAAAGCCACAGGTTTCCTTTCATCCTTCCCAATATACACTCCAATAACTCAACTTTAGATCAAAAGCTTCAATTTTGAACAAAACCCATATCAAAATTACGAATTTCCCCCAAAAATCATCAAAATGAGGAAATCTTATTTAAAAATTTCCTTTTTCGCCAAAAAAAAAAAATCCTATTTTGATGGGTGCCTAGATTGAATTAGGAGGATTTGGATCAAAGTGGGGTTGGAAAAAGTGATTGATTTGGGGAAAAGGGTTAAAATTAGGGTTTTAATTTGGATCTTATCTGTGGAGAAATGGGTTTAATAAAAGAGACGTGTCAAGCAAGTTTTTCTCCGCCGCACGTTGCCACTGATGCAGCCGTCGCCGTAGAATTTTCGGGTTAAAATTTATAAATATCAAACCCGGAGCAATACTCCGTAGAATTTTCGGGTTCGCCGACCCCTTCGGTGGAGCAACTCTCAACACCGGTAACACACGCAGTTACTTAAGAAACTAAATTTTCAGTTAGTAAATAATTTATCATGGAACCAATATAAAGTCAATAGTTAAATCTGAAATCATGAAGAAAACACAAGTACCAGAATATGTACAATTATAAGATATCACATTAGTGAGGTATTGGTCATCACCTTACTTTAGGATTGAAATCCCTTGAGGTTCTAATTTTTGTATGGTGTTTGTGTCGCTTATATGAGACACATGAATACCAAGATTTGGATCTCTTATATTGTGCTTAGGCTGAATTTCTTAGGAAAAGTATATATATATAAGATAAAATTGATTATTTGATCTATAGACATGAATGCCTAAGTAAGCACAATGACTCCGGGTAACTAGTGCATAATGTTGCAAAGGTTAACTAAATGAGTTTGATATTGACAAGTTTGGATCAATTCTCAAGTTTTATGGCAAAAGTTGCTATTATCCAAACATTAATTAAGATTGGTAGTGCCTGCAATGAAGTTAAGGTTCAGGAAACCATTTTAAATGACATGTGCTGAGGATTCTTGCTGCCAAAAGATGGTTAAGCCTTAAGTGTTGCATTTTTTTTTATATCTTTTCTTCTCTACACTTTCACTCTTTACCAAAGTATAAGTATAACCAAGGTAATAGCAGCTTCTATTTATTCACCAAACTAAATTTTCTTAGTTGATCATTTATGTCATCAATTTAAAAGAAATCATTTATATTTTTCCTATATGTAGCTTGTCATAGTTGGACCTGTAAGGATAGAAATTGATTCCTACCTTAATTGGCCCACACATGACACAACAAGGAGATTCATATTTCTAGATTTAAGGAAATATCTAATAGATGTAGGCCTTGTGAAAATTTTACAACTATTCTAGGTCAATCCATGAATATACCATTAAATGTTAATACCAAGTAAAACTTGGTAATTTGCCATGGCATTATTACTATGCCATGCTATTATACCTATACACTATAGATTTATATATGTATGTGACATAAGGATTTAAGCACTCTTTCTTATAAAAATACATGAGCCCTTGTGGAAATTAATATATGTAATCATTTCACTATGTCCTTGTATTAGTATCCAAATTTGTGAAATATGATGTGTCTGTGTCCTAACAAGGCACACAACCAATTATGTACAATTTTTAACCTCCAGATTTTCATCACAATTTTAATTAAAATTAACTCCGAAATAATAGAATTTAGGATGGAAACAAGGAATGGAAAAAAAGAAAAGAAAAAAATTGGAAGAGGGCTAGGCTTGGAGTCCAAATTGGAAAAGAAGAACTCTCGGTTTCTCCTTTTCCTTCTTAATTGTTAGCCTAGGACTGAGACACATAATTCTCTTAAAAAAAAATGAATCCATAAATCTAATTAGAAGAGATTTGGGGAAGGAAAATTATACCTAGAGAATAGGGAAAACCCTAGAGATTGGAGATGGACCAAGAGTGGTGTAGAGGAGGGTGGCTTGGGGTGCCATGGCCGGCCGGCGGCGGCGCGTCAGCCGCGGCAGCAGTGGCAGTAACGGCAGCAGCAGCAGCAGCAGCAGCAGCAGCAGCAGTAGGGTTAGTAGCAGTAGTAGAAGTAAGAAGGAGAGGGGGCGAAGAGAGGGGAAAGGTGAGGAAGAAGAAGAGAGGTGAGGGAAGAGAGAGGGAGGAGCCGATCGATGGGAAGAGGGGAGTCTAGGTGTGACTGTATTATAACATGGATTTTGTTACATGTTCCCTAAGGTTAATTAATACATAAATTTTTTGTCTTCGAAATTGATATCAACATTCAATAAATATTAAAGAAATAATTTTTTTTTATTAAAAATTGTCATCAATACACAGTTTAAAAAAAATATTATGTTTAAGTAAATATCATTTTGGTTATCCAATGTTTAAAAAGTTTAAGTTTTAGTCATTTCCTAACAAAAAATATATATAGGAAATGACTAAAACTTAAACTTTTAAACATTCGGTGACCAAAAATAATATTTACCCAAAATTAATTCATTGAATATTGATGATATTTTTCAATTCAAAAAATTATCTTTTTAATGTTTATTGGATATTGATATTAATTTTCAAAACAAAAAATTATGTATTAATTATTTTTAATATGTGTCCTTGTGACATATGTTAACAAAATTCTTACAACATCTCCATTCCAGCAACATGGTGGCTGGAGTTAAATGTGAAATTCTCCATTTATCCCTCCATCCAGTCATTGGGACACATGTCCCTCTCTTCTTCATGAAGGTGGCATGTGGCATGTGTTTTAGTTTGCAAAAATAAAATTTGCATGTGTGAGTGCAATTCTCACTTTTTTTTAAATAAAAAATTTAAATACAAGAATAGAGACAATAACAATAATAATGATAATGATGATATTATTAGTAATAACAATTTTAGGTAATTATTATTATGGTTCATAAAATAATAATATAAATGGTCAACGTATAGATGATAAGGTATCACAGCTCTGACAACTACCCTCGTTACGAAGCACCATATCAGGACAAAACTGATAATTATGAACTATTTTAGAGCTAACATTTAGAGATATATTTGTATTTTTTTTTTTTTTCGTATTTGTAAAAAATTAAATTAAGAGGATATGACAGTGTCCAATGAATTTTTCTAGCCAAATGGATTTCTGTGGTAGTTAAAAATTCAAACATGTAAATCTTGTGGGTCAAAAAAAAAATTTCTTTTTTTTTTGGGTAAAAGCTAATTACTATGCATAAAACTAAAATCATGGATATAAATATAACTTTATTCTTTTAGAAATTTTAAAAGAAAACATAATGGCCAATATAATGATGGATCTTGTCTCGTGTTGTCATGTGCATTGCTTCTTATCTCTTGAGTATTAGGTGTATTTTGTGCATTTCTTTATAAGCCCTACGTCATCAAAATATATGTAGAATAATAGAAGATTTAATTAGTAAGAATAAACTGAAAAGATTAATAATCGTGAACACTTTTCTCTATCTAAGATACTAAGATTGTAAAAGAAAAAGAAAAACTTATTTACCACACGTAAATCAATCAATAAAGAAGGTAACTATTATTTTATTAAATTTTAAAACTACTAAATAATAACATAAAAAATAGTTAAATTAATGCATACATATGTAAATTATTTTTTCTAAATTTTTTTTAATGTATTAATAATTGTTTGTTTTCCAATACCATCTCATATCTTGATAATTTTGATATCGTTATTTATACAAATGTTCGAAACTAATACTGAAAAACTTGCTTAAAACATCATATTGTAGTCTATTATAATATTTGTGGTTTGCATTGATTGAACCCGTTCACAAAATGTAAGTGTAGATGTCAATTGCAATTTTTTTTTGAAAAAAGGTTATAGATCATGCACAAGAAGACACATTTTGTGGTTGAAAAAGTTATTTTTAATTCATTCTGTAAAACCCTCCTCTACACCCCCCCCCCCCCCCCCCCCCCCCCCCCACACACAAAAAAAAAAAAAAAAAAAAAAACCTTTTCTATTTATCTATTTATTTTATTATTCCCTAATTAATTTATAAACTTTTTTCTTACCCATTTATTTTGATTAAGCCAAAGATCTAAAATTCCTTAAATTTTCTAAAAGCCTAAAAAAAAATTTCTCTCTCTCTCAATTTTCCTAAGGCCCAAGCATTTTTTTTTTCTTCTCTAAAAATTGTTTCCCTTAGGGCCCACCCCAAAACCTGTTAACTACCCAACCCACCACAAAAAATAAGGTCTACCCAAAAGCCAAACTCGTAGAAAACTGTAGCTTGCTACAGTTTCTTCAACCCCATATGCCTGCCTTAACATTTAATAGCAGAAAACTGCTTTTTAAACCGTATCCAAACACAGTCTTAGTACACGAATTTTTTTTTTTCCGGACAAATTTATGATGGCAAATCTATTTCAATGTTTGATTTAGATTAAAAATATATTTTCGAAAATTACGTATATCCAGATAAATGATTTACCCACAAAACATGAACATCCTATCCCTTAAGAATATTTGAATGTATTTTTTTTTTCCGAACAAATTTTATTTTTTGTTATTTATTTGTTTTTTTATCCTTCTTTTAAAGATTTTTTAGTTTCAATTTTTGTCTTTTCGATTTTTTTATTTTCTTTCAGTTTTCTGTTTTCTTCTTCATTTTTTGGGTTTTCTTTTTTTCTTCTATTCTATTTTATTTTTCCATAATATTTATATAGTCACCAAACAAGAAAATCTAATTTTGAAAAAAAAAATTTTAATTATTTAAAAATTGATTTTCGAAAATTTAGAAATCCTGACTATACACTATTCCGAATATCAAACGTCCTCTTAAATGTTACAAGACAAGAAAATCCATTTTAGCCCCGTTGAAGTCTTACTGTCTTAATACCTAGATGTTGATGGGCTAGTGTTATTTTTACTCATTTTTACTTATCTATATTTACCACAACGATGTGGTCAATGAGAGTAGACTCAATCCTCGAAATTGGTAGGGTTTAATCCACGTAATCCTATCCAAATCTGATCCAGTTCTGATCCTAATGCAAGTAGGGCCGGATCCAAGAGCCCATACCAACTTTTTTTTTTCTTTTTCCCATATAATTTATTTTTTATTTTTTTATATGGGTTAGTCTACTTTTACTCCACTCAAATTTTATGGTAGTCCATTACAGCTATAGTTTCTGGATCCGCTCCTGAATACAATAATAATAATAATAATAATAAGGTACATGAGTGATAAATATTTAGCTAATTGTGTATATATTGTAATACAAAAAAGAAAGTAAATGTAGAATGGACATAAATAAAATGTTCTTTGGTCTCAAAGATTGTGTGGTCAAAAAATAATGTGAAAAAAAATAATATAAATCTAGAATATAGAAATTGGGGTTCCAAATTGGAACTTACTATTGTACAAAATAATTTCCTACATTCTGAATCTACAAATTCTCAGGCCCAACATATACCTCTTGTAGGTGGGTTGGATCTGAGAATCTAGAAATTAAAACTTGGGATGGGTCTTACTATTCAACAAAATGAGCTTATAACTTATGAATATAGAATCTAGATTATGGGATGGACCTTACAAATGATGCTCTTATGACTTGGTAATTATCCAGACCCGTTTGTGTGGTTTTTTTTTTACTTCACTAGCAGTGTATCAAAGTCCTTGAACTAGGGGTGAGCGTTTGCATTATTCGATTTAGGACTGAAAATCGAACCGAACCGAATAAAAGATTCGATTATGTTTGAAAAAAAATCGGTTCGATATCGGCTTTGAAAATACTAAAATTTCTTATTCGGTTTTGGGTTTAAGTTTCGGTCAAAAACAGAAAACCGAATAAAATTTATACAATTATGTAAATATTCTAATTCTATGCATATTTTGTAATTAAAAATATGTATATTTTGAAAACAATAATTCTATGTATATGTTTTGAAGTCCAGTTTTGAACAAAACTTAAAAATACAACAAATGTATGTATAAAATTATATTTTTTAGGAATATTTTAGCAAATATCTCCATTAAAAATATAGAAACTAGCATATACCCCAACTTATTTAAAAAATTAGCAAATGCCCTCAATTATGTGTAAAATAATCAAATTTTTTGTTAAAATAATAGGGGTATATCTTAAAATTTTAAATGTTGCATACAAAAGAATGAGAACATTTGTTACTTTTTTTTTTAAATAACTTGGGTGTATATACTAGTTTCTATATTTGTAATAGAGGTATTTACTAAAATATTTCTTTTTAATATAATCTTACCATGATTTCAACTTTGACCCGATCCATTAAACAATAGCAATAGTCCAACCGATCAAACCGAAAAAATTATTCGGTTCGGTTCGATTTTGGCTAATTTTGATTCGGTTTCAGTTTTAAATTTTAAATTTTTTTATTTATTCTATTTTGATAATTTCTGTTTGATTAAAACCGAATAGAAGTCTTGAACTTTGAAAATGGTAGATAAAGCTACCCTACGTTTACAATTTGGATCTTAGACTCTGAGTCCATAGACGATGGCCTGCACTTCCCCATCAACCCCCCGAAATTTTATTTCATACATCCGGCCCAAAGCCAACTTTCCCGCCAAAATCCGACCATAAATGCAAGGTAAGACCATTGACATCTGGAGAGAGAGAGAGAGAGAATCAATAAATAATGGGGAAGAAGAAGTACTGGCTGCTGAAGACGGAGCCGGGCGAGTGGTCGTGGGAGGACCAGCGGTCCAACGGCGGCGTCTCCAAATGGGACGGCGTCAGGAACCGGCAGGCCCAGAACAACCTCAGGGCCATGAGGAGAGGGGACCTCTGCTTCTTCTACCACTCCGGCCCGGCCCAGCGCCGGGTGGTCGGCGTCGTGGAGGTCATCAAGGAGTGGTACGAGGAGGAGGAGGAGGGGGCGGTGGACGTTCGGTCCGTGGGGGAGATGAGGAGGGCCGTGGATCTGAAGGAGATCAAGAAGGAGGCGGAGAAGGGGGCGGCGATGGATGGGTTCGTGCTTCTGCGGCAGGCGAGGCTGTCGGTGGTGCCGGTGGAGGAGAGGGTCTGGGAGAGGATCTGCGAGATGGGAGGAGGGTTTGGAAAAGACGAAGAAGAGGGCGATGATTGATTGATGGTAAATTTATTTATTTTGAATTTCTATTTTTTTTTTTTCCAAAGAAGTTCAATTTTATTTAGGTCCATTCGATAGAGCTCCGAAGGCTTATAACCAATCCGGCCCGAAAGACAATATATACAATTCCGAGTATGAAGGCTCCCATCCCGACCCGAAGGCTACATCCCGGCCCGAAGACTTCCATCCCAGTCCGACGACTACATTCCGGTCCGAACGCACCACCCCAGCCCGAATGCACCACAAGCCCTAAGGCTACATCACGGCATCTACCATTGACCTAGATAAAATAATTGAAATATATGCAATTCCCTTACCTAGATCAAAGAATTGAAATATATGCAATTCCCTTACTCTCGTACCAATTTGCCGTACGTAATGCGGAAGCTCAAAAACAAATAACCTTGCAACGATAAGAATAACAAGGTACAAATTTACCTACCAATAGCAATCAAGAACAAACATTCAAACACACAATATTAATGTAGTTTTGTCAAGCTTACCCTACTCCACATGGGAGAAATACATTTATTAAATCATCGAAAGAAAATCTTACAAGGATCACACACACAACACACAACACCGTGGTACAAAACCCTCTCTTAGCAAAGTCTCCTTAAACTTAAGCCCCTCCACCAAAGTTAGGGTATTTAGAGCACCATGGCTCTCCAAACCAGCTCTAAGGCAGGAGCAAATCTGGACCGTCGATGGCAACATCATTACATATGAACCGTTCTTGGGATCCCCAAATCCTGACCAACCAGTATGCTTCTGGAATTTCTTCGGAACATAGTGTGAAGCGATTTTGAACCCCTAAAACTTGCTGGAACGAATTCACCCTTTACAGACAGACTGGCGGTATGCTGCCAGTCTCATACTCTTGGCTCCTTTGTGAGTCCCATATCGATGCCTTGATTCCTCCCGGACTACTCCAATCACCGTTCAATGCTTCCATAGCCATATTCAACATGTGCAACACAACCACACGAAAATCCATCTCTATCGGAGCCACCAGTAGTCCTGTGCTTCCCTCTTGCCTACTCACCATTTCATGGCGGCTTTGATCATCCTGCATCTCCTGCACCACCTGAATCATCATCGACTAGCTCTGATCCCCTTCCAACTTTAGCAACTATTATCATTTCTGTCGAGACACCCTTTTAGCGCCTCCTTGATCCCTACCTTTCCTGCCGCCAGCAACTGTTGTCGGCCTATTGCCAGCAACCATCATCCTAGATCCCAACTCCCTTATTCCTGCCTCCACCTACCACGCACTCCATCTGTCATTGCCTCTATCTTGCTCTGGAGCATGCATTTCAAGCATGCTCTGGTGCACATATCTTGCTAACTATCCATCCTCGTACACAGACTTCTACCATTGCTTCTAGTCATGTGTCGGTTCCTACTAGTACTTTTAGTTGCGCTTCCTCGTGCATAGATCGATCTCTACTGTTGTTCCTGGTCATGCATCCTCATGCTTCGACATCCACTAGTGTTCCTCTCTGTGTGTCCTCGTGTGATTTGCTCTACCTTGAGATTTGTTACCTTATTCTGCCTAAGAAACTGCATGTACTATCTTATCTTTTAATGCCAGTAGTTTCTTGCCTACTGATATGCGACTTCACTAACAACATTGACTCCATTTTTGTTCACCCACCAAAACTTGGGTGACGTTCACCATTCACTCAAAGGTTGCCATGTGTCAACCCAAAACATTGTTTCTATTATTACGAGGTGAGAGAAATTAAATTAAAAACAAAAGTGGTTTTAGATTCACACGTGGCAATCCCCTTGAATGGAATGGTGAACGTCACCCAAATTTTAGTGGGTGAACAAAAATGGACCCATTGCTTCTGTGTAATCGTGTGTCAACCTCCACCATTCTGTACTTTGTCTACTTGTTGCACTATTGGGTCGTGTTCGACCTTTGATACTGTTAACTGCTGATATTGTTAGTTCCACTATGTTTGGCTCTCTACTTGTTTCTTCTTTATTTTCAAAAGCCATACATGTTTCACATGCTCCAACTAGTGTTAGAACTTAGACTTGATGAGTATATAGCCTACTTAGGTCCCAGAATTGATCAGTTGTACTAGGAAGGTTTTCCTCCTATATATATATGTACCATTAACCATATCAATGAAGTATCCAAATGTAGTTTTCTACATTAACTATGGGGTTTGTTTGTCGTTCCTTTTAAAGTATGTGGTTGTAAAAGATATGAAGTTTCTTTAGTAAAAAAGGATTTGTGCTGGAAGAGGAGGAATGCATATTCTGACTTATTCTACTAGGTCACTGTCATTAGGACTCGACTATCTAAGGTTATATTTTAAGGAACAAGAAAATAAAGTGTCCGGTATAGTTAAACTAGTTATATGATTAAAGCACCAAGAAAACTGCATTTGTTTGTAGCATGAACTCCTCTTTTAGGTTCACACAGGCTGCAGGCAGCAGAACTTACATGCCTGTTCCCTTTTCCTCTGAAACCTCAGCAGTTGAGCATCTTAGATATGTTACATAAGAGAGTTAAAAGGCTCAAGATGTGGGAAAGGGTGAAGACAATGAGGGGAGAATGGAGATGAAGACCTGCAATACTTAGAATGGAGGTGATGCGAGTGAGGTTTAGACTTTAGAGAAGTGGGGGAAGGGGGTTGGTTGCAGTACTCTAGGAATACGATATGGTAGATAATGTCAACAATGGTGCAGGAAGTTAACAATAAAACAATTTCAAAAAAAAAAAAATGGTGCAGGAGGCCCAATTCAAAGTTGAGTCGAGAATAGAGATGACCAAGTTGATCTACCACCAGAGGGGTTGCCAAGAGAGAGCTCAGCTCGAGAGTGAGGAAGATCATCTTTGGTGACCAAGTTTCCAAAATTTCAGTTCGGAATCGAAGCCTACTGGAGATCAGAGATGGGGATAGTGTAGGTTATAGAGGGATTTTTAAGAATTTAGGGGAATACAAGAGGGGCGTTCTTTTCTTTTTTGTTTTAATTTTTGCTTTTTGAAATTCAATCTTCAACTCGTCAGCAACTTGGAAGTTCTCGCTGATTTGAGAATAATGAACATAAAAAAGGAAGAAAAATGTTTATACCATAACTACCGATCATTTTTTGCAGTATCAGCCGATATCGATTCGATACGGCCTATACCGATACGGTTTGGCATGTCCTGACCCGATATCGACTAATACTGATACTGACTGATACTAACATTGTGGGTCTCTTTTCAGTCAATTCGGTAAAAAAAAAAAATTGAACAAAAAAGACCAATCGGCAAAGATGTAAAATTACAATAAGTTTGTAAAAACATGTAAAAAAAGAAAAGAAAACTACCATGTTATTCAATTTAAAAATTACTAATAAACAACACAAAAAATACTTAAATTTATGTCAAAATGTATAAAATAATTTTTCTAAAATTTTAGTAATTTATTAATAATTATTTGGTTTCTGATACCAAAAAAATCCGTTACTTCGATCCGAAATTACGGATTCCAATACTCGTAGGAAGGGTCCGATATGGATACTGAGAATCTTGACTCATTACAGTTCTCCAGACTTTCTGCATGTCTGCACATGTTTTGTGCATGTGTGTCTACTACTGATAAGTCATCAATGAGTATTCTCAGGCAGTACGGTGTTTCCTCTCCTTTTCACAGCCTTCTTTAACTTCCAAATAACATCTAGATACAAAAGCGTACTTTCTTAATAACAAAACAATTGATGTATCCTTTCACTCTGTGCATGTGGTTGAGTTTAATCATTTATTGTTCAGTCTTGTATTGATCTCTCACTGTGCATTGGTGAATGGTGAACCTGGAATTTCTGTTATTCCACTACACCCCATAATCATAATATGAGTTCATGTAAACTCAGTGTTGCAGGATCGGAGTTGCTTCTGGGAGGTCAAATTTGGGCAAGGAAGCTTCAAGAAGAGGCAGGAGAGAGGAGGGTGGTGCTGGTCATGGTTAGTTGCTCGGTCTAGGTTCCTTGATCTATCAGTAGATGGAAAGATGTTTAATTAGTACAATTCTAATATTTTGGCTTATAAGAGAGGGAAGACTGTTTCTGCAGCACTGCTAACTTTATGTATGGGATCACCTCCTCATTTGCAGCCTTAAAAGAGGGTATTATCTATGGCCATAATCATTGTTGTTGCGGACAGATGTGCTTATATATATATACACACACACAGAGGAAGGTTCTTAGTATCAGAATCGGTATCGGACTCTTCCTATGAGTATCGGGATCGACAAGATCGGCAGTATAAGTGGTTTCAAATCGGAGTATTGGATTTTTTTGAAATCGAAAAGCAAATAATTATTAGTAAATTATTATATATATTTTTTAGACATTTAGTTATAATTTAAGTATTTTGTTGTTGTATAATAGTTTTGAAATTGAATGAAATAATAGTCACCTTTGTTGACTCGTTTACCGACAATAAATATGTCTTTTTAGGGTTATTTGACTTTGGGTTTGAATAAGTTAAGAAATTTGTATTTGGATTTTCATAATACACAAAATTAATGTTTGGGTCTTGGACACAAAATTAGTGTTTGCATTTGGGTCTCGAATAAGTTCAAATATTACATTTGGATGTCCAATACCCAAACACTAAATATGTATATTATGGAGATTCAATTGCAATTTTTTTAACATATTTGAGAACCAAAGTCAAAATATTTCTTTTTTATTTACATTTTAAACAAAATTACTATGTTTTTACATCTTTGTAGATTAGTCTTTTTTGTTCAATTTTTTTTTACTGAATTGAGAGGAAAAAAAACATCTATGTAGGTATTGATCGCATTGGATTTGGGATTGGAATTTCAAAGTTCTATATTTTTTGTTTCCTAGATTTAAATGATAAAACGTACATTTGGATGTATTTTATATGTTATTTGTTGCTTCCCACAGTTATGAGTGCAAGTAATATTCAACATTGATGAATTTTTATAGATATTGTTTCTTATTTACTTGCTTTTAGATAAAGTACACCCACAACAAATAATTTTGAATAGAAAAATTCTAAGATGGATGAGTGTTGTGAGTTCATAAATATATAACTTCTATAAATGGTTGTAACTAGGATGTGTCAATAATGAATATAATTGATACAATATAGCATATCGGTCTTCCGATACGATCAATACATATCGGTCTTGTTTCCAAGAAGCCAAATAATAAGAAGTATTTAATACATTTAGATATAATTTTATATGTTATTTGTTGCTTTCCACAATTTTGAGTGCAAGTAATTTTCAAATAGCTCTAATCTAAATACATAGATTATGCCAAAGGAGCTCTGGGTTGGTTTTGGGCCTCTCATTTACCCCTATAATCAACCCAATGTAAAGTGCACTAGTTTAAATCCAGCCTGTCAGAAAGCCCAAATTGTTACAGCTCCAATTCAGTGCTGTATAGGACCCAAAGCATGGCCTGGGCCACAAAATAGTTTTTCTTAATGAGAAATATTAACAAACCGTTTGTCACTCAATTGGCTGCAAGTTATATACAGGGGCAAGGCAGGCCTGAGCTCATGGTTTCATGGTTCTGAAACGAACTTCCGAAATGAAACCTTCATACATAAAATTTAAAAAAATTATGTAACTAAAATAAAAATAAATATAACAAAAAAGTTGTTTTCACTCATAATTGAACTAAAGATCTATAGTGTGTAACTTTTTTAAGTTCAGAATAGCTCATAGTACATCTTGATTAGATACGTCTATATTGATGTCTCTTTTAGTCTTTGAATCCTGATTCGTCGTCTAACCTGCCGTGGGCTAGGATCGCCCATGTACAGGAGTTGTTTGGTTGGCTATAATTGAAATTCTCATCTAACATTTGCTGGTAACATTTGCTGTTGTAATTGAAGTTGCACCAAGAATAGTTGTACAAATGTTTTATGATTTGATGTATATATTACATTTTCTATTACATAAGTAATTCTATTTAGAACCGACCAAACATAAGAATTGGTATAAATATTGTAACAAATATTGTTGTATTTGTATTTACAACCAACAACATAGTGTTGCTTGTTTGTCATTAAAAGGCTTAAAATTTGTGGTAGTTTAGTAGAGAGAGAAACAAAAAGAGAAAATATTGTTAATATTGAATAATTTTTAATTATCTTTGCTCGGTTCTCTTTGTAACTGGTTGTTCACCGTATCGAGACGAGTTCATTTTTGTTCATCCATCAAAATTATGTTGTTTGTTCATCCTCCACTAAATAACTAACATGTGTCAAATTAAAGATGAAAATTACTTTGGGGGATGAACAAAACCACTCACAAAATAATTTTATGTTGATCGAATTGACACGTGTTATTTTTTTTTTTACTGACATTCTTGCGTGATGGATACTAATTTGTTCAATTTCTAAAGAACAATTGCGTCCGTATTAAACTGGTAGAGAGGAAGGAAAAGATGGAAATTATGAATTCGTGGATTGAAACTTTGATACAGATGCTGTATCAAAAATTTAATACAACCACTATATGGCAGGTGGTCCATGCTTACATACTATACTGAAAAATAGGAGGACTCACCTGTCAGTGATACAGCCGCCGTAGGTTTAGTTGATACAGCCATCTGTATCTAATTTTTTGATATATCCATATGTATTACTTCTGTTGGGTTTAGTTAATAAACATATAATGTTGCATAAGATTCTACACAAAATATCAACTAAATTATCATACAAACTTTCGTACAACTCCAGAATAGATGTCAAACTTCATTGGGTTGCATGATATTTTTGACTTTAACTTTGGTACAACTCCTGCTTATAAGTCAAACTTTATTGGGTTGCATGGTATTTTTGACTTTGACTTTCGTACAACTCCTGCATGGATGTCAAACTTTATTGGGTTGATACTTTGACTATGATGCAATTTTTTTGGGGGTCAAATTTAGACTCCTGATGAAGTTACTATAAAATTCATTAACTGTTCAAATTTTTACCATTGATAATTATAAGTTTGTCACTCCCAAAAATTATTTACCGGACTGTTCATTTTTAATTGATTTTTTTATAATCAGAACTGTCAAAATTTTGACAGTCTTACTAATTGTCAGGACTGTAAAATTTTTGACAGCCTTACCAATTGACTGTCAAAATTTTGACAGTCCTAAACTGTCAAAATTTTTACAGTCCTAAAAATATATGTTAACTTTTTAGGACTGTCAAAATTTTGACAGTCCTTCCAATTGGTAGGACTGTCAAAATTTTGACCGTCCGGAAGGGAGGGCTACGCGAGGTGACCACGAACGAGGGCTGGACTGTGTGGAGGCCGGAAGGGGAGACGAGACGGAGGAGCGGGAGGGGAAGGAGGCCGCAGGAGGCGGGGGAGGAGGCGGCGGTAGAGGACGGGGGAGGAGGTGGAGACGAAGGCGAGCGCGCGGTGGGGGACAGGACAGGAACTCTGTTGCGCGCGGGGGCGACGATGGAGGACGGGGCCACTGTTGCGTGCGGGGGCGGTGGTGAGCGGTCGGGACTACGGCGAGCGGTGGAGGAAGGGACAGTTGCTACGTGCGGGGGCGATGGTAAGCGGTGGGGACGGCGGCGAGCGGTGGAGGAGCGGGAGGGGGAGCATGAGGAGGGAGGTGAAGAGGGTGGACAACCCAAGTAAAATTTGGGCTAGCCTGAGTAATTTTTTTTTCATAACTGGACTAGCTCCAATACTGGACTAGTCCTGAGTGTACTTTGTAGTGTCTTTATGACAAAGCCCAAATTTATGATGAAAAAGCTATTTATATATTTGATTTAGGTTCTAATTTTATTTTTTGCGTAAATAATTTTTTCACAAAATATGTGAATTCTATACTTTAAGAATATGTCAAAATTTTTATAGGTCGGGTAAATAAATTTTGTTGTTTCGTTTTTTTTGCTCTTTTTAATTTTTTTCTTGTTTTTTCTTTTCATTTTTTTAATAATATTTTTCATATTTTTATTTCTTAAGATTTTTTTATCTTTTTTTTTCCAGTTTTCTTATCATGTAGTATTTTTTAAGAATTTTTTTTTTCATTTTCTTAAGGCTGTTTTTTTTTTGGTATTTTTTATCACTTTTATTTTTCTCTTTTTGAGAAAAAATTAGTTTCAAAATATTTAATTTTTAAAAATATAATTTTTATTTTAACAAACTTCCATAACGTATTTGAATTTCTAGTCGGAAAGAGGAAGGAGTCAAATAGGCCATGGGACAATGCTGGTGTTTCTATGGGCTACAACAAACAACATGAGATACTGGCATTATAGATTTCGAGATATTGGCTACAGTAAATTTGAATTCGGATTCAATCACCGACGTGTCGATTGGATAATGCAAAATAGTTTTCCATAGTGGATATTTATTGTCGCCACCTAATTCCAAAATATTTATTTATAAATGATGCGAGTTGGGAACACTAGACATAAGATTCGAGTGACTCTTGTGGTCACCGAACTCTAGTAACTTTTGTGGTTATCGAGAAGATGATACGAATCTGACTTGGTGACAGAAGGTCAGTAAATTGAGCCATGTAGACGTATTCCTTCCATTTATAAATAGTGAAAGTTTAGAAACAGTGGACCCAAAGATATGCAATACAGTGTGCATATATTTTTTGAATATTATACGGATCTCGTATATTATGTCGGAAAAAAATAAATCTAATTCCAATGCAGAATAATAGTTGAAGCCAATATATAATGGCTTTCAATTCATAGACTCAAACCAGACGGACCTCTTTGTTATTTTTCATCATAATGGAACTGCTGGCAATGAATATGATTATTTGGAGGTCGGTTCTCTTCTTTAATTAACATTGGCCATCATAAAGACACTACAAAAAAAAAATTCGAAATTGATCCAATATTTTTATAAATCTTTTACTTAAAAATTTACTCAGAACTAGTCTAAATATTTATAAACACTATCAAAATTTTGACAGTTCTTTCAATATGTTGGACTGTAAAATTTATGATAGTCCTAAATAAAATATGCAGTTCAATCGATTGTCAAAATTATGACAGTCCAACCTATTGAAAGGACTGTCAAATTTTAACAGTCCTAATAAATATTTAACCTAGTCTTGAATAAATTTTTTATTTTTAAATAAAAAATTTATAAAATAATTTAGACCAGTCCAAATTTATACTGCGTCTCTTTGTCTGCAGATGGAGAGTGGAGAGGGAGATGATATAAATACAGCTCGCTGTCTTCCTGACTTCATAAACATCCAGAATGAATGAACATTGATTAATGGCAGGGCATTGCCAGTGACCAAAAGGTTGTAGTTCAACTCAAATCACATACCAAAAGGTCAATTTATGAGAATTTATAACTAACTAAAATTCATTTTGAAGATACTCAAGTTAGAAATTTATGTACCTTCAGAAACTAGAACAGTAAACAAGAAAAGGATTAAGATAAATTTATGCCATTGTTTAAGTAAAGGATTCAAACCTCTGATAAAAAAAAAATTGTTGTTGTTATTTTTGTTGTTTTATTCTTGAGAGTATTTTTTTTTTTCCGCACATTAACATTCGCATTAACATTCTGTTCGAAACTTGGAGGACCTTGTAAAAATTAGAGGACAAGAATAACGATATGGTTTATATATATCAGAGTTATTCTTTTTGGTAAATCAAAGGTGGAGAATGCAAAAGACAGGCTTAAAATCCTCTACCAATTGGAATTAATTCAGGATTATTTAGTTTTATGGTCATGTATAATATTAAAAATTTGCGAGCATGTCTTCATATTATCTAAAATATGATTTGGATCTCGTCCTAATGGTTGATTTGATTGTCTGTCTAAAATGAAGATCTAAACGTAAAATTTTAATATTATACGAGTCTCTAAAACTAAAGGCTAAATTTTACTTTGATACCCTCAACTATTCTAAATGTTCAACTTGATACCCTAAACTATTTTAATCAATAACTTGATACCAAAATTCCATCACATATTCTAAATATTCAACTTGATGCCCTAAACTATTGGATGAAATTACTGTCACATACAAAGTTTGTTAAAATTAAAATAAGAGCACGAAAACGTCCTTCGAAAGTGAATTTTCTATGCAAAGTTAGCTATTAATTAAATCATTTAGTATTAACTACCTACTTAATCTTTTCGTCCGTAAATTGCTAACGGATAGAAAATGTCCTACAAAAGGGCATTTTTTGCTGAATTGTTAGAAAAGTGCCCTTCTGAAGGGTATTTTTCTGACAATTATATATATATGGGTAAACGGAATATGAGTTATAGACTTATATTACTACATGAACCAATGCACATGTGGACTAATAGAAGTGAAGGATACTAGTACGCATGAAATGTATGAGTCTATTCATATTGGTCCACATGTATATGACTCACGTAGAAATATGAGTCTATGGCTCATATCCCGTTACTCCTAAAAAAAAGCTTGGTTTACCATCATCTTAAGCTCTCTGAGACAGAGCATGGTCTTCTATTGCTGCACCAATCCAAAAATGAATATGTTTTTAGAACTTCATCATGCATGGATAAATCTTGCATCTGATCACATTGTTACCAATTTTGAATCCTGGCATCAGCGTTAGCCCAACTTCGGCGCCCTCCTCCTCGGACAATAACAACTTCACCATACTCTCCATGCATTCCTCTTCTAATTTAGCCGCCATCTTGGCATAAAACATCGGAGCCTTCGGCAGGACCGGTCCATGAAATTGGATTGTCTTATCCGGAACTAATTTTTGTTGTCCTTCATCCTTATTAAAAATATATAGGTTGGATCGGACATAAGAAAATCAAATGACCTAAGAAATTGTCCTATGGAGAGGAATTGTTCAAGCCGAAAGTCTTGTCAGATTTACTCCACGATCGGTCATGTCCTTCGAAATGAAAGATCACCCCCATCACCTGCAACATCCAACCCATCTTGCCGTTCCCCAAAAAAAAAATGTTCAAAAAATGTTAATCGAAAGAATATTTTGTGTAAAAAAAAAAGAACGCTTTTTTATTCAATTTTTGTACATTTTATTATCATTATTTGCGTTCGGATGAACGACGATTTGGTTCTCTAAATATTTTTTTTTATAAATGTTTTACTTTGGCCCTAATTTCACCAACTTTTTGCTATCTATGCAATTTTTATCAATTCTCTAAATAATTTTTTTATAAATGTTTTGCTTTGACCCTAATTTCACCAACTTTTTGCTATCTATGCAATTTTCTGATGAATGTATGACTTGATCCCCTTGGGATAAGCTACTTTATTTGTGGAAGCACCGGAAGGTATGCATACACTAGCTAGGAGGAAGTGTGCATATTTGGCTACTACTTTTTTTATGGTCACTGAGAAAGACTTCCATTACTGTGTGTGTGACTGGACAAAGTATTGCCAGTTGTAAGTAGATAATAATGCAGATAGAAATCCATTTAGTCCAATACCCAACCCACTAAACATCCAAAAACCACACACCAAAAAACAAAAACAAAAAAAAACAATAACGCGTAAAAAAAAGAAAAATAACCCTCCCCAACCTCCCCGTAACTCCACCAACTCCCCTACTTATTGCCCACAACCCATTCGACAAAATTACTGATAGCAAAAAAATAATGACTTCCGTCACTGCAACAACAACAACAGCAACACTTCTCCTCCTCCTCGCCACTCTCCTCCTCCCCTCCTCCGCCGCCCGCGACCTCGACGCCGAGCTCAAGAAGCACAAAGGAGGCGACGGCGACGGCGGCGGCGGTTCCAACCCCGGGTTCGGGTCGGACCCGATAGGCGGCTACTTCGGCCCCGGAGGCGGATTCGGGATCCCCGGGTGGGGGAACCTCGGAGGCGGGTACGGGTCCGGGTACGGGGGACCCGACGGAGGAGGAGGAGGGTCCCACTCCCACCACCACGGGGTGGTCCCTCCCTCCGTTGTGTGTTCGGAGAAGGGCCCGTGCTACAAGAAGAAGCTGACGTGTCCGGCCAAGTGCTTCACTTCCTTCAGCAGCTCCGGACGGAACGGCGGCGGCGGGGGCGGCGGCGGAGGCTGCACCATGGACTGCAAGAAGTGTGTCGCTTACTGTTAAGCTTAATATGATAAGTACGGGTATAAAACTCTGTTTTCTATAATTGTTTGCTGCTCTAGAGAATGCTTATGTTTGGTATAGTACTATTTTATATATATAATTAAATAAAACGCCTACGCTTGATCTATGTTTTGCATGTCGGTTATCAGGGGCTGTTTGGTTTGGCAGTGGAAAATTCGAAAATCGACATTTTTCGTACTTACTGTATGGTGGTCGAACTGATCCTTGGTCCAATAAATTGTCTGCAACCAAATATGTGAACTCTGAGTATTTTTTATTTTTTATTTATATCGGCCAACCAAAGATAAGATGGTGAAACGACAGTAAGTCTTGGAGTTGGTGGCGGCGTTGAAGTCTCCGGTTCTGACGGCATCGCGGAGCTCAGATTTCGAGTTCTTCTTCTTTAACTACTCGATGTCTTTTCGGTGGGAACTCAAAATATGAGTCCAGTGGACTGCTAGTTTAAGTGACATAGTTTAACTGACAGGGAAGAGCGGGATGGACCACAGAAGTTTTATTGACAGAGATGTCGGAACTTAGGAATCTGAAGAGTTGTCCTAACTAGGAGGGTTGTCCAAATTCAATGACTTGTCCGGCTCTCTCCAAAGCCAGCCCTTTATCTGTTTAGATGTGTTTGATGGATTTGGATCCATACCTAGGTAAGATTATCATCGAAGTGCGTCTTTTTGTTCGTTGGTAATATTTTGTTATGGTTTGTGTCCTGATGGATTAAAATTTTACTTTGGGACGGATTTGGAAAAAAAAAAAAAAAAAATTGACAAATTGAAGAAAAAAAAATCAAATGTGTACAAGAGAGATGACTCATGACTCAAAACCAACTCATATTTCTACTGTTATAATACAGCTTAGAAACCGCTCAAAAATGAATCATTTAAGTCGTATGTATATATCATTTAAATAAATTAAAAAATTAATAAAAAGATAACTAAATAACTATCTAAATATTTCACTAATTATTTAATAAAAATTAACATAATATTTAACTACTTAATACGATATATTTATAACTAACTAACTCTAATTCAAGTGGTTAAGGTGGGAGATATTTTTCTTGATTGTTTGAATTCAATTGGTAGAAATAACATTTTTATAATAAATTTATTTTTAATTTTTTATAATATATTTTTTATGCACGTGCAATGCACGTGCACATTATTAGTATACTTAATCAAGTTTAGCTATAGAGATCTTATTTATATACTTGTAAATTTAGGTTAAATAAATATTTTTATGATATTATTGAAAATAGTTTAAATATTTTAATATATTTGAATTAAAATTTGTTAAATAATTTAAATAATTTTGATTTTTTTTCTTTAAATTAATGTTTAATTTTAATTTTTAAACAATTTTAAATTAAGTTTTTAAATATATATTTGTGTGGAAGAAATATTTTTTTTAGTGTTTTTTGCAATAACTTTGTTTTACAAAATGGTTGAGAATTTACAAACCACTTTAACGGTTTAATTTTAAATCATTTTTAAGTCTTGTTACAGAGTATAGATAAGTTAAACAAATCTTTTGGAAAAATGCTATAAATTATTTTTTTTTGAAAATCTAATGGGAACTTTGAGCCCGCGCTACTTTCCATGTGGATCTACCTTTGTTTGTACAGGTTCACTATGTTGAAACAGTATGCTTCTGCATATATTAGGTTGAGATTGTTTTGAGGGCTATTTGGTTTTACCTCCTGTTAGATTAGGTATATTGATATTATCTCATATTAGATCAAAAGTTAAGTTTACCTCCCTGAAAGTGTCGTTAAAAGTTTTGAAAGTGTCGTTAATTAGTTTTTAACGACATTTTCAGGGAAGTAACTTAACTTTTGATCTAACATGAGAGATAATATCAATATACCTAATCTAACATGAAAATAAAATCAAATAGCCCTTGTTTAGATCAACGGACTCTTTGGTTGCTTGGATTACTACATTTTTTGTAGTATCATTTACATTAATTCTACTACTACTACTACTACTACTAATAATAATAATAATAATTGTTGGATTGTATATTGTTTTCGTTTGAGCGTTCAAAGGAGAGTGACAATGAAGTTGGTAATCTAGTCCCACATCGAATATCGAATAGGAGGTGGGATCATGAGGTGTAGATAATTAAAATTTGTTCAGGCCTTATATGAAAATTCTTCTTTAAGACATATGGATCCAATTCAATATCGTAACTCATCTTCCAACCCCCCCCCCCCTCAGGGTCACACCGCGTTTCTAACAATAATAGGATATCATTAATTTTTTGGTGTAATAATTTTTGTCTAAACAAATTATTATTTATGGATCCTCTCTCTCACTTTATATACATGAAAAAAATATTATTTTTTTGGTGCAAAAAACATTTATGAAATTAAGAAGGAGGTGGAGGTGGAGGTGTCGAAAAATCGAATAGTGTGATTCTTCACTCGGAACAACTTTTCCGTGTCGGACCGCGGTGAGTCCACAAAGTAATTGTTCATGTGAGACTCAGTAAAGTTGCCGCAACATTCATTTGCAGCAACAATGATGATTTTGCTCACTCGATTAATAAATAATACATGGTTCAGACACAATAATAATTATGCTATTTCTGTGTTGTAGTTGTTCTTTTACTGAAAATTGTAAATGTAACCTGTGTCCACTAGTTTTATTTTACTATAATTGAATAAATAAAAATGTATTTTGTTGACATTTGTTTACTCAAAACGGCTGCAACGCTATTTTGCAATCGTTTTTACTTGTTCCAAAGTAGGAGAGGAGAGGAGGCTTAGATGTAGGGGTGAGCAATTCTCGGTTTTTAACCGAAAACCGAATCGAATCGAATCGGACCGAAATTGAAATTCGGTTCGATTTTTAATCAACCGGTTCGAATTTCGGTTTTATCATTTGATTAATTTCGGTTTTCGGATCGATTTTCGGTTTTGGATTCCGAAATCCGAACCGAACCGAAAACCGAATCACTACATTATAAAAGAAAAAAAAACCGATTTTTATGAATTTGGTATACACTCACCACTTGGTATAAAATTAGTTTATTGTTATTTTTGGTACACAATTTTGGTTTTTCTCAGTTAGGTTTGATTTTTTTTCGGTTTTTATGAATTTGGTATACACTCATCACTTGGACCTAAAAAATCGAACCGACCGAAAAAATCGAACCGATTTAATTCGGTTCGGTTTTTTCGGTCTTTACAAATTCAATTTGATTTTCGGTTTTACAGAAAATGATTTTTGGTTCAGTCGATTTTTAGATATTCGATTCAGTTTGAACCGAATCGAACCGAACCGTTGCTCATCCATTCTTTGATGTGACACAACAGTCATTGTTAGACTTTGCTTCTTCAGTGGCAGTTGAGAACAGCAGCGCAATAGTCATTGGTTCATAGTTAGTGAAGGAAGTTTTTGGAAGATTGGGGCTGTGGCCCACTGGCCAATTTGCACTACATGGAATACGATTGAATGCCCAAAGCACAAAAATAGTGTGAAAGCTAAGTAGTGGAGTCATGAAAGTAAGAGAAGATATCAAATGACTTGGGTCAAAATTTGATGAAATTGAGGGCATTACACTATAGTCAACTATAGCTTCAAAGGTTTTTCAAACTGAAAACTTCGAACAGAAAGCATGTAAGTTAAATATAAGGGATATTTATCTTCACATTTTTTATATTTTATATTTATTATACAAATTTTTTTATTTCAAATATAATTATACGGATCTTTCCTATGTTTTATATTTTATTTTCAAAATAAAGATGATTAGTGTAATAATCTTTTACATAAAACATAAAAAAGAATTATGTAATTATTTTCAAAATAAAAAATATTCGTATAATAAACATAAAATATAGAAAATTTTAGTATAAATAACTCTAAATATAATTTTCTTCCATGGAGTTCTCTCTTCTTTTTCGTTGTCTCGTCTGAAGTCTGAAAGTGATCTATTTACTGTGAGAAAGTAAATTTGGTCGTTAGGTTACGTAAGGATCGGTTAGGGCGGCCAGTTGACAGATTCAGTCGAGTCAGTAAATTTCTATTTTTTGCTTAGGTTAAACTTCAACCTCTTTCTTTTAATAGAAGGCTAAGAAACGGTTAGTTGTAAATGCTATTAGGGTATTTATATGAAAAAGCTATAGTAATTATCATAATTTATGTTTTATTACTGAGAAAAATTATTGCAACACCAAGTCTAATAAATTTTGCAAAAAATCCTGCCAACCCAAAAAGCAAATCGGAGACCGGACCGATATACCACATGTCGGTATCTGATTGGCTGGAGAGAAAAAAAAATCTCACCTCTCACTAGTCTCGGAATTTTTTTTTTTGGCCAATCAAATGTCGACACGTAGCCGCAGTTTCAGTTTCGGACTGAAGCTTCGGTCCGTGTAGAAAGACTATAAATTTTGTAACAGTATATTTTCATTTGTGACGAACCAAACAACACTTACAGTGTGTAAGACATATTGCCCACAGTTATCCCTTCCCTTTTTTTTTTTTTTTTTTTTTTTTATACGAATAAGGACACATTTTTTACGTAAAAAAAACTCCTAGCAGTTCTAAGTGCGAATTTGCGAAAAATAAAAGCTAATGATGTTTGAAAATGGAAAGAAAAAAATGGAAGAGAAGAATTTGAAGGAAACATTTATGTGGGTTCCATTATTTTTATTTTTCAAAAGTGCAAAAAAAATGGAGAAAAGTGAGTGTTTTTGAAAATTTACCTAACTAGCACTAAAAAAAACTAAACATTAATTATGATATAAAAAAAATTAAAGACTAAATAGTAATTATATCTTTATTTCATAAACAAACAAAAATTAATAATTTAACTTTTCTTCTTACTTTTTGGTCATCCAAATAAGGGAAGAGAAAATTAACTTCACATTCATTTTCTTCTCCTCAAATTTTCATTCCCCTCTCTGTTCAAGGTGTGTAAAAGTACGGCAGACCCGGAACCCGTCGCGGGCTCGGTCCGGTCAAATCCGGTCCGGACCGGTCCGGCTCGGCCCACCTCCTTTGCGGGTCATGGCTGGGTCGGCAAAATTGGCCCGTAAGCCAAGTCATTTCCGGCCCGGTGTGCGACGTTGCGGGTCCGGACCGGTTCCGGGTTGGACCGGGCCGACCCAATTTTTTTATTTACTTTATATATATATATATATATATATATATATATATATATATATATATATATATATATTGGAAATGGTAATTGAATATAAAGAAATGAGATTACAACTCAACTGCATCCACATCTCACTTCAGAGCAGCATCTCGCCAATGCTCCAACCCGGAATCGGCTCGGATTCAGCCCGGTCGACCCGGACCGCCAACCACCAGGTCATGGGCCCGAGCTAGGTCGGAATTATTTTTGATCGGACCGACCCGACCCAACCCAACCCGCCTCTCCTTTCGGGTTAAGCCCGGTCCGAACCGAACCCGATCAAACCCGATTGACTCCGACCGCTGAATGGCCTGGACCGACCCAGTACACACCATGACTCCCTGTAAAGTTCCCAAACACACCATTAATGTTTTGTTGGCCAATAAATAGAGTATCTATAACAACACTAATTACAATAAATATCCCATTTATATTTTTGTTCCATCAAATACAATAGCAAAACTTCAAGGACTGTATTGCACCGAGCAATCCCAAAACTGATTTTGCCCGGTCCTGTCAAATCCGATCCGGAATTTACCATTCATGTCCGCAAATACGATCCGGTCCGGCCCAACCTAGTTACAAACCCGGTAAGAAAATTTGAACCCAAACCTCATGAAAGCTCACAAACTTTTCCAGCTAACCACTATTTCTACATTACTTTCATCTTATAAATGTATAGTCTACATTACTTTCATCTTATAAATATAGTATACATGCTATCCTTTAATATATTTTTCAAACTGAACGATCCGCGGGTCGGAACAGACCTGTATCTGTCTGAATTCGTTCGGACCGAAGCTACCTGAATCTCGATTCGAGCTGTGTTTGGGTTTTTTTTTTTATTCTAAAGCTTGGTCCCATCAAATCCGATCAAAATTGGATCCGAATTGATCTGATCCGATCCAATACATACCTTGAACAATTTTTTTTATTTTTTATTACAAGTTAATCGAAAATTTATTTATCAGTATAATGAAAGTAGCTCCTATCCAACGTAGGAGCAAATAGAGTGACAATTAGAGAATGAGTGGCCAACGAATGGGCCACCAAGTTTGAGGATCTAGGAGCACAGTACATAACTATCCCATTGTTCGAATTGAGAATCACTCTGCACTCTTCAATTACGTGTCGAGCCCTCCACAAGATATCCAGGTTCATGTGTGTGGCAGAGTCTATAAGAATCTTGCAATCCCCCTCGATAGTCACGGCCATGGTGTTCTTCCTTCGTAGCATGATGAGAGCTAATTTGAGGCCAAGGCCTTCCGCCTCCAATGGTGGAGAGAGAGAGAGAGAGAGAGAGAGCGCGAGAGCGAGCGCTCTCTCAGGAATAGTTTGTTATTTTCAAGACTTAGTCAAAAATAGAAGAATGCGTAATCGAGGTCAAAAGTTTACACACAAATTTTTATTCTGATTATTCTCGATTTTTACAAAGAATTATACAAAGATTCTGATTATAACTTGCTCTCAAGATTACAAAGGAATCAGAAAATCAAACTTCTCGTTCTTTTTTTTGCAATCACAGTTGCAGATGGACAAAACATAAATACTTCGAACGAGCCTTTGAAAGTAAGTCTGAACTCATGAAAGGCCAAGTCTGCAATCATTTTCCTCAAACGAGTCTTCTCGCTGAGCAAAGTGGGTCGGGTCGTTGCACTTGTGTCATTTGAATCGGCTGTCTGCTTGAACGGAATGGGTCATTACATAGATGTGGGGACTTCAGGTATAGTCAGAGTTGATGGACCGAATCAGAGTTGCACAGTTTGAGGATGAGTCTCTGAGGAGCATCAGAGCGTAGCTCCAGATGGGATTGTCAGAGGACTTTAGTATTATAGAGGATGGATCATTGTGGCATGGTACCAGATTGTGTGTACCGAGTGGAACATCACACGAGAAAGTTCTTCAGGAGGTGCATCGATCTCAGTACTATATGCATCCAGATTCCAAAAAGATGTATAGAGATATGAGAGTGCATGTTTGGTGGTATGGTATGAAGCGGGAGGTGGCGAGCTTCATATCCAGATGCTTGGTATATTAGCAGATAAAGGCGGAGAGGCAGAGGCCAGATGGATTACTTCAGCCTTTACCCAATCCAGAGTGAAAATGGGAGCATGTGACGATGGATTTTATTTCGGGGCTTCCTCGTTCTCCCGGAGGTAAAGATGCGATTTGGGTCATCAGAGACAGGTTGACTAAATTGGCCCATTTCTTGCCATTCAAAGTGGGTACGTATACGGAGAAGCTCGCGGAGATGTATGTATGGCAGATAGTCAGAATGCATGGAGTTTCTGTGAGCATAGTCTCAGATCGGGATAGTCACTTCACATCCCACTTCTGGAGGAGTTTGCAGGCTAGCTTGGGCACCCAGCTCAAGTTTAGTACCACATATCACCCTCAGACAGACGGGTAGTCGGAGAGGACTATCCAAACTCTCGAAGATATGCTATGCACATGTATTTTAGATTTTAGAGGCTCTTGAGAGGATCAACTTCACCTGGTAGAGTTTGCTTATAACAACAGTTACCAAACCAGCATCGAGATATCACCATTTGAGGCGCTATATGGACGGAGATACCGTACTCCGTTATTCTGGGATGATGTTAGTGAGAGAGCCTTATTGGGACCGAAGATGGTCATGGATGCAGCTGAAAAGGTGAAGCTTATCAAAGATAGACTTCGGGTGGCGTAGGATAGAAAACGATATTAGGCCGATAGCCATCGGGGACCTTTGAAGTTTGAGGTATGGGTTTTGTTTGCATTATTTTTTATTGCTTGTATTGGATAGAGTGCTAAGTGTAAACACCCTAATTTTCAGAATAATGTTAATATAAATTTTTTCCGGATTTTTTGATATTTTTCTGGATGAAGAACCAAGGTAATTGGGAGTTAAAGATTTTTAAATGCAGTCATTTGGTGTTAAAATATTATGGAAACAATATTTTATGATGCAAAATGGAAAACCGGACATGGGGTATTTTTCGGTGAATTTATTGGACTCCGAAAACGCGTTTTAAGCCCTAAAAACTCTGGGCTTATTAAACCAAACCAACCCTGAACCAAACCAGCAAATTGGGTCGAGTCGGATCTGAGCCAAACCCGACCCGAAACCCATTGGAAAACCTAGCCGCCGGATTCCCTGTAGCAGTATAAATTTCCCCTTCCTTGGCATGCGTGCCAAGCCGAAACCCTAGTTCCGTCGTCACCGTCTTCTGAACATCCTCCCCCATCCGCCGTGTCCAGCGCCGACACAGCCGCGCCTGACCCAAGCACCGCCGCTCGACCTTTCCTCTGAAGCGTCCAGCCCCTGACCCGCGTGGCCGCCGTCCCCAGCGCTCGACCCCGACAGCGCAGACCGTCGCTTCCCCCGAGTCCGCACAGCCTGCGACATCCCCATTCTCCGCCGCACGCACAGCCGACTTCCCCTTCGCCGTCGAACTTCCCACGCCGCCGCTTCCCCGGACTACCCGCCGACAGAACCATCCGATCCCGACGCCGCTGTCGATCCCGACGTTGCTCCTCCGCAAGGACTCCCTCGACCAAACCCCTCGTCGACCAGCACCCAGACGCCCAAGGACGCGTCGACTCCCTCCGGTGAAGTCCCCGCTGCTCCCGAGTCAGAACCCTAGCTCGGACTCACGACAAACACGAGAATTCTCGACCAGGATACGAAGTTGACTCTCGGACACGTGGAATTCAGCGTTCACGGAGCCCTGTTCAGGTACCGATTTCTCTCACCTCGTAACTCCGTTTTAGTTTCCGTCAGTTGCTACGCGTAGACGATATAACCCTCTCGGTGCCCGTGCAACCCGCTCGGTGCATCACATGTTTATTCTATATTGCTTGTTCTTTCATTCCAGTACTTCACATGTTTACTCTAGTTCATTTTTATTTCCTATTGCTAGTTATCTTGTATTATTTTCTATTGCTTGTAATATATTCTCTACTATGTATTTGGAACTGCTTTTAGAGTTTTGTACTTCGCTCCAATCCTGATTGGATATATTTTTCAGTTGATTGGCTTGAGGAGCAGTGTCCCACTTACTAAGGGTCGCGGGACGGTGAGCCATTAGAGGATACTCATATAGAGCAGGAGAACCTAGTGCCAGTGACTGAGGAGGTTTAGACTTATATTATTAGACATTGTATTAGTCTTATTTTAGACTCTTGGCATGTATATCTTATTTGGGGAGTTGCTTTGTGCCTAGAATTATATTGTGGATGCATTTGTGACTCTTGTACTTCTTTTCTCTATTTCATATTGTGTTATTCTTTCTCCTAGTTTGATATTGTGATTGAGTATTGGTCTCATTATCATATACCATATTGTTCCTCCATTTGGAGTTGAGATAGCATGACAGGTACCATTATATACATATTATGTGAGATATTAGAAAGTATTGTTGACCAAGACAGCGTTCTACGTCGTTTTTACGACTTAGGCTGGGCGTAATTCACCACTCGTGCCCTTATTCTGGGTGCGAGTTATTACATCATAGTATGCTAGTCTACCCATTTGTCTTTTATACAACCTTATCACATTGCGGCTTACTTTGGTATTCTGTAAGGTATGGTTGGCCATGTCAGTCCTCGTATTTATCTAGTATTCTGGGAGTGGGACGTGACATTGTGACAGTCAAGTTACTGTGTCAAGAGCATATGGTAGTAATTACAATGGCAAGTCTAGACATATAAGTCTAAGACATGAGTTTGTGAGACAATTAATATTGGATGGAGTGATCATAATAATGTATGTGAAGATTAGTAATAATTTGACAAGTCCTTTTACTAAAGGCCTACCTAGAGAAGTCGTAAAAGGAACATCCAAAGAAATTGGACTGAAACCTCTTATAAAAATTATCAACAATGGTAATCCAACCTTAGACTAATAAACTAATTAGTAAAAGATTTAATAGGCAAAAATAAGTTGTTTGAAGTGATTGAGATACACTAATTGACAAATATAGCTTCATTTGGATTGTGACAGAATTAATGTGCTGATCACTATGGTGACGAGTGTGAGGTTTGCTCTTAATGAAGGTAAATAAATACTTAAGTAGTGGGGGTATATAAATTAACTTCACCTATTTGAATGTAAGAGTGATGTCGCTCCTCATGAGAGTTTAGATGTTTATCTTTGGATCATTCACGAAATCGAAAGATTAGCCCATGGCCATAAAAGTGCTAAAGTAGTATTTGAATTTGTTGTCATCAAGATATTGCAATGTGTACAATACCTCCAGTTTTATTGCAAATTGTATTTGGTTTAAAGCCAAGGATACCAATAACTTTAATAAAACTTTTATGTATTTGTACTAATTAAAGGTTTAAGTTAACAACACCTTCTTGTATCTATTACAATATATTTTGTGTTATGTTTGACTGACTCAGTGATTATACAATCAAAGTAGAGGATTAAAAATAAAAGTTTGATTGTACAATCAAAGTGGAATATTGTTGAGCATTTAGTTTGATTGCACAAAGACAAACTTCCTTGGTCAGATAAGTTATGTTTGAACGAATAATCAGATTCATTGTGTTTGAACGAATATTCAGATTCATTGGGTTTGAACGAATCTTCATATTCATTGAGTTGAACAAATTTTAATATTCGTTGGATTTTGGGGGTGACTGTTCTTTCATATTGGATGTGATTGTTCATTCAGATTCATTCACTTCATATTTGTTCTGACTGTTTGAAAAGGTACACCCGTTCATGAAAAGTCATGAGAATTTTTATAAATACTTGAGTATACTCAAGTCTTAAAGACACCAAAACCACACCAAAATCAAAAGCATAACACAAAATACTACTACACAACAAGAAGAAAAGATTCAGATTTGCGGTCTCCATCTTTTGATCAAATATTTATTGTATCCCGGGGGAAGTATACGCCTGAATCCGACATCAAACTCTTTCTGAGTGGGGGTGAATAATTTTCTAAAGAAAGTAGTGACATAAAAATATGCCTCAAAGCCATTTTTTGCTCCATCTCTATTATTTTTCTAACAATTTATCGAAAATAAAAGTTTGATTGTACAATCAAAGTGGAGATTGTTGAGAATTTTAGTTTGATTGCACAAAAAAAACCTTCCTAGTTTATATTCGTTGAGTTTGAACGAATACTCAAATCCATTGTGGGAATGAATATTCAGATTCATTGTGTTGAACAAATTTTTATATTCGTTAGATTTTATGTATGACTATATTCAGATTGGGTGTGATTGTTCATTCAGATTCATTCACTATCAGGTTCGTTTTGACTATTGGAAGAACTATACCCGTTCATGAAAATTTATGAGAATTTTCTGAGTATATCCAAATCTCAAACACACCAAATTACACCAAAATTGTCACGACCCACAACCGATATAGGGACACACGTACGTGGGTACGTCCAGTCTATACTGTAGCAACGGTGGTAGAACGTTGTCTAGGTCAAAACTATCTAACTAACAATCTCACATAAATATCCAACTCCACATGGAGACAATAATATAATAATATAATATAAAATACTCAATCACAGTACTAAAGCATGATAAGATAAAAAAAGAAGAATCCAAAACATAACCACAAAGTCTAAACAATAATATAAAATCTAAACTTCAAACCATAACATCCAAGTCCCAAATATATGCCGAAAATAAATCCGGTACCAAAATGCTAAAAATGAACTACCTAAAATAACTGTTGATTCCGGCTAGATTTTCCAGTAATCACTCCTCAGCTACAGGGTTCATATCTGCTACTCTCTCATGCGGTCCGTAGAAAGTCGGATAACAATCATCTAAAAAGTCATCTGAAAAAATATATACAGTCAGGATGGAACGAGTATAACCCAATAGCAGTTTCAGTTAATTGACGAAGACTATAAAACAGTAATAGTGAGTGCAATATAGGATGAGAATAAATAACTAAATCATAACTGACAATATCAATATGGGAAATGGATAAGCACAACTATATGGCAGGGAATAAATAGATAAAAAAATGATATACAATAGTGAATACAGTGTAGACAAAACAATAGAGAGTATCTCGATCAATATAAAATAGACAGAAAAGAACTATACTATCTATGTGTTTTAAAGTATTAGTGTTATCATGTGATCGGCTTGGGAACTTGCACAATACGATAGGGCCTGGCTAATCATATGTGAGGTGTATGATTAACACTCACAGTACTTTCTCTTACACAGTAAGGGTATGATCACACATCTAGCTAGTACTTTCCTACCCCCGACTAGTACAGTGGATCCAAACCATGACACGTCATAATATACGAATCACAATACAATATCTGATCATAATACGATAACCTTGCACAGTAAGAAGGTAACATCTCATGACGAAAATCTATATTATACCAATCTGTTTACTATCGTGTCAGGAATCAAGTAGAACATTACTAAGTACATGAATCATAGTAAATATCATATAATAAAAACTATCAGAGAATGTACTCGCCTAAGATCCAGAGCAATAAATATCAAATAGTGTCTGTACTGGAGTTCAAGTGACCTATATATGAATTATCAATGTCAAACAGGTATTTCAGATTCAAAATATGCTTAAATAGGTTTAAACTAAATTTCTAAGTCAAAACTAGATTTTTATGGTCAAACTAGGTCAACACTCCAATTCGGGTTCAAAACTAGCTTCTAAGTTGGTTTCTAGAGTCATAATAGCTAATACTAGGTGTTACTAAGTCACCTCTAGGTTTCTAGGTCAATTATAGGATTTTGGTGTCAAACTCGGTCAATACCTAGATTCTAGACTCACATTACCTATTACCTTAATATATGGATTATACCTTAGCTCTATCTAAACTCTAATCTAGTATCTAGGTATCATATCTAACATGATACCTCAATAACTAACCAATACCTTCAATTAATACTCAAATCCCTTTCCTGGGTACTCATGTATCACTGATACATAACCTAGTTCACTTATACCTCATATAATACCTTAGCTAACACAATACTCTAGCTAATACCTTATCATACCTTACTAACTTGAATATATCATAACCTTGGTACCCTCGTACCACAACCACACTCTATACACTACCCTCTCACCTTGCTACTAAGATACTAGGCATCCCCCCCTCACAAAATTTGAACACAGTAGGCTTGAACTCCACACCCCTCACTCACAGACACAAGGGCTACCCTTTACCTACTGCTCATGACTGCATGACTGCAATTTTGTAGGGACTACACACTACCCCTTACTAATATACTCTCAACCTTACACATCCACTCCAATTTCAAATCGATACACATCTTAGTGACACATTTCACATTGGTACACATGATTTGATCATCACAGACACCAGGTGCACCGTGTCCTGAACAACTAACTTACCCATTGTGAACACATATAAACTAACAACTATACTCACTTAATACTTCCATGGCATAAATACCCATCCTCTGTCACTGGTAACACACTCAAACAGATTTCCCACATAACACTTACTGCAGTTGACTAATCTCGAGCTAACCCAAACACCCTTACTCCTAATCCAAACTGCATCTATAATACCAACCAACCCCAACTGCCATAACAAAAGTTCATTGCTACTGCTGCCTAACCTGGCAATGTCTGACACCTCCTTGTTAACCTTGTATGCTTGTCACCACCCCATTTCCAGAGCCGGGTATTTTTTTTATTTTTAATTTAGTTAATTGTGGATTATTTATATTTAATTGTATTTATATTTAATTAGTGATTGCATTATTTTTTTATTATTTTTATTTTGATTGTTTTAGGATTTTGGCTAGCCTGGACCCATGTCAGACCCTAGTGGACCCATGTCCGACCTAGCCCACACCCTTGTGAGAATTATTTTGGGGCTTAGAATTATTATTTTATTTTTAGGAGGTTAGTTGGTGAGATTTGGAACTAGTTTGAGTGCATTTGGAGACCCGGAACCCAAAACCGAGTGAATAGGGGCGTTTTGGGAATTTGGAAAGTTGTAAATCTCCTTTTAATTCCCATGGCCGGCCCCTACCTACCCCCCCACACCCGATCACAGCAAGTAGCAGCCCTCTTCCCCCCCCTTTTGTGTTCTACTTCTTCATTTACTTCTTCTTCTTCATTCCTTCTTCTTCTCCACTTCTCCTTTCTTCTTCCTTCCTTCTCCAAGTGAGTTTTCTTCCATTTTTCTTCTTTCTTCTTCATTCCTTCTTCCTTAAGCTAACCCTAACCTTACATTTTCTCTAACCTAGGTGTGAGGGGCCTAGATCTAGTGTGGGAGTTAGATTTGGAAGCTTGGAGCTTGAGGGAGTTGATTTGGAGGGAATTTGAGACTTTGGCCTTGGGATTCCAACTCCCAAGAGGTAAAACCTAACTTTCCCCTTCCTAATTATTTTTGTGTAGTGTAATTAATAGTTTAGAACCTTCCTAGACCCTTAGGCTACCCGTGGGAGGAAGTTGGAACTAGTTTGGTTGGGTTTAGAGACTTTGACATTAGGTTTTGTGTCGATTTCGGGTGGAATCCGAATTTGGCCCAATTTTGGGTGATGCCCTAGGTTAGATGGACCTAGGTAGACGTTGTCGGGAGTCGTGAGAGTGAGTGCGTGTCTCCGTTCGGACACGGGAAGTCGTGTCGCGGAGAAACGGGCGTTTCGGGCGAAATTGGGGCTTTTCGTCGTCGCCGATTCTAAGTGCGTGTGCGTTTCCGCCACGGGCATAGAATCGACGTGGGAGCGCATTTTCTAGGATCTAGACATCGTGTAGAGCGCGTGGGTAAATTTTGGGCCGATTCCGAGTTCGTTTGGTGTGCGTTTCAGGAGGTTTTCCGAGCCGCGCACCACGTGTTCGTCGAAATGACCGAACGGCCATTTCGACTTGGTTTCCTCGTTTCGGCTTTGTGCGCGCGTTGGGTTAGTATCGGAGAGTGTGTGCTAGAGTTTTCGGGCTATATTTTGTATATTTTAGGGTGTTGGTACGTGTCGGGGTCGTTGGGCGTGAGTGGGGCGTGTTGTGAGAGTGTTGTGTTGTATTTGTGTATTGTGTCTTGATATATATATATATTTTTGTGTGTGTCTCTATATATATATATTTATATATATGTATGTGTGTTTATGTATATATATTTATATATATATGTGTGTATTTATATTTATGTATTTGTATATGTATATGTCTATGTGTATATATATATATGTATATGTGTAAGTGTGCTTGTGTGTGTATGTATATATATATATAGGTGTATGTATATATATATAGTTGAGAGTGTGTGTAGATATATATATAGTTTAGAGTGTGTGTATATATATATTTTGAGTGTATATATATATGTAGATATGTATATATATTTATGTGTGTGTGTATTAGTGTGTGAGTGTGTTAGTGTGTGTGTTAGAGTGTGTAGATGAGTGTATATATATATAGATATCTAGTTATAGATATATAGATATATATGTATGTATATATATATATGTATATATATATATGTAGGTGTGTGTGTGAGATGGGGGGGGGGGGGGGGTGGTAAAACTGAACTGCAGCAGCAGCAGTTCAGCTGCAGCAGCAGCAGCTAGCTGCTGCTAGGAGAGCAGCAGCAGCAGCTCCAGAAGGAGCAGCAGCAGCAGCACTTGTAGGAGCAGCAGCAGCAGCACTTGTAGGAGCAGCCAGCAGCAGCAATGCGAAGCACAGCGTGCAGCAGCAGCATTTTGAGCAGGGAGCAGTAGCAGTAGAGTACTAGTGAGGGTTAGGAATAGGTAGAGTGCTAGCATAGGTTGATAGTTAGATAGATAATATAATAGATAGATGGTTAGGTAATTAGTTAGATAGTTAGATAAGTAGATAGCTAGTTAGTATTATAGATTATATACATAGATAGTTAGATATATCTATGGATAGATAGATAGTTAGTTTATTAGATAGATAGCTAAGTAGTTAAATAGATTAGAGAGATAGATAGGTAGTTGGATAAATAGGTAAGATGAGTTATGGATAATTAGATAGATGGATAGATAGATATTGATAGATAGATAGCTAGGTATTAGGTATATATCTACCTAAGTGCATAGATATCTATATACATATAGTTATATCTATATCTATAGATATCTAGATAGGTATATATATATGCATTTTGAGTTGGGTAAGGTATATATGGGTAATCGGGTAAATGTGTGTGGATAAATATATACATAGGTATATACATACTTAGATATATATAAATATGATAGATATATATATTATCTAGCCTAGATTAATAACTAGGTATATATTCAATAGCTAGATAGCTAGTTAGAGGGGTTTTAGAGCGAAACCTCAATATCTTGAGATACCAAGGTATTTCAATACCTTAAGATAACCAAGGTATTGAGTTTCGAGCGGGGTTTTTGAGCAATAGCCTAGGAATAGTATTGGAGTGATTTTTATATGTTTATATGTATATAATTACGTGTGCTAGCATAGGTTTTAGCGGGTTTAGGCGGGGTGCATAGCCTAGGTTGAGGTATCGGATACCGAGGGTATCCCGGTATCTCAAGGAGGCGAGTTTGAGAGTTTTCTAGCTTAATGAGCTCGGTTTGACCTAGAATTTCAGGAGCACCCTAGTTTGACCCAGACTTGACCGTAGTTGACTCGGTTGACCGCCAAAGTCAACTTTTGACCTAGTTTTGACCCAGAGTTGACTTTTTGGACAAAGAGTTGACTTTTTGACCCAGATTTCACCGGTTTGACCCGTTTGACCTAGAACGACCCTAGAAGCCTATTTTTAGTTATTTTATATCTGTTTAACTCATTAGAACCCTGTTTAACCTTGCTTTTCGTATTAGGTCCTTGCGACACCGGTTCGGATCGCCAGTTGCTCAGGACGTCAGGCGAGTACATTCTCTGATAGTTTTCATTATTTGATGATTATTATGATTCAGCTTCTAGTATAGTATCATCTGATTATTCTGGCACCACACGGGATACTGACTGGTATTTCTGGATTCATTTACTTGCGACACGTACATTTCATGTTTCTGGCCTCTATTCTGGAATCACTACTGGCATCACCTACAGGCATCACTACAGGCATCATTCATGTACAGGCTGGACTCATCTTGATTTGCGTGTCGGGTCTTGGATCCACTTGTATTAGTCGGGGCGGGGAAATACTCGAGTAGACATGTAAACATTCCTATCTGGCATCATCAGGAATCACTCCCTCTGGTCTAATCTGGAATGATAGCAGCCGTGCACCCAGTGCGCGGTGAGCCGTACTTACCCCTAGCCGTTTACATGTCGAAACAAGTATTTCAAAGACACCGAGTTCATTCTTTATAGTCTGGACTCTCATGCATTTCTTGACTTGTCTCACTTACATGTTTCTGGACTTGACTCACTACATGTTTTTCATGCTGGACTCACTACACGTTCATGTGCACGGACTTGATCTTAGCTTAGATTTCCTGTATCTTGCAGTTATTACTATCTTGCTCTGATATTCATGCATCTTTACCTTTATGCACCAGTGACTTACATATTTTCTTGTTCATACTTGCTTCATTCTTCTTGCTACTTGCTATGACTGTTTTATAGTTTTTATCATTTAAATGGAACTGCTGTTAGAGATGTACTTGCTCCAGTCCTGACTGGACATATTTTTCAGAGTATCCGGAGGATTGGTGTCCGACGTTTTATGGACCTGAGCCTGTCGATGGTGCAGACAGGGACCCTCTAGTTTAGAGGTGATTTCCGGGTTGGTAGCCGGGATCACTAGGATCTTGTTGTTGTTTTTATTAGCTTTTAGCACCGGATTTGTCTCCGGTTTTGGATTGAGACCTTGTTTGTATATTATTTTGGATGATGTATTGTTGTATTATTATTATTATTATTGATGTTGTGGTTGCTGTAGTAGTAGTTGGTGGTTAGACTTTATAGTTGTTAGATCTCTGTGTTATTTTATCGTGCTTAGATTCGTGATTGAGTATATTGTGGTTATCTTTATGATATTGCTCCTCCGTTTGGAGTTGAGATCTCGGCAGATATATATATATTGTTTGTGTGGTTGCCCTCCTTTTGGAGAGGTCATGCCCGATTTTTGTGTGAGATTATTATTTAGTTAGTTGACCTAGACAGCGTTCTACCGCCGATGCTGCAGCGTAGGCTGGACGTACCCACGACTCATGCCCGATTTTCCGGGTGCGGGTCGTGACACGTTTTTGGTGGCGGCCCCATGCAGGTCTCGATTCGCAATTAGTGCGATGTCGTGGTGGTACAACAACTTAGTTGTACTGCTGCGAGCCTGCTATAGGATCTAGGATCTAGGATGAGAGTGTACTCAATCACGACTAGGAACAATTCCAATCTAATTATTCTGAAATTGCTTCTTTTGAAATATTACTGTCCTTTCTTGATGATATCGTATCTTGCACCGTATTGACTTCTTTTGATCTGTGTTCAGGATGCCTCCGAAGACACGATCCCATCGTACCGTTCCAGCAGTTGCCTCGGAGAGGTCTGCTACCTCTCGTCCAGCTCGTATTCAGGCAGCTGCTACCGCTCCACTCACCACTCCTGCGGTTGAGGGAGCCTCTGTTTCTCTCGGGGATCCTCCTTCACCTGTCGATCCGAGGACTACCCCAGTCGTTCCGGTGGTTCCTCCACCACTTCCTGCTCCAGTAGATGCCGTGCAGTTGTTTGCGTTCTTCAGGGAGATGATGGACGCGCAGCACCGTCAGGTGGATGTGATGAGATTGGGCATTGAGAACGCCCACCAGGTGGCCATGACGGCAGTGGATAGGGTGGCACAGAATCAGCCACAGGCAGATCAGATTCAGCTTCCGAGGCCGGGTAGTATCATTGACTTTCAGAGGATGCGGCCCAAGGAGTTCCGTGGTACAGAAGGGATCCTGTACGCGGATGACTGGATAGAGCAGATTGAGGGCATCTTCAGGCTGGCGCAGATTCCAGACAGTATGCAGATAGAGGCAGCGGGCAGTCAGATGTTCGACCTCGCTTTGACATGGTATCGCACAGATACGAGGATCGCGGCGCCAGGGCTTACTTGGGAGGCTTTCAAGAGGCTTTTTAAGGAAAATTTTTTCCCAGATGTGGCGCTCAGTGCTTTGGAGAGCCAGTTTGAGGCACTCGTCCAGGGGAGCATGACGGTGGACGAGTACGCAGCGGAGATCTGCCGTCTAGGCAGATTTGTAGATGGCTTGAGTGAGGCAGCTAAGGCGAGGAAGTTTCGCAAGGGCTTGGTTATGGCGGTCAAGTCTTTGACCAGGAGCGACCGCGAGGCGACTTTTGAGCAGATAGTAGGAGATGCTCAGAGAGCAGAGGATGACTTGGAGCTCAAGTCCAAGAGAGGCAGGGATGATTCAGGCAGTGCCAGTGGTAGTGCGGGACCAGCTAAGCGTCCCTATGTGCAGAAGGCAGCACAACAGGGTCAGGATCTGAGGGTGCCCACTTGTGCCTACTGCAGGAAGGCAGGACACACTTGGGATGTTTGTAGGAGGAGGCTGAAGGTGTGTTTGTTCTGTGGATCCGCTGCTCACCAGATGCGAGATTGCTCCACTGCACCTCCATTGGGTGGAGCACAGGATCAGAGAGTTGGAGCTAGGCCATCTGTGGCACAGCATCATGCCCCGCACCAGCAGAGGGATACACCCCAGCAGGGCAGGGCTTATGCGTTGACGGTCGAGGAGGCCGATGCTACGGATATCGGGTTAGCAGGTCTGTCTCTTGTTTCTTCTTCCTGTCCTTTCCATTCCTTGTGGTGTGCTTCATTAGTACCTGTTAGACTTTTTGTGCTGTGGTAGATAGTGTAGTGACCCCGATTGAGACTGTAATAACACGACCAGTAGGACCCTGATCTTGTATGTTGTTTAGGTAGAATTTCTTGACTGTGATTGTTGGGGGTTTGACCTAGAGTGTGATTGACTTTAAATTTCGAGGACGAAATTTTCTAAGGAGGATAGGCTTGTCACCACCCCATTTCCAGAGCCGGGTATTTTTTTTATTTTTAATTTAGTTAATTGTGGATTATTTATATTTAATTGTATTTATATTTAATTAGTGATTGCATTATTTTTTTATTATTTTTATTTTGATTGTTTTAGGATTTTGGCTAGCCTGGACCCATGTCAGACCCTAGTGGACCCATGTCCGACCTAGCCCACACCCTTGTGAGAATTATTTTGGGGCTTAGAATTATTATTTTATTTTTAGGAGGTTAGTTGGTGAGATTTGGAACTAGTTTGAGTGCATTTGGAGACCCGGAACCCAAAACCGAGTGAATAGGGGCGTTTTGGGAATTTGGAAAGTTGTAAATCTCCTTTTAATTCCCATGGCCGGCCCCTACCTACCCCCCCACACCCGATCACAGCAAGTAGCAGCCCTCTTCCCCCCCCTTTTGTGTTCTACTTCTTCATTTACTTCTTCTTCTTCATTCCTTCTTCTTCTCCACTTCTCCTTTCTTCTTCCTTCCTTCTCCAAGTGAGTTTTCTTCCATTTTTCTTCTTTCTTCTTCATTCCTTCTTCCTTAAGCTAACCCTAACCTTACATTTTCTCTAACCTAGGTGTGAGGGGCCTAGATCTAGTGTGGGAGTTAGATTTGGAAGCTTGGAGCTTGAGGGAGTTGATTTGGAGGGAATTTGAGACTTTGGCCTTGGGATTCCAACTCCCAAGAGGTAAAACCTAACTTTCCCCTTCCTAATTATTTTTGTGTAGTGTAATTAATAGTTTAGAACCTTCCTAGACCCTTAGGCTACCCGTGGGAGGAAGTTGGAACTAGTTTGGTTGGGTTTAGAGACTTTGACATTAGGTTTTGTGTCGATTTCGGGTGGAATCCGAATTTGGCCCAATTTTGGGTGATGCCCTAGGTTAGATGGACCTAGGTAGACGTTGTCGGGAGTCGTGAGAGTGAGTGCGTGTCTCCGTTCGGACACGGGAAGTCGTGTCGCGGAGAAACGGGCGTTTCGGGCGAAATTGGGGCTTTTCGTCGTCGCCGATTCTAAGTGCGTGTGCGTTTCCGCCACGGGCATAGAATCGACGTGGGAGCACATTTTCTAGGATCTAGACATCGTGTAGAGCGCGTGGGTAAATTTTGGGCCGATTCCGAGTTCGTTTGGTGTGCGTTTCAGGAGGTTTTCCGAGCCGCGCACCACGTGTTCGTCGAAATGACCGAACGGCCATTTCGACTTGGTTTCCTCGTTTCGGCTTTGTGCGCGCGTTGGGTTAGTATCGGAGAGTGTGTGCTAGAGTTTTCGGGCTATATTTTGTATATTTTAGGGTGTTGGTACGTGTCGGGGTCGTTGGGCGTGAGTGGGGCGTGTTGTGAGAGTGTTGTGTTGTATTTGTGTATTGTGTCTTGATATATATATATATTTTTGTGTGTGTCTCTATATATATATATTTATATATATGTATGTGTGTTTATGTATATATATTTATATATATATGTGTGTATTTATATTTATGTATTTGTATATGTATATGTCTATGTGTATATATATATATGTATATGTGTAAGTGTGCTTGTGTGTGTATGTATATATATATATAGGTGTATGTATATATATATAGTTGAGAGTGTGTGTAGATATATATATAGTTTAGAGTGTGTGTATATATATATTTTGAGTGTATATATATATGTAGATATGTATATATATTTATGTGTGTGTGTATTAGTGTGTGAGTGTGTTAGTGTGTGTGTTAGAGTGTGTAGATGAGTGTATATATATATAGATATCTAGTTATAGATATATAGATATATATGTATGTATATATATATATGTATATATATATATGTAGGTGTGTGTGTGAGATGGGGGGGGGGGGGGGGTGGTAAAACTGAACTGCAGCAGCAGCAGTTCAGCTGCAGCAGCAGCAGCTAGCTGCTGCTAGGAGAGCAGCAGCAGCAGCTCCAGAAGGAGCAGCAGCAGCAGCACTTGTAGGAGCAGCAGCAGCAGCACTTGTAGGAGCAGCCAGCAGCAGCAATGCGAAGCACAGCGTGCAGCAGCAGCATTTTGAGCAGGGAGCAGTAGCAGTAGAGTACTAGTGAGGGTTAGGAATAGGTAGAGTGCTAGCATAGGTTGATAGTTAGATAGATAATATAATAGATAGATGGTTAGGTAATTAGTTAGATAGTTAGATAAGTAGATAGCTAGTTAGTATTATAGATTATATACATAGATAGTTAGATATATCTATGGATAGATAGATAGTTAGTTTATTAGATAGATAGCTAAGTAGTTAAATAGATTAGAGAGATAGATAGGTAGTTGGATAAATAGGTAAGATGAGTTATGGATAATTAGATAGATGGATAGATAGATATTGATAGATAGATAGCTAGGTATTAGGTATATATCTACCTAAGTGCATAGATATCTATATACATATAGTTATATCTATATCTATAGATATCTAGATAGGTATATATATATGCATTTTGAGTTGGGTAAGGTATATATGGGTAATCGGGTAAATGTGTGTGGATAAATATATACATAGGTATATACATACTTAGATATATATAAATATGATAGATATATATATTATCTAGCCTAGATTAATAACTAGGTATATATTCAATAGCTAGATAGCTAGTTAGAGGGGTTTTAGAGCGAAACCTCAATATCTTGAGATACCAAGGTATTTCAATACCTTAAGATAACCAAGGTATTGAGTTTCGAGCGGGGTTTTTGAGCAATAGCCTAGGAATAGTATTGGAGTGATTTTTATATGTTTATATGTATATAATTACGTGTGCTAGCATAGGTTTTAGCGGGTTTAGGCGGGGTGCATAGCCTAGGTTGAGGTATCGGATACCGAGGGTATCCCGGTATCTCAAGGAGGCGAGTTTGAGAGTTTTCTAGCTTAATGAGCTCGGTTTGACCTAGAATTTCAGGAGCACCCTAGTTTGACCCAGACTTGACCGTAGTTGACTCGGTTGACCGCCAAAGTCAACTTTTGACCTAGTTTTGACCCAGAGTTGACTTTTTGGACAAAGAGTTGACTTTTTGACCCAGATTTCACCGGTTTGACCCGTTTGACCTAGAACGACCCTAGAAGCCTATTTTTAGTTATTTTATATCTGTTTAACTCATTAGAACCCTGTTTAACCTTGCTTTTCGTATTAGGTCCTTGCGACACCGGTTCGGATCGCCAGTTGCTCAGGACGTCAGGCGAGTACATTCTCTGATAGTTTTCATTATTTGATGATTATTATGATTCAGCTTCTAGTATAGTATCATCTGATTATTCTGGCACCACACGGGATACTGACTGGTATTTCTGGATTCATTTACTTGCGACACGTACATTTCATGTTTCTGGCCTCTATTCTGGAATCACTACTGGCATCACCTACAGGCATCACTACAGGCATCATTCATGTACAGGCTGGACTCATCTTGATTTGCGTGTCGGGTCTTGGATCCACTTGTATTAGTCGGGGCGGGGAAATACTCGAGTAGACATGTAAACATTCCTATCTGGCATCATCAGGAATCACTCCCTCTGGTCTAATCTGGAATGATAGCAGCCGTGCACCCAGTGCGCGGTGAGCCGTACTTACCCCTAGCCGTTTACATGTCGAAACAAGTATTTCAAAGACACCGAGTTCATTCTTTATAGTCTGGACTCTCATGCATTTCTTGACTTGTCTCACTTACATGTTTCTGGACTTGACTCACTACATGTTTTTCATGCTGGACTCACTACACGTTCATGTGCACGGACTTGATCTTAGCTTAGATTTCCTGTATCTTGCAGTTATTACTATCTTGCTCTGATATTCATGCATCTTTACCTTTATGCACCAGTGACTTACATATTTTCTTGTTCATACTTGCTTCATTCTTCTTGCTACTTGCTATGACTGTTTTATAGTTTTTATCATTTAAATGGAACTGCTGTTAGAGATGTACTTGCTCCAGTCCTGACTGGACATATTTTTCAGAGTATCCGGAGGATTGGTGTCCGACGTTTTATGGACCTGAGCCTGTCGATGGTGCAGACAGGGACCCTCTAGTTTAGAGGTGATTTCCGGGTTGGTAGCCGGGATCACTAGGATCTTGTTGTTGTTTTTATTAGCTTTTAGCACCGGATTTGTCTCCGGTTTTGGATTGAGACCTTGTTTGTATATTATTTTGGATGATGTATTGTTGTATTATTATTATTATTATTGATGTTGTGGTTGCTGTAGTAGTAGTTGGTGGTTAGACTTTATAGTTGTTAGATCTCTGTGTTATTTTATCGTGCTTAGATTCGTGATTGAGTATATTGTGGTTATCTTTATGATATTGCTCCTCCGTTTGGAGTTGAGATCTCGGCAGATATATATATATTGTTTGTGTGGTTGCCCTCCTTTTGGAGAGGTCATGCCCGATTTTTGTGTGAGATTATTATTTAGTTAGTTGACCTAGACAGCGTTCTACCGCCGATGCTGCAGCGTAGGCTGGACGTACCCACGACTCATGCCCGATTTTCCGGGTGCGGGTCGTGACACGTTTTTGGTGGCGGCCCCATGCAGGTCTCGATTCGCAATTAGTGCGATGTCGTGGTGGTACAACAACTTAGTTGTACTGCTGCGAGCCTGCTATAGGATCTAGGATCTAGGATGAGAGTGTACTCAATCACGACTAGGAACAATTCCAATCTAATTATTCTGAAATTGCTTCTTTTGAAATATTACTGTCCTTTCTTGATGATATCGTATCTTGCACCGTATTGACTTCTTTTGATCTGTGTTCAGGATGCCTCCGAAGACACGATCCCATCGTACCGTTCCAGCAGTTGCCTCGGAGAGGTCTGCTACCTCTCGTCCAGCTCGTATTCAGGCAGCTGCTACCGCTCCACTCACCACTCCTGCGGTTGAGGGAGCCTCTGTTTCTCTCGGGGATCCTCCTTCACCTGTCGATCCGAGGACTACCCCAGTCGTTCCGGTGGTTCCTCCACCACTTCCTGCTCCAGTAGATGCCGTGCAGTTGTTTGCGTTCTTCAGGGAGATGATGGACGCGCAGCACCGTCAGGTGGATGTGATGAGATTGGGCATTGAGAACGCCCACCAGGTGGCCATGACGGCAGTGGATAGGGTGGCACAGAATCAGCCACAGGCAGATCAGATTCAGCTTCCGAGGCCGGGTAGTATCATTGACTTTCAGAGGATGCGGCCCAAGGAGTTCCGTGGTACAGAAGGGATCCTGTACGCGGATGACTGGATAGAGCAGATTGAGGGCATCTTCAGGCTGGCGCAGATTCCAGACAGTATGCAGATAGAGGCAGCGGGCAGTCAGATGTTCGACCTCGCTTTGACATGGTATCGCACAGATACGAGGATCGCGGCGCCAGGGCTTACTTGGGAGGCTTTCAAGAGGCTTTTTAAGGAAAATTTTTTCCCAGATGTGGCGCTCAGTGCTTTGGAGAGCCAGTTTGAGGCACTCGTCCAGGGGAGCATGACGGTGGACGAGTACGCAGCGGAGATCTGCCGTCTAGGCAGATTTGTAGATGGCTTGAGTGAGGCAGCTAAGGCGAGGAAGTTTCGCAAGGGCTTGGTTATGGCGGTCAAGTCTTTGACCAGGAGCGACCGCGAGGCGACTTTTGAGCAGATAGTAGGAGATGCTCAGAGAGCAGAGGATGACTTGGAGCTCAAGTCCAAGAGAGGCAGGGATGATTCAGGCAGTGCCAGTGGTAGTGCGGGACCAGCTAAGCGTCCCTATGTGCAGAAGGCAGCACAACAGGGTCAGGATCTGAGGGTGCCCACTTGTGCCTACTGCAGGAAGGCAGGACACACTTGGGATGTTTGTAGGAGGAGGCTGAAGGTGTGTTTGTTCTGTGGATCCGCTGCTCACCAGATGCGAGATTGCTCCACTGCACCTCCATTGGGTGGAGCACAGGATCAGAGAGTTGGAGCTAGGCCATCTGTGGCACAGCATCATGCCCCGCACCAGCAGAGGGATACACCCCAGCAGGGCAGGGCTTATGCGTTGACGGTCGAGGAGGCCGATGCTACGGATATCGGGTTAGCAGGTCTGTCTCTTGTTTCTTCTTCCTGTCCTTTCCATTCCTTGTGGTGTGCTTCATTAGTACCTGTTAGACTTTTTGTGCTGTGGTAGATAGTGTAGTGACCCCGATTGAGACTGTAATAACACGACCAGTAGGACCCTGATCTTGTATGTTGTTTAGGTAGAATTTCTTGACTGTGATTGTTGGGGGTTTGACCTAGAGTGTGATTGACTTTAAATTTCGAGGACGAAATTTTCTAAGGAGGATAGGCTTGTCACCACCCCATTTCCAGAGCCGGGTATTTTTTTTATTTTTAATTTAGTTAATTGTGGATTATTTATATTTAATTGTATTTATATTTAATTAGTGATTGCATTATTTTTTTATTATTTTTATTTTGATTGTTTTAGGATTTTGGCTAGCCTGGACCCATGTCAGACCCTAGTGGACCCATGTCCGACCTAGCCCACACCCTTGTGAGAATTATTTTGGGGCTTAGAATTATTATTTTATTTTTAGGAGGTTAGTTGGTGAGATTTGGAACTAGTTTGAGTGCATTTGGAGACCCGGAACCCAAAACCGAGTGAATAGGGGCGTTTTGGGAATTTGGAAAGTTGTAAATCTCCTTTTAATTCCCATGGCCGGCCCCTACCTACCCCCCCACACCCGATCACAGCAAGTAGCAGCCCTCTTCCCCCCCCTTTTGTGTTCTACTTCTTCATTTACTTCTTCTTCTTCATTCCTTCTTCTTCTCCACTTCTCCTTTCTTCTTCCTTCCTTCTCCAAGTGAGTTTTCTTCCATTTTTCTTCTTTCTTCTTCATTCCTTCTTCCTTAAGCTAACCCTAACCTTACATTTTCTCTAACCTAGGTGTGAGGGGCCTAGATCTAGTGTGGGAGTTAGATTTGGAAGCTTGGAGCTTGAGGGAGTTGATTTGGAGGGAATTTGAGACTTTGGCCTTGGGATTCCAACTCCCAAGAGGTAAAACCTAACTTTCCCCTTCCTAATTATTTTTGTGTAGTGTAATTAATAGTTTAGAACCTTCCTAGACCCTTAGGCTACCCGTGGGAGGAAGTTGGAACTAGTTTGGTTGGGTTTAGAGACTTTGACATTAGGTTTTGTGTCGATTTCGGGTGGAATCCGAATTTGGCCCAATTTTGGGTGATGCCCTAGGTTAGATGGACCTAGGTAGACGTTGTCGGGAGTCGTGAGAGTGAGTGCGTGTCTCCGTTCGGACACGGGAAGTCGTGTCGCGAAGAAACGGGCGTTTCGGGCGAAATTGGGGCTTTTCGTCGTCGCCGATTCTAAGTGCGTGTGCGTTTCCGCCACGGGCATAGAATCGACGTGGGAGCGCATTTTCTAGGATCTAGACATCGTGTAGAGCGCGTGGGTAAATTTTGGGCCGATTCCGAGTTCGTTTGGTGTGCGTTTCAGGAGGTTTTCCGAGCCGCGCACCACGTGTTCGTCGAAATGACCGAACGGCCATTTCGACTTGGTTTCCTCGTTTCGGCTTTGTGCGCGCGTTGGGTTAGTATCGGAGAGTGTGTGCTAGAGTTTTCGGGCTATATTTTGTATATTTTAGGGTGTTGGTGCGTGTCGGGGTCGTTGGGCGTGAGTGGGGCGTGTTGTGAGAGTGTTGTGTTGTATTTGTGTATTGTGTCTTGATATATATATATATTTTTGTGTGTGTCTCTATATATATATATTTATATATATGTATGTGTGTTTATGTATATATATTTATATATATATGTGTGTATTTATATTTATGTATTTGTATATGTATATGTCTATGTGTATATATATATATGTATATGTGTAAGTGTGCTTGTGTGTGTATGTATATATATATATAGGTGTATGTATATATATATATAGTTGAGAGTGTGTGTAGATATATATATAGTTTAGAGTGTGTGTATATATATATTTTGAGTGTATATATATATGTAGATATGTATATATATTTATGTGTGTGTGTATTAGTGTGTGAGTGTGTTAGTGTGTGTGTTAGAGTGTGTAGATGAGTGTATATATATATAGATATCTAGTTATAGATATATAGATATATATGTATGTATATATATATATGTATATATATATATGTAGGTGTGTGTGTGAGATGGGAGGGGGGGTGGTAAAACTGAACTGCAGCAGCAGCAGTTCAGCTGCAGCAGCAGCAGCTAGCTGCTGCTAGGAGAGCAGCAGCAGCAGCTCCAGAAGGAGCAGCAGCAGCAGCACTTGTAGGAGCAGCAGCAGCAGCACTTGTAGGAGCAGCCAGCAGCAGCAATGCGAAGCACAGCGTGCAGCAGCAGCATTTTGAGCAGGGAGCAGTAGCAGTAGAGTACTAGTGAGGGTTAGGAATAGGTAGAGTGCTAGCATAGGTTGATAGTTAGATAGATAATATAATAGATAGATGGTTAGGTAATTAGTTAGATAGTTAGATAAGTAGATAGCTAGTTAGTATTATAGATTATATACATAGATAGTTAGATATATCTATGGATAGATAGATAGTTAGTTTATTAGATAGATAGCTAAGTAGTTAAATAGATTAGAGAGATAGATAGGTAGTTGGATAAATAGGTAAGATGAGTTATGGATAATTAGATAGATGGATAGATAGATATTGATAGATAGATAGCTAGGTATTAGGTATATATCTACCTAAGTGCATAGATATCTATATACATATAGTTATATCTATATCTATAGATATCTAGATAGGTATATATATATGCATTTTGAGTTGGGTAAGGTATATATGGGTAATCGGGTAAATGTGTGTGGATAAATATATACATAGGTATATACATACTTAGATATATATAAATATGATAGATATATATATTATCTAGCCTAGATTAATAACTAGGTATATATTCAATAGCTAGATAGCTAGTTAGAGGGGTTTTAGAGCGAAACCTCAATATCTTGAGATACCAAGGTATTTCAATACCTTAAGATAACCAAGGTATTGAGTTTCGAGCGGGGTTTTTGAGCAATAGCCTAGGAATAGTATTGGAGTGATTTTTATATGTTTATATGTATATAATTACGTGTGCTAGCATAGGTTTTAGCGGGTTTAGGCGGGGTGCATAGCCTAGGTTGAGGTATCGGATACCGAGGGTATCCCGGTATCTCAAGGAGGCGAGTTTGAGAGTTTTCTAGCTTAATGAGCTCGGTTTGACCTAGAATTTCAGGAGCACCCTAGTTTGACCCAGACTTGACCGTAGTTGACTCGGTTGACCGCCAAAGTCAACTTTTGACCTAGTTTTGACCCAGAGTTGACTTTTTGGACAAAGAGTTGACTTTTTGACCCAGATTTCACCGGTTTGACCCGTTTGACCTAGAACGACCCTAGAAGCCTATTTTTAGTTATTTTATATCTGTTTAACTCATTAGAACCCTGTTTAACCTTGCTTTTCGTATTAGGTCCTTGCGACACCGGTTCGGATCGCCAGTTGCTCAGGACGTCAGGCGAGTACATTCTCTGATAGTTTTCATTATTTGATGATTATTATGATTCAGCTTCTAGTATAGTATCATCTGATTATTCTGGCACCACACGGGACACTGACTGGTATTTCTGGATTCATTTACTTGCGACACGTACATTTCATGTTTCTGGCCTCTATTCTGGAATCACTACTGGCATCACCTACAGGCATCACTACAGGCATCATTCATGTACAGGCTGGACTCATCTTGATTTGCGTGTCGGGTCTTGGATCCACTTGTATTAGTCGGGGCGGGGAAATACTCGAGTAGACATGTAAACATTCCTATCTGGCATCATCAGGAATCACTCCCTCTGGTCTAATCTGGAATGATAGCAGCCGTGCACCCAGTGCGCGGTGAGCCGTACTTACCCCTAGCCGTTTACATGTCGAAACAAGTATTTCAAAGACACCGAGTTCATTCTTTATAGTCTGGACTCTCATGCATTTCTTGACTTGTCTCACTTACATGTTTCTGGACTTGACTCACTACATGTTTTTCATGCTGGACTCACTACACGTTCATGTGCACGGACTTGATCTTAGCTTAGATTTCCTGTATCTTGCAGTTATTACTATCTTGCTCTGATATTCATGCATCTTTACCTTTATGCACCAGTGACTTACATATTTTCTTGTTCATACTTGCTTCATTCTTCTTGCTACTTGCTATGACTGTTTTATAGTTTTTATCATTTAAATGGAACTGCTGTTAGAGATGTACTTGCTCCAGTCCTGACTGGACATATTTTTCAGAGTATCCGGAGGATTGGTGTCCGACGTTTTATGGACCTGAGCCTGTCGATGGTGCAGACAGGGACCCTCTAGTTTAGAGGTGATTTCCGGGTTGGTAGCCGGGATCACTAGGATCTTGTTGTTGTTTTTATTAGCTTTTAGCACCGGATTTGTCTCCGGTTTTGGATTGAGACCTTGTTTGTATATTATTTTGGATGATGTATTGTTGTATTATTATTATTATTATTGATGTTGTGGTTGCTGTAGTAGTAGTTGGTGGTTAGACTTTATAGTTGTTAGATCTCTGTGTTATTTTATCGTGCTTAGATTCGTGATTGAGTATATTGTGGTTATCTTTATGATATTGCTCCTCCGTTTGGAGTTGAGATCTCGGCAGATATATATATATTGTTTGTGTGGTTGCCCTCCTTTTGGAGAGGTCATGCCCGATTTTTGTGTGAGATTATTATTTAGTTAGTTGACCTAGACAGCGTTCTACCGCCGATGCTGCAGCGTAGGCTGGACGTACCCACGACTCATGCCCGATTTTCCGGGTGCGGGTCGTGACACGTTTTTGGTGGCGGCCCCATGCAGGTCTCGATTCGCAATTAGTGCGATGTCGTGGTGGTACAACAACTTAGTTGTACTGCTGCGAGCCTGCTATAGGATCTAGGATCTAGGATGAGAGTGTACTCAATCACGACTAGGAACAATTCCAATCTAATTATTCTGAAATTGCTTCTTTTGAAATATTACTGTCCTTTCTTGATGATATCGTATCTTGCGCCGTATTGACTTCTTTTGATCTGTGTTCAGGATGCCTCCGAAGACACGATCCCATCGTACCGTTCCAGCAGTTGCCTCGGAGAGGTCTGCTACCTCTCGTCCAGCTCGTATTCAGGCAGCTGCTACCGCTCCACTCACCACTCCTGCGGTTGAGGGAGCCTCTGTTTCTCTCGGGGATCCTCCTTCACCTGTCGATCCGAGGACTACCCCAGTCGTTCCGGTGGTTCCTCCACCACTTCCTGCTCCAGTAGATGCCGTGCAGTTGTTTGCGTTCTTCAGGGAGATGATGGACGCGCAGCACCGTCAGGTGGATGTGATGAGATTGGGCATTGAGAACGCCCACCAGGTGGCCATGACGGCAGTGGATAGGGTGGCACAGAATCAGCCACAGGCAGATCAGATTCAGCTTCCGAGGCCGGGTAGTATCATTGACTTTCAGAGGATGCGGCCCAAGGAGTTCCGTGGTACAGAAGGGATCCTGTACGCGGATGACTGGATAGAGCAGATTGAGGGCATCTTCAGGCTGGCGCAGATTCCAGACAGTATGCAGATAGAGGCAGCGGGCAGTCAGATGTTCGACCTCGCTTTGACATGGTATCGCACAGATACGAGGATCACGGCGCCAGGGCTTACTTGGGAGGCTTTCAAGAGGCTTTTTAAGGAAAAGTTTTTCCCAGATGTGGCGCTCAGTGCTTTGGAGAGCCAGTTTGAGGCACTCGTCCAGGGGAGCATGACGGTGGACGAGTACGCAGCGGAGATCTGCCGTCTAGGCAGATTTGTAGATGGCTTGAGTGAGGCAGCTAAGGCGAGGAAGTTTCACAAGGGCTTGGTTATGGCGGTCAAGTCTTTGACCAGGAGCGACCGCGAGGCGACTTTTGAGCAGATAGTAGGAGATGCTCAGAGAGCAGAGGATGACTTGGAGCTCAAGTCCAAGAGAGGCAGGGATGATTCAGGCAGTGCCAGTGGTAGTGCGGGACCAGCTAAGCGTCCCTATGTGCAGAAGGCAGCACAACAGGGTCAGGATCAGAGGGTGCCCACTTGTGCCTACTGCAGGAAGGCAGGACACACTTGGGATGTTTGTAGGAGGAGGCTGAAGGTGTGTTTGTTCTGTGGATCCGCTGCTCACCAGATGCGAGATTGCTCCACTGCACCTCCATTGGGTGGAGCACAGGATCAGAGAGTTGGAGCTAGGCCATCTGTGGCACAGCATCATGCCCCGCACCAATGTCCCGCACCTCCATTGGTGTCCGACGTTTTATGGACCTGAGCCTGTCGATGGTGCAGACAGGGACCCTCTAGTTTAGAGGTGATTTCCGGGTTGGTAGCCGGGATCACTAGGATCTTGTTGTTGTTTTTATTAGCTTTTAGCACCGGATTTGTCTCCGGTTTTGGATTGAGACCTTGTTTGTATATTATTTTGGATGATGTATTGTTGTATTATTATTATTATTATTGATGTTGTGGTTGCTGTAGTAGTAGTTGGTGGTTAGACTTTATAGTTGTTAGATCTCTGTGTTATCTTATCGTGCTTAGATTCGTGATTGAGTATATTGTGGTTATCTTTATGATATTGCTCCTCCGTTTGGAGTTGAGATCTCGGCAGATATATATATATTGTTTGTGTGGTTGCCCTCCTTTTGGAGAGGTCATGCCCGATTTTTGTGTGAGATTATTCTTTAGTTAGTTGACCTAGACAGCGTTCTACCGCCGATGCTGCGGCGTAGGCTGGACGTACCCACGACTCATGCCCGATTTTCCGGGTGCGGGTCGTGACAATGCTCATATAGTATATATCTTGAACTGTGCAGAGAATAAGTACTTCTACCACCTCATGATACTATTATAAAATTGTCACTGCATGCTGCCACTTACTTACCCCCAATACTAGCACCCGACCCCTTCCTAATTCCTACTGAACACAAGCACCTTGTGCCAACTGCATGACTGCAATTTCTTCCACATACAGTTCATTAGTCTACCTGCAGAGCACATTCCCCCTATTAACTATCTACACTGTGCTGAAGCAAGGAGTAACCCCGTGCACTTTAATACAACCCTCCAATCTCGATACTCCCATGACCCTATAATACCATAACTACTACCACTAATACTATCCATCAACCAACTGAACACTAACTTCATCTCATGTGCACAAACACACACATGATACTATGGGTAGGGGCACACCTCTATTAGTCATTTTGTCAAGTACCTTGTGTGCACACTATGTGTCACGCCCCAGTCCTAAAATATCGAGGGACTGGACACGTGGCAATGGCCAGTAGCACGCACCGATGGACAACCCAATTTAATGGAACCATCAGGGCGCACTTAAGCTGTAAAATAAGGTCTACGACAACATGCCACAACTAATCTCATCCATAAAAGATAAATATAATCAACTGCATAATGAAATAGAAATAAGTAGCAACAAGTCTCAACATGTAGGTCGGAGAAACAATCCGACATAAGTCTGAATACCCTGGCTCAATAGGCCAGGAACAAAAGAGTCAAACATAAAGTAAATACTGAGTACGAAATCAGGTACTCAGGAAAAGTCTTCAGCAGTCACCTCGTGCTCAGGGATCGGTTCTGCTCCAGTATCAAGTCCAGTAATAGCTTCAGCTCCTGTCCCGTATATCTCGGGGTACTGCTCCTCAGCTAAACCTGGGGACATAATCCATTCCAGGTCCTCAGGGGACATAGCAAGGTACAGAAAATACAAGCCAAATAAATAAGCAGGGCAGAAATAAGTAAATAATTAGGTAAACTATGTAACCAGCTAAGTGATATGCAATATGAGAGCAGCACTAGAACTCAGGCTGAGACCGCTACAAGCTCTGTGTCGGGGAGCCGGTAGCAGTAATAACAGGTAAAGGGTCTAGCTCTGCTGGAGAGTCTACAACCTCACAATAGTAGTGGATATATATATGAAACAGCCTGTAGCCTATGTGTCTCTCCCCACCCAAATGTAATCACGCATATCATGACCATAACGTCTTATGTCCATGTCAGCGGGATTATAGCTAATGCAACAAGTCATATAAAATATCTCTGTCAAGTCCTGTATCCTATACAGAATCACCACGAATATCTCGGGAAGATCCTGTCTCATGAATAGTGTCAAGTGTCCTGGGTTATGATGTACTTGATAAGACAAGTACGAGAATACATAGGGTCTCGATATCCATGTCTATGTGACGTTACACAACTCCGCGTACGGGGTTGGCACCCGACTAGTAATCGGACACTATGTAAAATCACTCGGTCCTGGGTTGAACAGTTAAATCAAGTTTATGTATGTTTACACAAGTACTCCAGCAATAACATAAACCATTGCAAGTTGGCACGGTATAATTGTCCACTGATGTATAAATAAGTTAAGAAAATAAGTAGCAAGCTGCAGGGTTTGGCAAGGTACACTTGCCTGATGTTTGAATTCCAACTACTGTTCTGTTACTCGGGAAATTTCCAAAAACGTCTCCAGAAGCTGAAACAAACATTACCATCATGCTCAGAAGATATCAATCAGCTAGAAATGCCTGTCCTTGAGTCCAATTTGGACACAGGGGCAAAAATGACCATTTCGGGTCAAAATGGGTTCCGCATGTGGGGCCGCTTTGCACCAAAAAACGTGTCAGGGTCAAAGGTCTCCAAATTTGTCCAACTTAGTGTCAACAAGTCAGGAACGCTGATACGAACTCAACGGAACTTCCAGATTTGGATTCCGATCAGCCGATCACAAAATCGCCCGTCGAGTCGGGCCTATGGGGCCCACGACACGCAATTTTGTCAACGTTCTCGGAATCGAACCAAACTTGGGTCACAGGACCAGCGTATTGCTACTAGTCCGATGGCGCAAGTTTTATTTCGATCCGACGTGTGTACACAAAGTTATAACGTATTCCAGAAAGGGCGGATACGGGACGGGGTCCGCGGATACGTGTTGATTCCGGTGCGCACGCACATCCAAATCAACTTCTGCAAAATCTCGCACGTCCGTATCAACGACGCGCACGTATCTGTGAAGACCGCACGCGACCAAGTCGTCCCGTTTGGCGGGGCGTACCCAGTTCCAGGGTGAATCAGGGCGTTGGTTTTCCTGTTTTTGGATCGCGGTTCGCGATCGCCAAAGGACGCGATGCCCCGAGCGGGTTGCACGGGCACCGAGAGGGTCACGCAGGCTTCGTGATACAAAAGACGGAATCAGAAACGGATAAACGAGCAGGGAGATACACGTACCTGAACAGGGTGCGAAAAACTCAAAAATCTCGTGTCCGACACGTGTCCTGTACACAGAGAGAACTAGGGTTAGGGTTAGGGCTACTGGGTTAAAGGTTAATAATTAAATAAATCAATAAATACATAAATAAATAAATAAATAGTTTTTAGGTGTTTTAAAATAGGTCCGGGGCCCAATAAAATCCCAAAAAATTACCCTAGGTCCAGTTTTTTATTTTAAAACATAAAATCTTATTTTCATCATATTTTAATATTAATTATTAGGAATTAAAAATCATTTAATGACCAAACACCTTGTTTTAATTCTAGAAAAATACCAAAAATCCCGAAAATTGTTTTTAACATATTTTAAAATTTTAGGGTGATTACAATCTACCCCCCTTAAGAGGATTGCGTCCTCGCAATCGAAGGGTAAACTACAGAAGGGCACGAACTACGGAAATAAGATAATGCTTAGGTTATACCTGCATCTGCGAATAAGTGTGGATAACGCTGGCGCATGATATCCTCCCGTTCCCAGGTTGATTCGCCAGGGGAGTGTTATTTTCAAGCTACCCGAACCAGTCTGATTGTCTGTCCTCGCAGTGTCTTCTCACTGGTGTCGAGTATACCCACCGGTTGCTCCTCATATCTCAGGCTAGGGCCCACTGAAATCTCAGAATGATCAACTACGTGACTTGGGTCCGTCACGTACCGTCTCAACTGTGAGACGTAGAATACATCATGCACTCCCTCTAAGGATGGAGGTAATGCAAGATGATAAGCCACCTCACCAATGCGCTCCAAAATATTGAATGGCCCGATATATCTTGGGCTCAACTTGCCTCTGCTCCCAAATCTGATAGTACCTCGAGTGGGCGAGATACTCAAAAATACGTGCTCTCCTTCCTTGAACTCCAGAGGACGTCTGTGCATATCTGCCCAATGCTTCTGTCTATCCTGGGCTGCACGAAGATGATTCTGAATCTGTTTTACCTTCTCAACTGTCTCCGTTACCAACTCTGGACCCAGTAATTGACGTTCGCCAACGTCACTCCAGCATATCTGCGATCTGCACTTTCTTCCGTACAATGCCTCGAAAGGTGCCATCTGGATGCTTGCCTGATAGCTGTTGTTGTAAGAGAACTCCACTAAGTGCAGATGATCTTCCCAAGATCCTCCAAAGTCCAGTATACATGATCGCAGCATATCCTCCAAGATCTGAATCGTGCGCTCCGATTGGCCATCTGTCTGTGGATGATAGGCAGTACTGAATTTGAGTCGGGTGCCGAGACTCTCTTGCATGCTTCGCCAAAAGTGAGACGTAAATCTCGAGTCTCGATCTGATACAATACTAACCGGCACTCTATGTAATCTTACGATTTGTCGCATATACCTGTCGGCTAGTACTTCCGTGGATTGTCCGACTCTAAATGGCAAGAAATGTGCCGACTTAGTGAGTCGATCCACGATAACCCATACTGCATCTTTTCCACTGGGGCTTCTTGGAAATCCGATGACGAAATCCATGGTAATATGCTCTCACTTCCATTCAGGTATGGGAAGCGCCTGCAACATACCTGCAGTCCTTTGGTGCTCGGCCTTTACTTGCTGGCAGACTAAATATTTTGCCACAAATCGGGCAATCTCCCTTTTCATTCCATGCCACCAATAATACTGCCTCAAGTCTCGGTACATCTTGGTTCCTCTTGGATGAACAGAGTATATGGAGCTATGTGCTTCCGTCATTAACTCCTGCCTCAATTCTCCATTTGGAACATATAGGCGATTTTTGCACCTTAATGTCCCGTCCTCATGGATGTGAAGTCCTGTCTGTATGCCTGCTTCTGTTCTCTCTTTCAGCCTTCGAAATCTGGCATCAGTAGGCAAAGCTTCTTTGATCCTCTCCACAAGCGATGACTTAACTTCGAGGTTAGCCAGCAAGCCATTTTGTCCAGGTAAAACAACCTCTATCTGGAGATCTTGTAGGTCTTGTAATAGCTGAGGCTGCTCTGTCAAGAAATAAGCCGTGGGTTTCCTGCTGAGGGCGTCGGCTACAACATTTGCCTTCCCCGGGTGGTACTGCAGATCTATATCAAAGTCCACCATCAACTCAAGCCAACGCCTTTGCCTCATGTTGAGCTCCTTCTGAGTATATACATACTTCAGAATCTTATGATCAGTAAAGATTTCGACCTTCTCTCCATACAGATAGTGCCTCCAGATCTTCAGTGCAAATATTACTGCAGCTAGCTCCAGGTCGTGCGTTGGGTAGTTCTTCTCGTGGACCTTCAACTGCCTCGATGCATAAGCGATAACCTTGCCATGTTGCATCAAGACACAACCTAGTCCACTACCGGACGCATCACTATAAACAACAAAACCTCCTGACCCTGAGGGAAGAGTCAAGACTGGTGCTGTTGTTAGACGCCTCTTCAATTCTTCAAAGGCCTTCTGGCATCCTTCCGTCTATATAAACTCCTGATCCTTCCGTGTCAGCTTCGTCATTAGCTCCGCAATCCTTGAAAAATTCTCTACGAACCGCCGGTAATACCCAGCAAGTCCGAGAAAACTTCTCACTTCTGCAACAGATGTAGGTGTAGGCCAAGTTTCTATTGCAGTGACCTTCTCTGGATCCACTGACAGTCCTTCTCCTGAGATGATATGTCCCAAGAATGGCACCTTGTCCATACAGAACTCACATTTGCTGAGTTTGGCATACAACTTCTTCCGTCTCAAGGTTTCTAGCACAATCCTGAGGTGCTCCTCGTGCTCTTCGTGGTCCTTGGAATAGACTAGAATATCATCAATAAATACAACCACAAATTTATCCAAGTACTGATGGAAGACTCCGTTCATCAAACTCATAAATACGGCTGGCGCATTGGTTAAACCAAACGGCATTACTAGAAATTCATAGTGTCCATACTTAGTTCTAAATGCCGTCTTCGGTATATCTTCCTTCTTCACCCTAATCTGGTGATAACCGGATCTAAGGTCAATCTTTAAGAATACCCTAGCACCACTCAATTGGTCAAATAAGTCATCAATGCGTGGTAAGGGATACCGGTTCTTAATGGTTACAGCATTTAGAGCTCTGTAATCAATGCACAAGCGTACAGTTCCATCCTTCTTTGGTACAAAAAGTATGGGTGCTCCCCAAGGTGAAACACTGGGCCGGATAAATCCTTTCTCCAGAAGATCGTCAACTTGCTCTTTGAACTCCACTAACTCCTTAGGTGCTAGCTGATATACCGATGAAGTGATAGGTTCGGCTCCTGGAGTTAGGTCTATTGTGAATTCTATCTCCCGATCAGGTGGTAAACCTGGAAGATCGTCAGGAAATACATCCACAAACTCTGATATGACTCTTGGGTAACCTGACTCCTCCTCTACAGATAATACCCTAAGAGTTGGCTGGACACCTTGCTCTACAGCTCCCCGAAGAAATTCAAACTCAGGAAGGCTAGGGGGTCTAAATATCACTTTTTTAAGCCGGCAATCAAGTGTCGCATGGTACTGATTTAACCAGTCTATACCAAGTACTACATCATAATCAGGCATAGAAAAGATCAGAAATTGGGCTCGCATCTCTCTGCCACAAACTACTACCGAGCATGATCTACAGATATCACTAACTGGGATAATACCACCTCCCGTAAGAATTCTCTTCATCTTCAAGAGAGGTGCGGTAGCTACTCTATGTGTGGCTACGAAGTTAGCAGCTATGAATGAATGCGAGGCTCCAGAATCAAATAAAGCTACAGCAGGTAATAAAGCTACTAATATGGTACCTGCTATAACCTCGCCTGCAGTAGCTTCATCCGTGACTGCTAGTGCATATGCCTGCCCTCGTCCCTGAGCTGGACCTCTCTGCTGACGAGCCTGCTGAAATAATGCTGCCTGAGGTGGTAGTGGTGGCCTGGCCCCTCCAGCTCCTGCTTGTGTTGCTCCCACAGCTGGAAGAGCTGGCCTTGGTGCAGGTAGAGCTGGTCGATTTGGAGCTATCTCTCGACGCTCCGAGCAGTCCTTTGAGAAGTGCTGGTTGGATCCACAAACCAGGCAGAGTTCCAGCTTGCGTCTACATTCCCTTTCAATGTGACCTATTTTGCCGCAGTAATGACAAGTAGGTAGGTTCTTTGATGCTGCTTTCTGAGGCAGGTTCTTCTGGGGTCGTTTGGCAGAATTTCCCTGTGATGACTTGGACGGTGCTGAGGAGAATGGACGTTTCAGACTTGACTCCCTCCGAGTAACGCGTTCCATACGACGTGCTGCAGCAAGGACGTCGGTGTATGATGTGGGCGCGACAGATCCGATTAACCTCTGGAGCTCGAACCTGAGTCCATCAAAGAACTTCTCCGCATTCTCTTCTTCGGTAGGAATTATAGAAGGGGCAAAGCGGCTCAGGCGAATAAATTCGGCGTTGTATTCCTCCACCGACATATTGCCCTGGATCAGGCGGTTGAACTTGTCTCGGAGTTCTGACCGAGCAACAGCAGGGATATACATTTTCTGGAAGAGTCTGGAGAACTCCTCCCAGGTGACTTGATCATGTCCGAGCCTCCTTTCTTCGGACAGCCACCAATGGTGCGCGTTGTCCGTTAGTTGCATCCTGACGGCCGTCATCCACTTTTCCCTTCAAAGTTCAGCAGCCTCCAACTGGTGCTGCGTGTTCGTAAGCCATTCATGAACTTCAGTTGGTCCTTCCTTGCCCGAGAAGGTATGGGGTTTGAGTTGACGGAAATCTATGATGGATCCCGTCGCTGGTCGCCTAGTTGGTGGATTTGCCTGCTCCAATGCTGCGACTAGGCTGCTCCTTAAGTACTCGGCCTCATGACGCTGGGCCTCTTGTTGGATCTGTTGTTGGGCCTACATCATGGCATAGAACATCTGGAACATTTGTTGTCCGTCCATTGCCTGCCCTGGGGAAAAGACAGGCATCGATGGAGGAAACTGTGGTGGAGGCGGGATGTCATCACGCCTGAACCTGGAGCTTGGCTGGCCAGATTGGTTGCTCTGAGAGGATTGTCCTCTGGTATCTGGCGTCACCCCAGTTTCACAGGTAACCACAGCTTCGGGCGGTGTACCCAAGGGGTTCTCGTCACCACTTCTGGGATCCATTACTTTGCATCAAAAGAAAACAATGAGAACGCACAGAGGAATCAAACATGATGCAGTTCAAGCAATTAAATTGAATTCGACATAGAGTCTAAAATGATTCAATCAAGGATGAGATCCTATAACTTATCCTATCTTATTGCAGGCCTGTTCGGTCCCTAAATTGAAACCGAACAATTTAGTCGTAGACCTGCATGGGCCACCACAAAAACCATGTCACGCACCAGTCCCAAAATACCGAGGGACTGGACACATGGCAATGGCCAGCAGCACGCACCGATGGACAACCCAATTTAATGGAACCATCAGGGTGCACTTAAGCGGTAAAATAAGGTCTACGACAACATGCCACAACTAATCTTATCCATAAAAGATAAATATAATCAACTGCATAATGAAATAGAAATAAGTAGCAACAAGTCTCAACAAGTAGGTCGGAGAAACAATCCGACATAAGTCTGAATACACTGGCTCAATAGGCCAGGAACAAAAGAGTCAAACATAAAGTAAATACTGAGTACGAAATCAGGTACTCAGGAAAAGTCTTCAGCAGTCACCTCGTGCTCAGGGATCGGTTCTGCTCCAGTATCAAGTCCAGTAATAGCTTCAGCTCCTGTCCCGTATATCTCGGGGTACTGCTCCTCAGCTAAACCTGGGGACATAATCCATTCCAGGTTCTCAGGAGACATAGCAAAGTACAGAAAATACAAGTCAAATAAATAAGCAGGGCAGAAATAAGTAAATAATTGGGTAAACTATGTAACCAGCTAAGTGATATACAATATGAGAGCAACACTAGAACTCAGGCTGAGACCGCTACAAGCTCTGTGTCGGGGAGCCGGTAGCAGTAATAACAGGTAAAGGGTCTAGCTCTGCTGGAGAGTCTACAACCTCACAATAGTAGTGGATATATATATGAAACAGCCTGTAGCCTGTGTGTCTCTCCCCACCCAAATATAATCACGCATATCATGACCATAATGTCTCATGTCCATGTCAGCGGGATTATAGCTAATGTAACAAGTCATATAAAATATCTCTGTCAAGTCCTGTATCCTATACAGAATCACCACGAATATCTCGGAAAGATCCTGTCTCATGAATAGTGTCAAGTGTCCTGGGTTATGATGTACTTGATAAGACCAATACGAGAATACATAGGGTCTCGATATCCATGTCTATTTGACGTTACACAACTCCGCGTACGGGGTTGGCACCCGACTAGTAATCGGACGCTAAGTAAAATCACTCGGTCCTGGGTTGAACAGTTAAATCAAGTTTATGTATGTTTACACAAGTACTCCAGCAATAACATAAATCATTGCAAGTTGGCACGGTATAATTGTCCACTGATGTATAAATAAGTTAAGAAAATAAGTAGCAAGCTACAGGGTTTGGCAAGGTACACTTGCCTGATGTTTGAATTCCAACTACTGTTCTGTTACTCGAAAAATTTCCAGAAACGTCTCCGGAAGCTGAAACAAACATTACCATCATGCTCAGAAGATATCAATCAGCTAGAAACGCCTGTCCTTGAGTCCAATTTGGACACAGGGACAAAAATGACCATTTCGGGTCAAAACGGGGTCCGTATGTGGGCCCGCTTTGCACCGAAAAATGTGTCAGGGTCAAAGGTCTCCAAATTCGTCCAACTTAGTGTCAACAAGTCAGGAACGCTGATACGAACTCAACGGAACTTCCAGATTTGGATTCCGATGAGTCGATCACAAAATCGCCCTTCGAGTGGGGCCTGTGGGGCCCACGACACGCGATTTTGTTAACGTTCTCGGAATCGAACCAAACTTGGGTCACAGGACCAGCGTATTGCTACGAGTCCGATGGCGCAAGTTTTGTTTCGATCCGACGTGTGTACACAAAGTTATGACGTGTTCCAGAAAGGACGGATACGGGGCGGGGTCCGCGGATACGCGTTGATTCCGGTGTGCATGCACATCCAAATCAACTTCTGCGAAATCCCGCACGTCCGTATCAACGACGCGCACGTATCTGTGAAGACCGCACGCGATTAAGTCGTCCCGTTTGGCGGGATGTACCCAGTTCCGGGGTGAATCAGGGCGTTAGTTTTCCTGTTTTTGGATCGCGGTTCGCGATCGCCACAGGACGCGATGTCCCGAGTGGGTTGCACGGACACCGAGAGGGTCACTGCATATATATATATATATATATATATATATATATATATATATATATATATATATATATATCCGCGGAGTCCAGTTAAAGTTCCGTCCCACTGCACCATAGGATCGGGAGGTCCGCATAGGACTCGTTCGATCCAACGGTGGAGAGTGATAGGGATCCTGCGGGACTCCAGATCAAACCCCCATATATATATATATATATATATATATATATATATATATATATATATATATATGATTTGGTCCACTTAGTAAGTACAAATATCTCCAACAAAAATGTGAAATTGTGACTGTATATTGTATTGGATATGTGTGGTACACTTCACACTTCACGAATAGTCTAAAATGTAATTAGGATATATCCAGATAGATCATTATGTTGTTATTGTGTAGTGGATTATTTTATATGTGTTGGTGCAACAAAGGATCCCACGCAGTCACCTGGCCCGTCTCTGCTCCAAAAGATAGGGGTGAGCATAAATCAATTTTGGATCGAGAACCGAATCGAATAACTGATTTGGTTCATTTTCAATTTTGATAATAGTACAATTTTTATTCGATTTCTGCTTTGGATTTCAATTTCGATCAAAAATGAAAAATCGATTAAGACTTATAAAATTATTAAATAATCTCAATCCAATGCATATTTTATAGTTAAAATGTGTATATTTTAAAAACAATAATTCTGTGTGTGTGTTTTCAAAACTAACTTCGATAATTTAACAATTAGTCCAACTTTGTATTCATATTTGAAATACAACAAACATATACATATATAAATTGTGGAATTTTAATATAATTCAACCACAATTTCTATTTTGAGCCGGCCAATTAAACAATAAAAGTAGTCCAACTGAATAAATCGGGTTGATTAAATATTCGGTTCCAGCTATAGTTAATTTCGATTCGATTTTAGATTTTTAGAATTTTAATTTATTCGATTTTGATTATTTCGATACGGTTGAAATCGAATAAACCAAACATTCCCCCAACCAACCAAAAGACTTCAACCCATGATCCTCTAGTTGGTGATGAATCAAGTCGTCGAATTGGCTATCAGCTGTCATGCTTACTCTCTTTCTGAGCTATTTCAATCTTTCACTAATAAATGTAAATTTATTACTCGATTTGATTCGTGAATCCTTCAAATGTTCAAATGTAGTAAGCTTTCTGTACTTCTCTAAGTCGTTTTTATCACCGACGGCGGATAAAGCCAAGGGAGAAGTGTCACTAACGGGGGCCGTTATTCTCTAACGGAAGTTGAGAAAATCGGACGGCAGATAGAGCATCCGCATAATCACCCCCGTGACGACGTCCGCATAGCAAGAGGACACCTTCTCAAGCGTTACCTTGTGATATAATGGTGATATAATGGCACACAACAATAATAGGCTTTCCAAGAAATCAAGAAATCAAAAAAGTGAGTGAGAGAGAGAGAGAGAAAAAGAAAGAAAGAAGAAGAAGAAGAAGAATGGGAATAATGGTGAAATGTCATTTGGAGAACATTGTCGATGTTATAAAATCGAAGGTCCAATCGCTGAAGGGAGGAGGAGGAGGAGGAGGAGGAGGAAGTGGGAAGAAGAAGAAGAAGCTGAAGACAATAACGTCGTCGTCGACTACGCCGAAGAAGCCGTATATGAAGATGGAGAAGAGCAACAGCGTGAAGGTCAGAAGCCTCGTCAACCGGACTCTCAAGGCTGCCGATCGTCCCGGCAAGGCTTCCATCCCTTCTTGAATTCCCAATAATAATAATAATAATATTTTCTTTTGGTAAACTTAAATAAAGTTTGATCATGTTTTTTTATTTGAATAACTGTGTCATATACCACTTCGTACAATACAAACTAGTTGTTTGCTACTCCTCGATGATAAGTGTGTCACATGTCGCTATTATGTAAAGCTCAGTAGATTTTTTTTCCATCCTTTATGGTACGACAAGATGAGATGTTATTGCCATTTTGGATCATTTGGTTCGCATCCACCATTTCGTGACAATACAAACTCGTTGGCTATTCGCATATGATAAGTGTGTCACATGTCGCTATCAGGACCGGTCCTGAGCTGATGGGGGGGGGGGGGGTCCGAGATAAAACTTTCAAAATGAGGTGCTATTGCCGTTTAAGGTACGCCAAGATGAGATGCTATTGCCATTTTGGATAATTTGTTTCCCGTATATAAGATTGGGCTCGCCGTCCCCACGAAAAAAACACACACATGAAATCTGTTTCGTTTAAGGAATCTGTCGTTTCACCGTAGAAACACAAAACAACAAACACCATATGCTTATTGGAGCACCATTTGGGATTTGATATTTAAAATGGGTATTCCAATCTGCCATGGGAACCAATAACGTCTATTTTCATCATTATTATGTTGCGATCATAGATGAATAGTGTGTATCTTTAGTCTACTAGTTAGAATCTTCTGTTCATCATTGTAATGTTTTGATCAAACTGTCATGTTAAGTCTAGCAATGTAGTTAACTTTGAAAGGATTTGACTGTGTTATATTTTTTGTACCAAGTACCACACAGTGGAGAAGTAAGTTCTGCTGCTAAGATTCGCGGTATCGGTATCGGTATCGGAATCGGTATCAGACAATTCCTATGAGTATCGGTATCGACATTTTAGATCGGAGTATCGGACTTTTTAGTATCAATTTTTTATTTATTAATAAATTAGTACATTTTATGAGAAATATTTTATACATTTAGGCATAATTTTAAGTATTTTCTATGTTGTTTCTTATTAGTTTTGAAATTCAATAAAATAGTACTCACCCTTGCCGATTAAGTTATCTTCTTTTACATGCTTTTACGACCTTACTTTGCTTTTACTTTCTTGTTGATCGGTCTTTTTCGTTCAATTTTCTTTGGCGAATTAACCGAAAAAGACACCCTCAATGTCGGTATCGGTATCGTATCGGAACATGCCAAATTGTATCGGTATCGGTGTATCGTATCAGTATCGGCCGATACTGCAAACTATGCTGCAGACAACTTCATTATGTGCAATGTGGCCCACGCCCACGTGCACCACACCTAGCCCACCCATCGGACACAGAAAGTGTGGTCTGTGTCGTTCAGAGAGCATTGTTGCTGTGTCTTTCTTAGACCAAGTAAGAGTATTATTCCGTTTCATTTATAGAAATAACAACGTACTCTGTTAGAACTCGCTGTGAGTGCGTAACATAATATGATCTTGCTAATTCTTATATAATAATTTGATAGCATTTACGATATTTAACATGTTAAATGTGGGTATTTAACTTGATATTGGATAGAAAGAGGTTCGGAGCTCGTTATCAAGAGGAGTATCAAAATAGTCTCCTCTGTTGCATTTTTCTTAGATATCTGGAGTGAAAGGAGTCACTTCCAAATGTGAACAAAACAATCTTATAATAATAGACCAGCATAGAGGAAAATGGTGAAGTATTGTAAAATTACAAAACTATAGTTTTTTTTTTTTTATTACATCTTAGAAATTCATTTGGGTTAGAATTGTATTTGAGCACTAGAGTTCAAAATTTCCATTATTTCTTACATAGGAAATTACAAATAAGCAATTCGATCCTCATGAAAGTTCTTATCGCCGAACAAAATCAAGAGAAAACTCACTATTTCATTTTGCTATTTTAGTTTCGTCGATTACATAATGTTGTGTAGAATCTGTACTCCATTTCTTAGTATTATACGGTGTTTTTTATCAATAGCTTCATACTGCTTTTATAACTCTATTATCTTACTGATCTATCATCATAATTTGCGCTCATTCTATCGTAAACTAATTGTTTTTTTTTTCTTTTCTTTCTATGGCACTCTTTGCCTATCACACAACATTTATCTGCAATTAACCGCACAACTTGAAAATTTAAGTCAATTCCCTGCCATGAGTGAGATTTTTGTGCATTAGTGGATTTCTTGACTTAAGTTTGGTCGAGGCAATACCTATGTGAGAAAAAAGAATTGAAGGTTAAACTCATGCTGCATTTTGTGCATCACTTGACTTGTTGTGGAAGTGCTGAGCTTTTCAAAAGTATCAAAGAAAAACACAAATTTGTGGGATTTCCAAATCTACCCAGCAAGTAAGATTTTAAGTTCTATGTTTTTTTATGAGATACAGCCCCTGTTCTTCTTTTCCATCTTTGTATTGAGCACCAGATATAAAAAAAAAGTTTGCAATTCGAGATAATCCTTGTTTTTCTTTTTTTGCCATTTTGTTGAGCACCAGAGATCAAAATTTTGCAATTCAAGATTTTATCATAGTTTGCAGTATACGACAGATACCGAACATTTTGGCATATCCCAATCCAATACCGACCGATACTCGATATTGACCGGTCTTTTTTCGGTCATTTCAAAAAAAAAAAATTGAACGAAAAAGACCAAATTTGCAAAGGTATAAAATTATTGTAAGGTTGTAAAAACATGTAAAAGAAGAAATTTTATCTATTACATGTAAACCAATCGGCAAGGATGAATATTACTTCATTCAATTTTAAAACTATTAAGAAACAACACTGAAAATATTTAAAATTATGTCTAAATGTATGAAATATATTTTCTAAAATGTTAATAATTATTTGTTTTTCAATACCAAAAAATTCAATGCTCCGATCTGAATACTCCCGATACCACCGATTCTGATACTCATAGGAATAGTCTGATACTAATTCCGATAACGATACTGCGAACCTTGGATTCTATGTTAACCTCCAGCTCTCTTTTTTGGGTCTTTTTTGTCTTTAGTTGAGTAGTAGAGATCAAAAGTTTGTGGAATTTTTCAATTTATCGATCAAGAAATATTCTACATTTAGTCTCTCTCTTTTATTTATGAGGATACAACCCTTGTTTTTTCTCTCTTGGGCTATACATGCATACTAAGGCGTACTTGATCATTGTGCATTGGTATTCAGTGAATACGAGTCTGCAAAATTAGAGCAATTTACATTGTTTAGTTCACATAAACTTAGGAAGCTCAATTCTTGTTTTTTTTTTTTTTTGATGTCCGACGATACGCACGGGACTTTACGCGCACTGCATTTCATGCCATTTGGACCCACTGTTTCCATACCTGTTTGGAAATCATTAATGCGACTTCCATGTCCGAATAGTAACTTCTCAAACTTTATTAATTTGGTGGCAAAGTTGTGCTATTTTTTTTAATCAAAAACTCACTGTTTTCTTTTATATATATATATATATATATATATATATATATATATATATATATATATCAAATCAATTCCTGTTGGTTTTGTTCAATATAGTGTCTTAAATAAGATGAGAAAAATATAGCTGTAAGTAGTCCTTTTCCACTTTAAAGAGGATAAATCTGATTATGAATGCTCTCTTACTTTAATTAATATCAGTTGCTTTCTCACAGTTCTTATCGGTCACATGGATGTTCATTGCCTTTTTTTCTTTTAGAAAAATAAATAAATAAATTAATAAATTAATAAATAAATGACCAGTCTTTCCTACTATTCCGTGGAAAGATTAAGAGCTTCCATAACATGTGTTCCTTTTGCAAGTACATATGTTTGTTGAGAAATTGAGTTTGAAGGTATAAAGTGGTTTATATTACTAAATTCAAAACTAATATCTACGTAAGAGTTTTCTTTACCAAAGAATTTTTTTTCCTTTTGTTAGAAAAGAAAGTTTAGAGAGTCGTTCAGCGGATAAGTCAACAAGTAGAAAATCATTCTACAGGACGTTTAGGTCCTGTTTGGATAGGGATTTAAGACTTAGTTTTTTAAGTTTTAAATTAAAATTCGGTTTGTAGGAAGTTCTCGTCACGTGCAAGCGGCTGATGGTTACCGGTTGTAGAAGTATGAAAAATATAGATCCATGCATCCAACAAACATGCGTCCCAAGATCGATTCAGAAAAAATCAGGTCGCAGAATGACCATGTGGTCCAGAAAAGAACCTACTATACGCCGACAGTAATCAAAAGCCATGTGCCGCAGTGATCAAATCCCCGGCGCCATAATGATCCAGTGTCATGCTTCAACCGCTTCATAACTAGTGTTCCCGTGTGCCATCAATGTCATGCGCCACTAAGTAACTAGTCTTCCCATGCGCCAGCAGTGCCATGCGCCACTAAGTAACAAGTGTCCGCATGCGTCAGTAATGCCATGGGCCACTACTCCCTCAAGCATCTCTGTCCCCAAATACTGGCCACATAAAGGCCTGAAATAAAGATTATGTCTGAAATAGAATCCTGACAAAAAGGACTCTATGAACGCCTCGATTCCTCCGCGGACAGTTGGCATCAGTGCTTACGTCACCGTCATTATTACTTTTGTCACTATAAAGGCCTGACACATAAAGTTTATGTGGACAGTTGGCATCAATACTGGCCACATAAAAACCTGACACAAAAATTATGTCTGACACAGAATCCTGACAAAAAGGACTCTATGAACACCTCGATTCCGCCGCGGACAGTTGGCACCAGTGCTCACGTCACCGTCATTATTACTTTTGTCACTATGCAGCCGTACAGGGCCACGTATATGTAAGACAAAGTTTTCTATGTGTTCCATGCGTCTCTGGCCACATGTGTTCCAGAATCCATGTGTCACGTCCCAGTCCCAAAATATGTAGGACTAGGAATACGTAACATGCCAGCAACGCATTCGACTAGACTCTGGTCCGACTCAAATACGTATAAGTTGTATTATAATAGTCACTATCTAAATAATCAAATAAATATAAATATCTATGCCTCAATCCACAATGAACAGAATACACAAGAATGAGCTACATGTGCTAAAGTCGGCCGCCCAGTAACACACAAACTCGAATAGACTCAAGAAAGAAATATGAGTCTATAAAACTAGGCTACATCAGCAGATGAATAAACAATATGAATAAATAACCATAACTCCGGTAGATATGATATAAGTACCTGGTACTAATGTCTGCAAGACAAGCAACATACATCAACAACTCCAGGCAAGCTCCACAACGGTCAATGCTGTAAAACTGTCAAGGGACCAGGTCCTCAGAGGGACGTAACAAGGTACAAGAAATAACATGCCAAAGTAAAACAGTATAATGCCACATACTCAAGGGTAAATTATTGTAACTATCTAAGTGAAATGCAAGTGAGAGCATCACTAGTACTCAGGCTGAAACCACTACAAGCTCTGTGTCGGGGAGCCGGTAGTAATAATATCACGTAATGGGCCAAGTTCTGGAACAGAGACTAAAGCATCTCAATAATAAAGTATATATATATATATATATATATATATATATATATATATATATATATATGTCACGCCCCAGTCCCAAAATACGTAGGACTAGGTCACGTAACCATGCCAGCTGGCCCGTATATATGGCAACTCCAATATTTGGAAACCATATATACAGCGTACGCACGTATATATGGTTTTCATATATTGGAGTTGCCATATATACGGGCCAGCTGGCATGGTTACGTGACCTAGTCCTACGTATTTTGGGACTGGGGCGTGACATATATATATATATATATATATATATATATATATATATATATATATATATATATATATATAATCAGCATGTAGCCTGTGTGTCTCTCCCTACCCAATGTAATCACACGTCTCATGTCCACAACGTCTCATGTCCATAACACGCAAGATCATGACCTCTAACTAGTACAACGAGTCATAATGATATCTATGTATATGCAAGTCTCATGTCACGAATCCTGTAAGCCTATACAGAATCACCATGAATAACTCAAGAAAGATTCTGTCACATGAAATAGTGTCAAGTGTCCTAGGGTGTGGCGTACTTGGTAAAGCAAGCACGTAAAAATAGGATCGTGGATTCAACTCTCTAAGTGATGTTACACGACTCTGCGTACGGCGTCGACACCCGAATCTTGTTCGGACGCGAAGCAACGTCTCACGGTCCTAGGGTAAACACACACATCACGCATATCAAATAACTATAATAACTAAATAAGATAATAAAGGCAAGGAACTATGATACAACATGGCACGGTACACTTGCCTGGATTCTGAACTTCGTCAACTGCTCCTAGGAAAGTGAAATATGCACGTACACCTCCGAATGTGAAACAAACATCACCATTGTTCTCAGAATACTTGAAATAGCTAAGATTGACTACCCATAAGTCCAATTTGGACACTGGAGCAAAATTGACAGTTTTGGGTCAAAGCGGGGTCCACATGTGGCCCACCTTGCACCGTAAAACGTGTCGAAGACAAAGTTCTCCAAATTTATCCAACTTAGTGTCTACGAGTCCAGAACGATGATATGAACCCAACAAACATTCAGAACTGGATTTTGATGAGTCGATCACGAAATCGCCATTCATGTGGAACCGTAGGGCCCACGAAACGATATTTCGTCAACATTCTCAGAATCGAATCAAACTTGGGTCACAGGACCAGCGTAACACTGTGAATCTAATGGCATAAGTTTTATTACGAAACGACAAGCACACACAAAATTAGAACGAGTGTCAAAACATGCCGATACTGTGCTTTTCGACGGATACGTGTTTATTCCGGTGTGCACGCACATCCAAATCAAGTTTCGCGAAAGTTCACACGTCTGCGTTATCGATACCCGTCTTTCGTTGCAACTCGCACACGACAAAGTCGTCTCATTTGGCGGGACGCACCCCGTTTCGCGAGATTTTTGGTGTTTTAAAAATAAATTTTTGGTCGTTTTGGAACAAGAATAATTTTACCATTAAAGCAAACTAATAAAAACTAAAAGAACAGTAAAATTTTTATTTATATTGTAAAGAAGTCCCTTCAATTATATTTTGAAAATAATTAACAAGTTGGCAGAAAATTGGACATGAACAGGGGTACTTGGATTGAATTTCTGAACTGTTTTCGAACAGTTTTTCGGCCAACTTTCGGTCGATATTTCGATCAAACCGGGGTGCCTAAATTCGTTCCACTTAAAGAAAATCCTAGATGGTTAGGTTGTGAACATACCAGCGAAGACGGGATGCAAATCGGACGAGCGGGGAGGGCGGAGGCTGCGCACGAAGGAGGGGCCGCAAGGCGCTGTTGCTGTTGCTGCTGTCGCTGCCGCGTGCGGGCGGCGCTGCGGTGGTGGTCGGGGGTCAACCAGAGGCGGCGGAGCGACGGCGGGCGGCGACTGGGTGAAGGCGGAGGTCTGGAGGCGTGGGTGATGGGTTAGGGTTTCGGTGGAGTCGGTGATCGTGTGGATCCAGCTAGAAGCTAGGGGAGTCGGGAGGGTCTCGTCGGTGACGAATTGGAGCACCGTATCGACTTTGTCTGTTGTCGAGGAGCAGGTAAACAACTTTCAAATTCTTCCACCCCCAACTCTCAGCTCCGTCCCGTGGGAGGGTCTTGTTGGTGACAGCGTAGGAAGAGACGCTTGCAACACAGTCATCATCGTCTTTTTCTTCTTATGGTGGTCGGCCCAGATGACGACGGGCTCTTCGCACGAGCAAGGGTCGTCGGATCCCACTCGAGCGGCGAAGACCGGTCGGATCCCACTCGATGCGAGGAGACACTTGTAGACCTGCCGGACCAACGCGCGATGGGGGGCGTCGGATTCCACTCGAAGTTTGCAGACCTCTCGGACCGTTGACATTCCGCCACCGGTCAGATCTACGTCATCTTGACCCGCATATCTTCACTTGTAGGAGAGTTACATTGGTTTTTCGATTTGGGGGGGGGGGGATACAGGGGACTACAAGTCGGAGTGTCAAAGAAAAGACACTCCTCGGAGGAGTTGCAGCGGCAACCAAATGCTGCATTTGGAAGCAGTTTCAGTAAACAGTGGCACTTGCAGCAACTTTTCACGCACCCCCCCCCACCCTCAAACCAAACAGCTCCTTAGTGATTTAGAATAGTCATATACCTTCATTCTCCTCACCTTGATGGCCCACTGCTCCCACACCTCCCCCCGGTTTGATTCTGAGACCTCCGTCCAGCCAGGGAGGTTATACCTCTTCTCACTGACCACAAGAGTCATTTGAGTTTGGTAGCCACGCTCATCTTTACTGACGTTTTCTATACATCTTTATATTTTTATTCTTATGCAATGCATTAGATTATTCTATTCGAAAATCCTTTATGGCCCCTGTCACTACCATATTTCTAGATGAGGGTATGTTTGTCATTTAACATATTATTATTTAGTAATTAAATATTATGTATTGTGCTACTAATTAATTATATTATGTTGTGCTATTTTATTATTTTTCAGTGGGCTAACCTATGTTTATTTGGACTTGTCATTAGTTGACTCATTAGATTGTCATGACACAATTGAGCCCAATATTAGGTTAGGCCTATTAGACTCATTCCCTTAATTAATTAAGAAAATTATATTAGTTCATGAAGAATTAGAAGCTTCCTAATATAGCCCTCCCTAATTAAACCTCATGACTAACTAGTAAGGGCATCTTAGATACTGTACATTGCTTGGGAAGGGGGAAAAATGGGGGGGGGGGGTATCCATTTGTAGAGGGTCTCACTCTCTCTCTCCTCTCATCAATTCATTCACTTAGATCCCCAATTGTGTTCTTCCCCAAATTGACCCATCCCTCCACCAAATTTAACCAAATTCACTCTCATTCCCTCTCAATTTCACTATCTAAGAAGCATTGGAGCTTGGATTACAAGGAGCACTTGAAGGAGGAGGAATTGACAAGGAGATTGTCTTCTAATTGTGTCCATTGAGCATTTTATTGGGAATCCATCTTCCAATAGGTAAATTCTGAATCCTCTTCTTAATTTAGACTCGAATTCATGTATTTAACCATTAAGAATCATTCATTGGCTTAGGACTACCCATAGGAGCAAGAACTAGGTTCATATGACTTCTAGTATGAATTCTACATGGTAATTTGTGTCCAATTAGGAGAAATTTTGAGATTGACATATCAAGTGTGTGTCATTAGACCAACTAGATCTAATTAGACTTAGATCGGGGTTGTGGGACTAGGTACGTGTCTACAATTGGATACGAGTAGATCGTATCATAGTATCTTGTGATACGGTGTGATACATGGCTCATTTTGGGTTATTTGTGTAATTACTCTTTAATTTCTTTTGTAGCAAGTTACTTTAGTCGTACTATGATGATTATGATATGTATGTATAGTAGTTATGGAGAATTGGGAGTTTTGGTGTCTCATTTGAATGTGTACCATAGAATTCCTAAGGATGCACTATAGGTGTTTGTTGAATTCACCATTATATATATATATATATATATATATATATATATATATATATATATATATATATATATATATATATATATATATATATATATATATATATATTTGATGTGTGCTCATGTGTGTAGTGAGGGGAGTGTTTGTTTGTAAGCACACATGTGACAGTGAGTGCGTGTGTGTGCGCGTGCGTGTGTGTGTATGTGTCACAGTGCTTGGACTGTGTACAAGTGTAGCTATCGGGTATCAAGTATTCATACTGAATTGGGTATTAGGTTATAGACTGTGCATCCAAGGTTGTATAGATGCAACAAGTGTAAACCCCCTAAAATTTTATTTTAAGTTTTTTTATTAAATTATTGAATTTCTTTAGAGTATTTTCATAGTTAATTAGAAAATAAAATTTTATTGATTAAATTACTTATTTAAATACTCATTTAGAATTATTTCACAAAATAATTTTTTATTATTTTTGGAGTCTTGTTAAAAGGTGATAAATTTTCTAGAATTTATTTTGTGTGCAAATATTATTTTTGGATTTTTAACCTCATCTATATATGTAAATATATATATGTTAATAAATATAAAGTTATTAATAATAATAAGCAATAAGTAATAATAATAGTAATAGTAATAATAACAATGATAGTAATAATAATATAATAATAATAATAATAGTAATAGTAATAGTAATAATAATAATAATACAAAAGAAAAAGGAAAGAAAAGAAAAGAAAAGAAGCTAAAAGCCCTAAAACAAACCTAAGCAAACACCAAACCTAAAACTAAATAAAAACCTAATACCCTCCCCCAGCAAACCCAAATCCTATACTACCCCGTGAACCCAACCCGACACCCACAGCGCCTCCCCCTCTCCCTTATATATATATATATATATATATATATATATATATATATATATATATATATATTAAGTATTACAACCTAAACCCTAACCCTAATACCCTACCCCAGCCCTCCGGCCGAACGCAGACGGCCACCGGCAGCCGCGCGCGCGGGAAGCATCTGGAACCGCGGACAAAAGCGAGCCTCGCGTGCCCATGTTCCCACGACGCGTTCTCCTCCGCTTCTCGATGGTTTTTTGAACCGTCTTCTCTGGTATGTTCACAACCTAACCCTCTAGGATTTTCTTCAAGTGGAACGAGTTTTCGTGCCCTGGATTGGTCCAAAAATCAACCGAAAGTTGGCTGAAAAACTGACCAAAAACAGTCCAGAATTTTAACCCAAATCTCCATGTTCATGCCCAATTTGCCACCAACCAGTTTAATATTTTCAAAATCTAATTTAAGGGTTTTTTTCTCTATATTATCGAGAATTTAACTGTTCTTTTATTTTTTATTAATTTATTTTATTTGTTAAATTATTCGACCTCCAAAACGACCAAAAACTTAATTTTTCAAAACTAAGATTTTGTGATACGGAGTGGGCGTTCCTAAAGGGACCGCCTCATCGTGTACCAATTGCACCGAAAGGCGCGTATGGTATATCCTGATATGTGAGCTTTCACAGAAGTTGATTCGGACATGTGTGCGCGTCGAAATCAACCCGTATCCATAAAAAGTCTCATATTCGCGACTTTTGCAAAATATTACCCCACTTTGTGTACGTTCATCAGAATGCGACAAAACTTACACCATTGGATTCGTGGTATCACGCTAGTCCTGTGACCCAAGTTTCACGTGATTCTGAGACAGTTGACCAAGCCGCCTATTCGCGGGCCTCACGGTTTGACTTGATGGGCAAATTTGTGATCGGCTCACCGGAATCCAAAATTGGACATACCGTTGAGTTTGTATCGACATTTAAAAAAATTTTGACCTATAATTTGTCCCATTTAGAGAAATTTACCTATGGCACGCATTTTGGTACAAAGTGGACCACATGTGGACCCCGTTTTGGCCTAAAAGTACCGTTTTGCCCCTGTGTCCAAATTGGACGAAAGGGTAGACTTTTTTGACTATCTCGCTTATTCTGGGAATGCTGGTGATGTTTATTTCATCATCCGAAGACGTTCATTCTGATGTCATAGTTCTGATCCCTTGTGCTTGACGTCTGGACGCTTATACTTCGCAGCTTTCTTGCCAGGCAAGTATACCTTACCAAATTGCTTACAGTACTTTGCCTGCTTATTATATTTTTATATATTCATTTTATATGTATTTTTTAGTCATAATTATATATTATATATGTTGACACAGACTTGACACATAGTATCATGGGAGGGAAGGACAATCAGTAGGCGTATGGGCTACCCACTCTGGTAAACCGTAGTAACTAGCACGCACTACGGTAGTTGTGTCACGATGGTCGCTACCCTCGTGGTATGTCGATTGATGGTGTCACGATGGTCGCTACCCTCACGGTATGACGGCTTCTGATGTACATGGACGTGTGTGTGAGTTGTGTGATAGATAGAGTAGCCTACACCTACCCATACGTCGAAAAGGTTGTCCTCATTATGCATTCATATAGATTGTCTAGTACAGCGTACTTATATATTTTCTGTCTATTATGCATACTGTATTCAATTGGCATGCTTCTATGTATCTTTTTACGTCCCTCTGAGGACCTGGTCCCTTTCCAGGTGTAGACGATCATGACTATTTGCAGGAGCACGGATCAGAACTTGCTACTTATCTATCTTTTGAGGAGGTCTTCTCTTCGAGTCTCATTGTTCATTAGATGTACTTATTTGGTTTCTCTTATATTCTAGTTTGGTAGTGGATTTGTCTCCACCCAACTACTTATTTTTATCAAGCATTTTATACTTGATTTAGTTATATAGTTGATTGGTTATTTGATTCTGTGGATGCGATCTAGTTATGCCATGTGACCTATAACATAAAACCTATACCATTTGTGAATTGTTATTCATAATACAGCGTACGTATGTGTTATGGTTTCCATATATTGGAGTTGCCATATACATACGACTGTCATGCTTACGTATTCATAGTCCTATATATTTTGGGACTAGGGCATGACATATTTTTGTGGTGGCCCATGCAGGTCGAGAGCATATTATCTCTGTTACGTTACTGTACCGAGCAAGCCTGCGCATAGGATTGGAATATAGGATCTCATCCACTTATTTAATCACCTCCCTTGATTTTATTTCGCACTCTTATTTGATAGCTTGCATTGCATCTTGCTTGATACCTTTCACAATGTCAATCTTATCCTTTCTTTCGTGCTTGATAGGGGTTAGGAAGATGACTTGTACTAGGTATATATACTCTATTATTCAATAATACTATTTGTCATGCCTCAGTCCCAAAATACGTAGGACTAGGAACACGTAAGAATGCCAGCCATATGTATATGGAGACTCCAATATATGAAAACCATAACACATACGTACGTTGTATCATGAACAATAATTCACAAGTGGTATATATCTATCATAAGTCACAGGGCATAACTAAATCTCATCCACAGAAATCATAAATAGATAAATAACCAATAACTATGTAACTAAATCTCAATATGAAGTATCAAAGGATGATAGTCGGGTGGAAATAAATCCACTGCCAAACTAGAATATAAAATAAACAGAATAAGTACATCTAATAAACAATAAGGCTCGAAGAGAAGACCTCCTCAAAGATAAGTAGCAAGTCCGGATCTACGCTCCTGCTAAGTCATGAACATCTACACCTGGAAAGGGATCAGGTCCTCAGAGGGACATAACAAGATACATAGAAGCATGCCAATAAGTACTGTAAAATAAATATCCAATGGGTCGCCTAACCATTTATGTGAACGCATTTTGTGAACAACTTTCCAACACGTGGGCTATCTGGCTAAAATGAGATTGGCATATTCTCTTGGAAATTCAGGGGCCTAAAAAGCATGTCGTCTTTTGAACGGCAGAGGCCGCCTGATAATATATAATATATATAATGGTCATCATGACCGCGAATCTCCGCCGGAGCGTACGGGTTACACAAGAAAAGTGCAAAGGAGCCCAAACGCTTACTTGTTGTTCTTCCCACCCCATGCTATAAGCATGTCATATCCATGATATGATAATACCTCTAATAACTGCCAAGTCTCCTAGTATGCAATTTCTAACAGCATTTATCCCTAACGCACGTCCCATACGTACATGAGGCCACCCTGTCACGCAAGTCCGTGTCCTACATGAGATTCATATTCGTGTAATAGTTGTGTCACGGCCAATGAAACCTAAGAATATCTCATGACAATGGGGTGGTCTCATAAACTAGGTCAACATGGATATACATAATAAAAATAGAATACGACGACACCATCGTTGCACCCAAGTTTCCTTGGACGCGCAGTTTATATAGAAGTTAAAATATATGAACTAAATGACAGAAATAAAATGCATGCATCAAATGGAATATAAATTACAGTACAATGGCAAGGTATACTTGCCTAGCAAGAAAGCTGCGTAGTGCCAATAACCTGCTCCTGAAGTCTCGCAGAACAACCCGATATCCTATATACATATAATATAAAACAATACAACATCAGCCATTATATTAGCACATACACAACCATAATTACACTGGACTCAGAGGGTACGCTAGGGGTGATACTGGTCAACTAGCAGGGTAAATTGTGCGTCTAACTATGCGGGTGTTACGTCTTCAAATGTTGTATCAAAATCAGATAGTCAACTAACATGTGTCTAATCCAGTACGTTAATGTACACAAGGCAGTCAACTCACAAGTTCTTAGGGTCACTTGGTCAAACATAAATATGGGATATCCATAATTAACCTAGGGCCAGACGAAATAAATACATATATAGTCATAATTAGCATTATCATTTAATTACTTATACAATACATATATATATACCAATCTGAATAATATATACATACGCGTACGTATACACATACGGGTCATACGGTCAAATGTCAATACAGGGTATCTACTACTAACACTTATGGTCACTCAACATATATAATACAGTCATACCTAGTACTAGCATTAATTACCACACAATGTATAGGTACCAATTAATTACCTACACACACACATACTAGTCTTTAGGTTAACCGACACGGTCTGAACTAAACTGAACCATAAAGCAATGCTAATCACAAGCACACATACATAGTATGAAAGGAGAGGGACAGTTTTGAACCTCGGGGTTAGCGTACACGGGCACGAGGATCGAGGGTGACTGCTGCAGGTCATCTTCGGCGAGGGTGACGGGTCCACGATGAATACGATGATGGTGATGATGATGATGGTGATGATGATTGGTGATGATAAGGATGATAATAGTGATGATGATGTTGATGATGAAGGGGATGATGATGGTGAGATGATAAAGATGATGATGAGGATGATAATGGGGATAAGATGATTAGGTTGATGATGATGATGAAGGGGACTGCTCCGGCCAGGTCTGGGGACATTTGGCGAATCAGGCAAGGTTGGTCAGGTCAAACGATCGTGAGGGAGGAGACAGGTTGGTAGTGCAATCGTAGATGGAGGCAGGCCGGCGGAGGTCCGGCGGGGATAAAGGGAAGTCGGGGTTGGCAGCGTTCAGGCGAGGGAGGTCGGGATGTTAATGGTGGTGATGGTCGGGATGATGGTGGTGGTGTTCAGGGATCGAGGGAGATGGCTCGGGAAATCGGGGTATCGTTCAGGCGAAGGAGGTGGAAGAGAATGGCGAGGTCGAGTGGAGGTTGATGGAGGTTGGTGGTCGTGCAGGTCGAGGTGATCGTGGGGAAGACGGATGGGGGTGGTGGCTGCGGCTCAGGCGGTCGGGTCCTGGGCTCCGGCGAGGTTTGTAGGAACTGAAGGAAGATGATGGAGGGAGAGGAGGTATTCAGTCGATGGTCTCTGGTGAGAGGATGGAGGTTCATGCGAGAATGGCGGGGCGTGTACAGGGAGGTGGCTCTGCTGGCAGGACTGGGCTCCGGCGGTGCTTCTCCGGTCGGCGGGAGGGGGAGATGGTGAACAGGAGGGATGAAGGAGTCGGCTGGGTTTAGTTCTAGGTATTGGTATTATGAGTAAAATGAGGAGGAAAGTTATATATATATATGGAAAATAGGGTTTGGGTGTTGACCTAGGTAGTTGGGCCTGGTCAACATCCTCTTTGGGATGGGCTTGGCTTTACATGGAGATGTTTGAAGGGCTAGGATCGCATGGTTTCAAATGCATGGCTAAAAATTGATGGGGGATGATGTTGAGTGCTACACACTCCAAAAATTATGGGAAAAATTCACATAAAGGCAAAATGGGTGTCACGCCCCAGTCCCAAAATATCGAGTGACTGGACCCGTGGCAATGGCCAGAAGCACACACCAATGGGCAAACCCAATTTAATGGACCCATTAGAGTGCACTTAAGCTGTAAAACAACAGTAAAGGTCTATGATACAAGTCACAGTCTATTCTGATCTCATCCACAGAAGGTAATCACAGATCAATGCCAGAATAATCAAAATAAAATATAATCTAACAAGTCTCAATAAAAGTGTCTCAGGGAACAACCCGAGAATAAGTTTGATACATCAATTCAATAGACAGGAAATAAAATAACTAGAAACAGAAATAGCTGAGTATATAAAGCCAATAATCAGGAGAAATTCTCTGGCACGACCTCGTCCTCGGGTTCTGGTACTGCTCTAATGTATGCTCCTGTCTCGTATACCTCGGGATAGATCTCCTCGGCTATACCTGGGGACATAATCCGGATCCAGGTCCTCAGGGGACATAGCAAGGTATAAGAATAACTGAAGCCAAAATAAATGCAGTACAATAATAAATGAATCAACAGGGTAAACTATGTAACCAGCTATGTGATATGCAAGTGAGAGCATTAATCATACTCAGGCTGAGACTACTATAGGCTCTGTATCGGGGAAACCCATAACAGCATTTTCTCGAAGGGCCAGTACATGTGCCAAAGCTCTATGTCAGAGTCTAAGATACCTCCAGATAACTATATATATATATATATATATATATATATATATATATATATATATATATATATAATCAGTCTCTCGTATGGTAAGTCTCTTCCCACCCAATGTAATCACACGTCTCATGTTCACGATGTCTCATGTCCATGTCACGCAAGATCATGACCACTAACTGATGCAGCGAGTCAGAATGATAGCTAAGCACATGCAATAAAGTCTATGTCACGAATCCTATAACCTATACAGAATCACCAGGAATAACTCAGAAGATTCTGTCTCATGAACAGTGTCAGGTGTTCTATGGTATGACGTACTTGATAATGCAAGCACGAAGATATATATAGTGTCGCGATATCAATTTCTAGTGACGTTACACGACTCCGCGTACGGCGTCGACACCCGAATGTTATTCAGACGCTAAGCAATGTCACACGGTCCTAGGTTGAACATTTATATTAAGAGTATATATAAATGTACAAAGAACTCAAGCAAATACTATAACAGGAATCACTACAAGTTGGCAAGGTACACTTGCCTGGTGTTTGGTTTCCAACTGCGGCTCTGGTATTCGTAAAATCTTCAGGAACGTCTCCGGATGCTGAAACAACCATTACCATCATGCTCAGAAGATATCAAATAGTTAGAATGCCTGTCCATAAGTCCAATTTGGACACAGGGGAAAAGTGACAGTTTCTGGTCAAAGTGGGGTCCAGTGGCCCACTTCGCACCGAAAAATGTGCCAGAGACAAAGTTCTCCAAATTTGTCAAACTTAGTGTCTACAAGTCCAGAACGACGATACGAACCCAACGAAATATCCAGAACTAGATTCCGATGAGCCGATCACAAAATCGCCCGTCAAGTGGAGCCGTAGGGCCCACGATACGGGATTTTGTCAACGTTCTCATAATCGAACCAAACTTGGGTTACAGGACCAAAAAAATGCTACGAGTCCGATTGCCAAGTTTTGTTTCGAAACGACGAGCACACACGAAGTTACAACGAGTTTCAGAACATGGCTGATACGGGGCGTTGTCGACGGATACGCGTTGATTTCGGTGTGCACGCACATCCAAATCAACTTCCGCAAAATACCACACGTCCGTATCGACGGCGCGCACCTTTCAGTGAAGTTCGCACACGATCAAGTCACCTCGTTTAGTGGGGCACACCCAGTTCCAAAAAAATTAGGGTTTTAATTAACAAAGTTTTTGGCCATTTTCACCCGCAAATAAATCACAATCTACAACACCAAAAATTGAACAAAAATAGGGTTTTAAAACTAGGTCATATGGTCTAAATTTTTGTTCAAGTGAATTTTGAAAACAATTAACAGGTTGCACACAAAATGGTCGTGAACTTGCGAGTTCGGGACGAATTCTGAATTTTTAGAATTTGGGTTTATTTTCCTGTTTTTACGTCGCGATTTGCAACCGACACAGGATACGATACCCCGAACGAGTTGTACGAGTTTCGAGAGGGTTACGCGATCTTCGCACAGGGTTCGACAGAACAAAAAAAGGGACAACGTACAGGGAGTTACGGGAGCTTGAAGAGGGGTACCTCGCTGATTTTTGCGACAGGGTGGCGCGGCGCACGTCGACGGCGACTTCGGGTTGCTGCGGTGTTCGCTGGAGGTAGCTACGGCGGAGGGTGATGGCAGAGAGGGGTTCGTCGGAGGGGAGAAGCGGAGGCGAGGGGCTGGTGGAGTCAGGGCGGAGGCTGGCGGTGGCGGAGCAGTAATGGTGGCGGTGGAGTGGGGTTCCGCGGGGTGGGGGGTTTTAAAGGGAAGGGGAGAGGGAGAGGGGGAGAGGGGGAGCGGGGAAGCCAGAGCAGGGGGGTTGTGTGGTTATGGCCCGCGGGCGGGGCGGCGGAGTCGGCAGGGAAACGCGGGCGGAGCGGGGTCGTGCGGGTGAGGGGAGGGGGGTTTGGGGTCGGGTCGGGTTCGGGTCGGGTCCGGATCCGATCCGACCCGTTAGATTTAGGATTGGGTTCAGTAGGGTTAGGCCGGTCCGTTTCGGTTCAATTGGACCGGGTTCAGTCTGGTTCAACCCGGTTTAAACCGGTTCAGCCCGATTTAATTAAAACGGGAATTTTTAGCAATTTAAAAATAGTTTTTGAGCCCAATAAATTCCAAAAAAAGTTCACAACATCCAATAATTAATAATACCCCCTAAAATATAAATTTTGTAATATTTTAATACTAAATTTAATCCATAAAAATATTAATCCCTGAAGGACATTTTTAATAATTAATTAAAAATTACCGAAAATTCCAGAAAATTCCTTAAATTTTTTTTAAAAAACAGGGTGTTAAAATCTACCCACCTTAAAAGAATTGTGTCATTGCAATTAAGAAAATAACCGACAGCAGAGATGACGCGGTTGCAAGACATGTTCGAAGCACGACACAACCAAAGAATCCTGATAATCGAAAGATGAGGTTTAAGCAAAAAACCTAAATTATTTTCCTAAACAATGAATGTTAGGTAATTCAAGGGTAAAGAAATCTGGTTAGAGCAAAGAAAACTACAGCTTAGGGAAACTAGGTTATCAATCACTAACAAGTTCAAAATACCAGGGTTAAGGCTAAGGAAATGATCTAACAGGCACGTGCTAAAGCATCACTAGTAATAGATAACTATGAATAACTTAAATCTTACGCGCATTCGCTACTCCACGAGTCTGTGCGTCCTCCATTGTCATCGCATAAACTTGTCCGCGTCCTTGTGGTGGTACCCTCTGCTGTTGTTGGGCCTGCTGGAAGAGTGGTGCTCGAGGTGCCAAGGGTGACCTCGACTGATATCCTTCCGGTGCTGGTGAAGCTTGTCTATTTGCTATTGGTGCTCCTTCTCGAGGCTTAGGGCAATCCCTCACTGAATGCTGATTGGATCCGCAAGCTAAACATAATCCCAATTTACGTCGGCATTCCTTGGCAAGATGGCCTGCCTTGCCACAATAGTGGCAAGAAGGTCGGACTAGGAATTTGGATGCAGCTCCCTGTGGTGCTTGATGCAGGTGAGGTTTCTTTGCAGCTTCTCCATGCGGTGCTCTTGCTGGTGCTGATGTGAAAGGCCGCTTCAGGTTGGACTCTCTCCTGGTGATGCGCTCCATGCGTCGGGCTGCAGTAAGGACGTCCGTGTATGAAGTAGGTGCAACGGATCCGATCAATCTCTGTAGCTTTTAGTCCGTCGAAGAACTTCTCAGCCTTCTCCTCTTCGGTCGGAATCAGAGTAGGGGCGAAGCGACCCAAACGGATGAATTCTGTATTATACTTTTTCACTGTCATCTTGTCTTGAGTGAGGCAATTAAACTTGTCCCGAAGTTCCGATCGAGTAGTAGATGGAATGTACATCTCCTGAAAGAGTCTGGAGAACTCCTCCCAAGTGACCCGGTCTGGTCCGAGCCGTGTCTCCTCAAATAGCCACCAATGATGTGCATTGCCCGTCAACTGCATCCTGACAGCAGTCATCCAACACTCTCTTGGAAGCTCAGCTGCTTCTAATTGATGTTGAGTGTTTGTGAGCCACTCATGAACTTCAGTGGGCTCCTCCTTGCCTGAAAAGATACGGGACTTCAGTTGGCGAAAATCGGTGATAGAGCCCGTCGATGGCCGTCGAGCTGGTAGGTTCGCCTGCTCCAGTACAGTCACTATGCTATTTCTCATATTTCCTGCCTTGTGACGTTGAGCCTCTTGATGAATCTGCTGTTGAGCTTGCATCATTGCGCAGAATATTTGGAACATTTGTTGACCATCCATAGGCTGTTCTGGTGGAAAGGGAGGCATCTGTGGATTAAACTGCGGCGGTGGTGGAATCTCATCTTGCCGAAATCTTGAGGTAGGTTGGCCTGCTTGATGGCTTTGTTGAGCTGATTGACCTCCACCCACTGGTGTCATTTCATCGTCGTAGGTGACCACTGTAACTTGTGGTGTTCCCGTGGGAGTCTCGTCACATGCTTATGAATCCATTACTCTGCATCCAAAATAAACTATGAGAAGCGTACAGAAGAATCAATGCAGGATGCAAGTCAATAAATTATTTTGAAGTCGATATTGAGGTAAATGACGATTCAAACAAGTGGATGAGATCCTATAACTTATCCTATCCTTATCGCAGGCTTGCTCGGTCCTTTAGTTGAAACTAAAATAATTTAGTCGTAGACCTGCATTGGCTACCACAAAAACTATGTCACGCCCCAGTCCCAAAATATCGAGGGACTGGACCCGTGGAAATATCCAGCAGCACACATTAATGGGCAAACCCAATTTAATGGACACATTATAGTGCACTTAAGCCGTAAAACAACAGTAAAGGTCTACGATACAAGTCACAGTCTATTCTGATATCATCCACAAAAGGTAATCACAGATCAATGCCAGAATAATCAAAACAAAATATAATCTAACAAGTCTCAATAAAAGTGTCTCGGGGAACAACCCGAGAATAAGTTTGATACATCAATTCAATAGACAGGAAATAAAGTAACTAGAAACAGAAATAGCTGAGTATATAAAGCCAATACTCAGGAGAAATCCTCTGGCACGACCTCGTCCTCGGGTTCTGGTACTGCTCCAATGTATGCTCCTGTCCCGTATACCTCGGGATAGATCTCCTCGGCTATACCTGGGGACATAATCCGGATCCAGGTCCTTAGGGGACATAGCAAGGTACAAGAATAACTCAAGCCAAAATAAATACAGTACAATAATAAATGAATCAATAGGGTAAACTATGTAACCAGCTATGTGATATGCAAGTGAGAGCATTAATCATACTAAGGCTGAGACTACTATAGGCTCTGTGTCGGGAAAACCCATAGCAGCATTTTCTCGAAGGGCTAGTACATGTGCCAAAGCTCTGTGTCAGAGTCTAAGGCACCTCCAGATAACTACATATATATATATATATATAATCAGCCTTTCGTGTCTCGCCCCGATCTCCCGCAGGCAAATCGGTCATTCCCGCTAGGCGAGAATTACCGCGCTAGCGCTCCCGCGGAACGATCGTTTTGACCCATCCGGGTGTGATGTCGCACGAGCGTGAGCCACGCCCGTGCAAGGCCGTGGTTCATTGGCTGGCGGTAAGAGTTCTAAGACACAGAGTCGCACAGATTGTCCGAGTGCAGCGGAGTCATAAACGCATAGCAATTGGTAACAGGTTCACTGAGTCGACAATATAGCGAAAGCATTGAATAACACAAGTTGAAGTAAAACAACTCTTTTATTGTTATAAACAAGTGTTAGAGGCGGCGCGCGGCCGAGATTACAATTCACTCAAGCCTCTCTCTCTGAAACAGTAAAAGCGTGCCAAGTGGCTACAATTATGGAATGATTGTACATGCGAATATTCAGGCTATGTTCCAACATTATGTCTTGTATATGTGCTTCAGTTCCGGATGCACCGCTGCTTCGGAGTGATCTCCACGCCTTAGCACGCACGAAGGAGCATCCGCACCGAACAAGTTTCTCCCGTACCCTGCAAACGATCTGGTGGGTTATCAGTACATTAAATGCACTAGTGGGGAGGCTACTCGCCCGCTCAACAAATCCAAACACGTAATATAGGTTCAGTGCATCTACTATTAAGTTGTCTTTCTAGTTACCTTAGGATCAGTTTTATGTAAAGATTGAATAGCCTAACTCGTGTGGCAGTGTGCCATGCAACATGAGAGGAAACACGGCGAGACTTACCAACTTACCATTTTACCTTCCATGTCCAAGGCAAACATTGTTAATTCAAGCACGAGCAAGTATAAACATTCAGGGGCATACATAATGAAAATCCAGGCAATAGCATATGCAACACGAGTACTGTTGTATCATGATCGTTCAGGTGTTCAGTTGTTTCTTTTGACACGATGCAATGGCTCGCACGCGTGTAGCCGCTAAGCGAGGATGACTTATCTATATGAACACGAGTCGCTGGCATAGCCATTTTGGACATAGTCCAGGACAAGGATAGCTTACTACGAGAGTACACGATGCGCTGCAAGCTACCCAGTCCCGTACACGATGACTACACACGAGTTCCATCCGGATCGGATCGGCCCCAGTGCCCCGGTGACCGTCCGTGGAACAATACCTCATTTTCGAGTTATCCGCGACATAAAATTTTGGGTCTTTCAATTATCACGAGATACACGAGAACACGAGAACACGAGTGCACAAGAACACGAGAACACGAGTGCACTAGAATACGAGTACACGAGATACTTGAATCTTGATTCTTTGTTCAGTGAATGACTTGCCTTGATGCATTCCCCTGGTTCGGGGCTGCCTATGGTGACCTAACGGTCCCGGATACTTGCAGGTTCATTCATGCACGGAACGACTACTTAGTAGTCTTCCGGGGGTTTGGATGAAAATAAGGCAACATACAAGCAGACAAGCATGCATTTGTATAAACATAAACATTCATGTTAGCTCGGGCCCGAAGGTAAGCCGAGGAGTGAGATCGTAAGGGACTTCTCGAGCAACACGTTCTAGGGTATCATGCGAGGGTCTGCACATATATATAAGCAATATTTTATTTCTATGTTCTAGCATAAGCAATACGAGTTGGGATTATTCCCTTAGCTAGGTGCGTTGGATTCTTATTAGCATGCAGGGGGTGATTCACCTAGCGACTAGCATGTATCATTCCAGATTTTTATGTGTGCTAGCTAAGCAAAGACAAGTTCATCGTAGCCACCCACCTTAGTGATGATTCGTCTCGGTCGAGCAATACGTCAAGCGAGCCTCTGAAAGCCCAAGCTAAAATCCTATAGGGACAAGTCTGGATATCCTTTGCCTCAAACGAGTATTCTCGCCTGAGCAAAGCGGGTCGGGACATTACACTTTTACCGTTTGAATCGACAGTTCGCTTGAACGGAACGGGGTGTTACATCCTACCCAACTCAGAAAAAGTCTCGTCCTCGAGACTTACTGAGGACAACCAGTACGTTTCAATCAGTTTTGATTTAACGATACAAGGCTGAGGCAAAACTATACAAGTCGTTGTACTTGTTTATTTGGATATTCACTTGCACTAGCATCGAGATCAGCATATCGCGAGTCTGGATCGTACACATACTCGAAGTGCCCCTCGAGCACGTGCATTTCACTAGCTCGGCGGTAGCGAAGTCTTAGCACTCGAGTTTTTCCTTTTCTTAAGTCTTGGATCGTGCACAAGTTCAAGGCGTCCCTCAAACATATGCATTCAACCAAACTTAGAGTTAGTGAAATCGAACAAGCTACTGCGATAATCTCATAGGTCTCGCACAGGTTGGCACAAAGGCCATTCACTTCATGATTTCATACAAGCAATAATACCATTCAAAACGTATTTTGAAAGTATTTAGACTTATTGTTGGAACATTCTGTTTGGGACAATGAGAGAGAGCATGCATATAACCCACGAACGAGCTTTCGAAACTGAGATAGTCGAAATGAATTCCAAAGGCGTATAAGCCAGGCTCCTATACCAACATGTCACGCCCCGATCTCCCATGGCAAATTGGTCATTTCTGCTAGGCGAGAATCACCGCGCCAGCGCTCCTGCAGAACGATCGCTTTGACCCATCCGGGCGTGATGCCGCACGAGCGTGAGCCACGCCCGTGCAAGGCCGTGGTTCATTGGCTGGCGGTAATAGTTCTAAGCCATAGAGTCACACAGATTGTCCAAGTACAGCGGAGTCATAAACGCATAGCGATTGGTAACAGGTTCACTGAGTCGATAATATAGCGGAAGCATTGAATAACACAAGTTGAAGTAAAGCAACTTTTTTATTGATATAAACAAGTGTTACAGGCGACAAGCGGCCGAGATTATAATTCACTCAAGCCTCTCTCTCTGAAACAGTAAAAGTGTGCCAAGTGGCTACAATTGTGGAATGATTGTACAGCGTGAATGTTCAGGCTATGTTCCAACATTATGTCTTGTATATGTGCTTCAGTTTCGGACGCACCACTGCTTCGGAGTGATCTCCATGCCTTAGCACGCACGAAGGAGCATCCGCACCGAACGAGGTTCTCCCGCACCCTGTAAACGATCTGGTGGGTTATCAGTACATTGAATGCACTGGAAGGGAGGCTACTCGCCCGCTCGACAAATCCAAACACGTAATATAGGTTCCGTGTACCAACTATTAAGTTGTCTTTATAGTTGCCTTAGGATCAGTTTCATGCAAATATTGAATAGCCTAACTCGTGTGGCAGTGCACTGTACAACATGAGAGGAAACAAGGCGAGACTTACCAACTTACCATTTTACATTCCCTGTCCAAGGCAAACATTGTTAATTCAAGCACGGGTAAGTATAAACATTCAGGGGCATACATAATTAAAATCCAGGCAATAGCATATGCAACACGAGTACTATTGTATCATGATCGTTCAGGTGTTCAGTTGTTTCTTTTGAAATGATGCAATGACTCGCACGCGGGTAGCCGCTAAGCGAGGATGACTTATCTATATGAACACGAGTCGCTGGCATAGCCATTTTGGACATAGTCCAGGACAAGGATAGCTTGCTACGATAGTACACGATGCGCTACAAGCTACCCAGTCCCGTACACGATGACTACACACGAGTTCCATCCGGATCGGATCGTCCCCAGTGCCCCGGTGACCGTCCGTGGAACAATACCTCGTTTTCGAGTTGTTCGCGACATAAAATTTTGGGTCTTTCAATTATCACGAGATATACGAGAACACGAGAACATGAGTGCACAAGAACACGAGAACACGAGTGCACTAGAACACGAGTACACGAGATACTTGAATCTTGAGTCTTTGTTCAGTGAATGACTTACCTTGATGCATTCCCCTGGTTCGGGGCTGCCTATGGTGACCTAACGGTCCCGGATACTTGCAGGTTCATTCATGCACGGAACGACTACTTAGTAGTCTCCCGGGGGTTTCGATGAAAATAAGGCAACATACAAGCAGACAAGCATGCATTTGTATAAACATAAACAATCATGTTAGCTCGGGCCCGGAGGTAAGCCGAGGAGTGAGATCGTAAGGGACTTCCCGAGCAACACGTTCTAGGGTAGCATGCGAGGGTCTGCACATATATATAAGCAATATTTCATTTCCATGTTCTAGCATAAGCAATACGAGTTGGGATTATTCCCTTAGCTAGGTGTGTTGGATTCTTATTAGTATGCAGGGGGTGATTTACCTAGCGACTAGCATGTATCATTCCAAATTTTTACGTGTGCTGGCTAAGCAAAGACAAGTTTACCGTAGCCACCCAACTTAGCGATGATTTGCCTCGGTCGAACGATACGTCATGCGAGGCTCTGAAAGCCTAAGCTGAAATCCTGTAGGGACAAGTCTGGATATCCTTTGCCTCAAACGAGTATTCTCGCCTGAGCAAAGCGGGTCGGGACATTGCACTTTTGCCGTTTGAATCGACAGTCCGCTTGAATGGAACAAGGTGTTACATTTCGTATGGTAAGTCTCTCCCTACCCAATGTAATCACACGTCTCATGTTCACGATGTCTCATGTCCATGTCACGCAAGATCATGACCACTAACTGATGCAGCGAGTCAGAATGATAACTAAGCACATGCAATAAAATCTGTCACGAATCCTGTAACCTATACAGAATCACCAGGAATAACTCAGAAGATTCTATCTCATGAACAGTGTCAGGTGTCCTATGGTATGACGTACTTGATAATGCAAGCACGAAGATATATATAGTATCGCGATATCAATCTCTAGTGACGTTACACGACTCCGCGTATGGCGTCGACACCCGAATGTTATTCAGACGCTAAGCAATGTCACACGGTCCTAGGTTGAATATTTATATCAAAGTATATATATATTTACAAAGAACTCAAGCAAATACTATAACAGGAATCACTACAAGTTGGCAAGGTACACTTGCCTGGTGTTTGGTTTCCAACTGCGGCTCTGGTATTCGTGAAATCTTCAGGAACGTCTTCGGATGTTGAAATAACCATTACCATCATGCTAAGAAGATATCAAATAGCTAGAATTGCCTGTCCATAAGTCCAATTTGGACATAGGGGCAAAAGTGACAGTTTTTGTTCAAAGTGGGGTCCACATGTGGCCCACTTCGCACCGAAAAATGTGCCAAAGTCAAAGTTCTCTAAATTCATCAAACTTAGTGTTTACAAATCTAGAACGATGATATGAACCCAACGGAATGTCCAGAACTGGATTCCGATGATCCGATCACAAAATCGCCCGTCAAGTAGAGCCGTGGGGCCCACGATACAGGATTTTGTCAACGTTCTCAGAATCGAACCAAACTTGGGTTACAGGACCAGAAAAATGCTACGAGTCCGATGGCGCAAGTTTTATTTCGAAACAACGAGCCCACACGAAGTTACAATGAGTTTCAGAATATGGCTGATACGGGACGTTGTCGACGGATACGCGTTGATTTCGGTGTGCACGCACATCAAAATCAACTTTCACGAAATTTCATATGTCCGTATCGATGGTGCACATCTTTCGGTGAAGTTCGCACATGACCAAGTCACCTCGTTTAGCGGAGCGCACCCAGTTCCAGGAAAAATTAAGGTTTTAATTAATAAATACGGTGACCCGTATCACCAAGATACCAGGCCCTGCCCCTGCCCAGGCTCACCCCCACCCCCCAGGACCCTCCTACAGCTTTTCCTCTCAATTCTGAGCATTTTATCATTTTTAGGAATCAGGTGTTTTTATAAGAAAATTGCATAATTACGCAAATTACCAATTTTAGGACCTATTTGCAATTTTTGAAATTGTAGGGGTTTTTATGTAAAATTTTCAGTGTGAGGTGTCAACACCCCATTGGCCGGTAAACGTACACCATCCACGTGGCAGCAGGACCCACCCAAAATATCCTAAAATATCAGCCATAAATATCCTAGATACAAAATTACCTAAATACCCCTAAGGTTCTAACTATTTACCAAAATACCATCCCCCCAAACCCTATTTAAACTGACCCCCCATTCCCGAAACCCTACACCACAACCCTCAGCCTAACTCCGGCCACCGGACCCCTGCAGAACTGTTCGCCACCTCCCTGCCCTCCTCCCCGACCACCGGAGCCCCGCCCTGGTCGACTGCTCCGCCTCCTGGAGCCTCCGCAGAACCAACCCGACCACCACCACCACAGCACCACCACCACTCCCGACCTTCCCCAGCGCCGCCCACCGCCCTCGTGGACCACCGCCACCGACCCTACCCGCTTTGCCTCGACGTCCCCCGTCGAACCTACCTACCACCACCGCCCCACGACCATCGCAGACGCCTCCACCTCCCCCAGCAACCCCCGACCCCCTCCGGCCTCTGCACCACAGTCTCCCACGACCGTCTCCAGCCACCACTACCGCCACCCCTGACCTCCGCCACCACCACCAGACGCCTCGCCACCCTCCCCTCCGTTGACCCAACCGCCTGCACCGCCACCTCCGCCGTCGCCTGCGACACTGCAGTCCCCGCAAGCTGTTGCCACTGCTGTTGCTGCTAACTGCAGTAGCTGCTGCCACTGTCGTCCCGGCCAGCGGCCGACCGGTCCGCCGTCGTCCTCCCGTCGGCGACCAACCGTGGGCCCCCCTTGCTGACCTGTCAGGTATAGCACCGTATATATACGTAAATACGTATTATTTTATATATGTATGTATATATCTATATATATATATGTATTTATATATATATATATTATATATATAGCAGTATATATAATATTATACTGTATTTTAATGCAGTATATATTATATTAATATATATAATATAATATGTATATATATATATATATATATATGTATTTCTGTATTTATGCTTATTTATTTACATGTATATATGTAAATATATATATATATATATATATATATATATCTATGTATATATATGTAATTATATATTTATTTATATATATTATTATATATATAATATATACTTAAATACAGTATATTTATACAGTATAATATATATTATTGTATATACTTATGTACGTTTTTATTTTCTGTTTGTTTATATATATATATATATATATATATATATATGTTTATATATAATATTCTATAATTATATATATTATATATTATATATTATATATTATATCAGTATATAATATATATTTATATAAATATATATGTATCATTTTTATTTATATGTATATATATATATATATATATATATATATATATATATATATATATATATATATATATATATATATATATATATATATATATAATATATACATATGTATATATATATATGTATTATCTTTTTCTTTTGTGTATATATATATATATATATATATATATATATATATATATATATATTTATGTATATTATACATATATAAATTATATATATCATATAATTATATTGTATATAATATATACTATTATATGCTTTTTCTTTTATATATATATATATATATATATATATATATATATATATATATATATATATATATATATATATATATATATATATATATATATATATACTATATGTATTTCTTTCTTTTTACACACACACACATATATATATATATATATATATATATATATATATATATATATATATATATATATATATATATATAACTACTATCATATATATACATATATGTTTCTTTTTATTTATTTATATTTATATGTACCATATTATATATATATATATATATATATATATATATATATATATATATATATATATATATATATGTATATATATATATGTATATATAAATATACTATATGGTATTATGCTAATATATATTTATACTATTTAGTATATGATATACATATATGATTATATTATATATGATATTTTATGTATATATATACATATGATATATTTAAGCTATATATGTATGTATGTACATATATATATATATATATATATATATATATATATATATATATATATATATATATATATATATATATATATATATATATATATATATGTCTTTACTTTTTATATATCTATTATATATATCACTTTGTAAGTAATTATATATTAAAATACATAAAATATCTTATATACTCTATTATATTTTTTCCTGCAAATTTCTATATACTTATATATATGTATATATTTATATTAAGTATATAAATACCTTATGTGCACTTAATATATACTATATATATATATTGTATTATTATATATATAGTTTTAAGATACGCACTTATTTAAAATTATATTTACGAACCCTGTACGTCTTGAACAGAGTACATCTTCAGCACAGTCAGTGACCCCCTATCACAGGACCACCCAGACTTGACTGCAAGTACAGGTTTTCAACACACTCAGGAAGTAGGCAAGTATACCTTGCCAAGTTTACTGTTTAAATTCAAATGTTGTTATATGCTATTTCTCCTGAATTTCATATGACTGTGAGTACCTGAGTTTGCCTCGGGTACCGTCAACAAGTACGTTGACACGTAGTGTAATTAACTTAGTCTTTATAGACTTACCAACAACTGTGAGGGTATCCTAATATTCTCCTAGACCCTGTCACGGGAACACGCAACATGGTTGCAATACATATTGGGATGGGAGCTGCGTATTTGATTAGCTACCAGTACGTGTGACGTGCATCACGGCTTAGCATAAAATCAGGAACATTCAAGAATAGTTACGACTTGGCATTAGTTACATTGGGCGGGAAAGATACTAGTAGACGTATGGGACACCCCCTCCTTGAGTCTTTTATCCTTCGTACCATGCTCCTCGGAGATGGTCGATTGCAGAGCTACCCGTGTGTCCGGGGGCATATGACACATATACTAGCCAGTCAACACGATTGGTGAATTAAGTCAGCGTATGTCAAGCCTACACTTTCCCATGCGTACTACAAGGTCTTTACTTGCATTCACTTAGATGGTTAGCACCCTGTATTTATTTATTCAGTATTTACATACATGGCATGTTATTTTTCTGTATCTTGTTATGTCCCACTGAGGACCTGGTTCCCTTCCAGATTTAGATGAGGCCTTCTACCCCACGGTATATGGGCCTGGACAGGAGACCAGATATGCTACCGATGAGGAGCTAGAAGAGCTACCCACAGAGTCTGCCTGAACTTTTAGATCACCTGGAGCTGGAGTTACCTACATTGATAGACGATACTCTAGTTTATCTTATTTCAGCTTTCATCATATTTTGTAGTGGGTTTGTTCCCACAAGATGTGTACTATGACATTCAGACTCAGTATTATATATATTTTAGCACTTATTCTCATATTTCTGATATTTTGTTGTGGATGAGATAGATTTACCTGTATTAGACTTGTAATATTTTAGGACAGCGTACCACGTTTCTTTGGGTCCATTAAATTGGATTAAATCCTTAGTGACGTGTCAGCTGGCCAATGCCACGTGGCCTAGTTCTTTGCATTTTGGGACTAGGGCGTGACATGGTTTTAGTGGTGGCCCATGCAGGCCAAGTTTATTGCTAGTGGTATGATGACATGCCCAGTAAGCCTGCAATAGGATAGAAATACTAGGTCTCATCCACGCTGACTTCATCAAATTTTTTGCATCCTGCTTTATTATCAATTATTTTCCTTGTGCTTTTCTAAATTATTCTATCTTCTTCAGAAATATGGACATATCCGGTGGACATGCGATTGATGGGACTGACCTAGCAACAGACCCCTCGCCCGATGTCCAAAGGACCCCAACCCCCCCCCCCGAGAGGCCAATCCCCCAGAAGGATGCTGGTCTACCCGGCAACCCCGTTCATTCACCAGAACCCTACCCAGGAGACAACACCAGCCCGACAAGAAGGGCAAACTTCCCAGGCCCCAACCCCGCAGGCGGAGACACCTTTGCCTGCACCTCCCGCCTTCCCTGCCCAGATGCCACAGCTTGAGGGACAACCTCAAATATTCCAGTTCCTCCAAGCCATGTTGCAGACTCAATAGCAACAGACTGAAGCCCTGAGACAGTCTCAATGGCAACAGACTGAAGCCCTGAGACAGACCTTGATGACGGCCGTGGAAAGAACGATTGCCCCGGCACCAGCACCTGTCCAACCAGTGGACACTGTTCGAGGATTCCGCCAGATGGGGCCGAGAAACTTTAAAGGCAGCAAAACCCCAGAGGAGATCTCAGACTGGATCTCCAACACAGAAATACTGCTGGAAGGTTCACAACTTTCCCCCGACTTATGGATGACCGCCGTAAGGGCCCAGCTCTTAGGCAACGCCCATCACTGGTGGGATTCTATAGAGCGTAGCGTCGGCAAAAACCAGACTTGGGAACAATTTTTGGAGCACTTCAACGCAAAGTACTTCCCAGCAACGGTCAGAAATGCCCTGCATTCCCAGTTCCTGCACTTGGAACAAGGAAAAATGACCGTCGACGCCTACGACGCAAAATTCAGCAGACTGAGTCGATTCGGTGCCATCTTGATACCGAATGAGCTGGAGAAGGCCAAGAGGTTCCACCACGGCCTCACCTTCGAGCTCCAGATGTATACGATGACTCAGGCGAGGATCTCCTACGAGAAGGTTCTTTCAGAAGCAAGAGTATAAGAAGCTATTGGCCGAGGAGCGAGACGCTCTAATCCAACCATCCCGGCCAAAAACCAGCAAGGAGTAGGAGGACCTATCCGTCGTCTACAAAATCAGACGCAGCAGACGACGGGACCCTATCAAAAGAAGGAGCTCCCAACTTGTCACTATTGTGGCAAGAAGGGGCATTATATCCGAGACTGCAGAAAGAAGAACGGGCTATGCCTAGTTTATGGAGCTAGCCAACATATGGCAAGGGACTGCCAACAACGCAAAGATGCAGCGCCTCAGAACGGGCAAAGACCAGGAGCACAACATCCCTCAACATCTGGAGGATATCAGAGGGGAGCACCCCTGGCTACCCAGGAGAGCCAGTTCAACAAGGCCAGACAACAATCTGGAGGGCAAAGGCATGGGCAGGCCTTTGCTTTAGCCGCAGTTGCAGAAGAGCCAGAAGGTGAAACCATCACAGGTACCATTTTAGTTGCATCATTACCTGCAACCGTATTATTTGATTCTGGCGCTACACTGTCATTCATATCTAGTAGTTTCGTAGCCATGCACAAACTAGCCACCTCCCCACTACCTAAATGCTAAAAAATTCTTACCGGAGGAGGCATCGTGCCGGTTACCAGCATTATCGAAACATGCTCGGTAGTCATCTATAGTAGAGAGCTAAGAGCACGATTTTTGGTACTCCCAATGCCAAATTTTGACGTCGTCTTAGGCATGGACTGGTTAAGCCAGAACAATGCTATCCTAGACTGCCAAAAATGTAGTGTCACCTTTAGACCACCAGGACACCCGGAGTTCAAATATGTGCGAGGAACCATCGAGCAAGGAGTAGGCCAGACTCCCAGAGCTCACATGGCGATGGAGATAGCACCCCCAGCACTCGTTGCAGAGTTCGAAGACGTATTCTCGGAGGAATTGCCAGGCCTACCGCCTGACAGAGAAGTAGATTTCACTATTGAGCTGATACTCGGAGCTGCACCGGTATCCTCAAATGTGTACCGAATGGCAAAGAAGGAGCTTGACGAGCTGAAGCTGCAACTTGAAGAATTACAAATCAAGGGATTTGTTCGTCCTAGTGCATCACCCTGGGGAGCACTAGTGTTGTTTGTACCCAAGAAGGACGGAACATATCGGATGTGTATTGATTACAGAGCCCTCAATGCTTTGACAATAAAAAATAAGTACCCCTTGCCGCGAATTGACGATCTGTTCGATCAACTGACGGGAGCAGTGGTATTCTCAAAAATAGACTTGAGATCAGGATATCATCAGGTCAAAGTACGGAGAGAAGATATTCCAAAGACAGCATTAATGACTCCAAATGAGGCCTAGTTTTTTTGTGTTAGAAAGATATTGAGGTTAGATTTCTGATTATATAATTTGTTTTACGAAATTATTATTATTAAATTCTGAAAAATTCGTAGAACACAGCATGTCCGAAAATAGACGTGTTTCGATGTTTTCATGATTCCGGGAGAACCAGGAATCAGAATCACGAACCGTTTAAAGTTTCGGAAAGCTAATGTCGAGATTATTGACATATGTTTTTCCCAGAATTTATTTCAAAGTATTTTTATATTGTTAATTCTGTAGAACTTCTAGGGTAAAATTTAACCATCGGTGCACGATACGAAACTTGTATGTGCCATAATTTCCAAACGAATTTGAATTCGGACGAGCCATAAATTCCAGCATGTTTTTGACGCTGAAATCTACAGGAATTCATGCATGAAAGTCAAGTTTGTGTCAGTTGACTTTTCGGTCAACAGATTGCCTCGATTTGCGTGCCATGAGTCTCGAGTCGATAAAATTCAATTCCTTTGGACAAAATTTAGGCATTAACCTAAAAATCAGAATAATAAGATTAAAATAGGATTTTAGAGTAATTATTACAGAATTAAATAAATTAAAATAAATTATCTTTTGACGTGATAAATTTGTAATACATAGGCTATTTGGACTGTGACTTGGACTCTGATTCATACCAGCAGCAGGACCCCAGGCAAGATACCTTGCCAAATTATTTACAGTACTTTGCATGCTATTTATATTTTTTTTATTTATTTCATTTCTGTATAGTTCTTGCATGTGTAGTTTTTCTCCAGTCATAACTATGTATTAGATATGTTGACACACACATGGCACCTAGTATCATAGAGGACAATCATTAGGCGTATGGGCTTTTAACCACTCTGGTAAACCATAGTAACTAGCACGCACTATGGTGGTCATGTCCGATGGTCGCTACCCCCGAGGTATGTCGATTGATGGAGTCCGAGGGTCGCTACCCCAGAGGTATGTCGGCTGATGATGTCCACTGACGAGCGTGAGATTGTGAGGATTAGATCGAGTAGCCTACCCTTGCCCATACGTTGAAAACTTGTCCTCATTTGCATTCATATAGATTATCTTATACAGCGTACTTATTTTTTTTCAAATTATATACATGTTTACTGTATTCAAATTGGCATGTGTTTTGTGTATCTTGTTACGTCCCTCTGAGGACCTGGTCCCCTGCCAGGTGTATCTGCTCTTGAGTATTTGCAGGAGTACGGGCCTGGACCTGACGCATTATTTTCTGTCGAGGAGGTCTTACCTTCTGAGCATCGTTGATTATCTGACGATGGATTCTTTTAGCTGATGGACTTCTGTCTTCACATTATTTTACATTGGAGACTTTATACTCCTCTCTCATTTTAGTTTTGGATATAATCATGGGTAGTGGATTTGTCCCCACCCGACTATTATTTTAGATATTTCAGACTCCTTATTCTAGTTTAGTATTTCTTTTCTATGACTTGTTGTGTGGATGAGATTAGCATATCTGTGACTTGTGACATTATATATACCACATGTGAGTTTATATTCATATTACAGCGTACGTATGGGTTATGGTTTCCATATATTGGAGTTGCCATATCCATGCGGCTGGCATGCTTACATGTTCCTAGTCCTACGTATTTTTGGGACTGGGGCGTGACAATTCTGATTCCGGGTTCTCCCGAAATTGCGAAAACATCGAAACACGTCTATTTTCGGACATGCTGTGCTATACAAATTTTTTCGAATTTAATACTCATAATTTCATAAAAAATTTATATAATCAGAAAGCTAACCTCAATATCGTTCTAACAAAAAAAATAGGTCTCGTTTGGAGTCCGGAGCTATGCGCAATGGCTTCTGGAAGATGAAGGAACCCTAGATGGCAATTCTCCAAAAATCGGCTCAAAAAAAATCCTAGAAAATAACTTAAACTATTATATATATAGAGAGGAGAGAGAGTGCAGCCGCGGCTCGGAAAGCGCCATGTGGCATCCATCCATGCTGCCCCGCCCAAATCGGATGGTCCGAAACTGACGCGGCTCAGCTCAGCTGAGTCCGAGTCGAACTCTGACTCGGCTCGGCTCGAGGTCGGCTCGGCTTCACCCCGCGGTCACTGACAGGCGGGCCCGACACTGTTCGCTGCGGGAGGCTGACAGGTGGGCCCCCTGTTTGCTGACTGGACAGAATTAATTACTTTTTGGGTTTTCTTTTTCAGAAATTAGTTTTTAATTCAGTTTTTCATAATTAACTCAAAATAAATGCTAAAAATAATCAGAAAATTCCCAAAAAATTCTAGAAAATATATTTTATTATTTAGAACCTAAAATAAAAGTTTGGGATATTTTTAATTAAGTTTGAACATAAAATAAATTCTTCAAAGTTCTAAAAAATTAGTGTTACTAGTTTTTAATTAACTAAAAAATATGAAAAAATTCCAATAATCTAAAATAGCCTAAAAATAATTCTAAATAAATATTTATATTAGTAAATATATAAAAAAATACATTTTCTAATTAACTAAGAGAATACTCTAAATAAATTCAACATCTATAATAAATATAATAATATAAAATATACACAAAATACCTATTTTGGGTGAGGGAGTTTACAATCTACCCAACTTAAAACAATTTCGTCCGCAAAATTAAAATAAGGCATAATTTGTTAAATCCTTCACATTCGTACATAAGGTACGTCAATCGCAATCTCTTCCAAAAATTTAAATAATAAAATCTATTCAAATCTATCGCGATCATTTCAAAATTAAGATAATCATTGTTCAAATCAAAATTCAACCTATTGTAATCTCTTCTCACTTTTCCAAATCATCAATATCCAAATTTAAATTGAATCCATATAATATCTTCAAGATTTAAATAACCCATATCAAATTTTACCTCACGATCTCCAACTATCATAATCTCCTCTAGAAGTAATTCGAGTCCAATATTATTCCTATTTTCACTTATAAATTTTTGTATTCTTCAACTTTTTAAATTCCATTCACATCCTCAATATTTCAAATAGTTAGTCCAACCATCAAATTTTAATTCTTAATTTAAATCATCAAATTGAAAAATAATTTAAATGCAGTCCACCAATGTTCAAGTCTGAAATTATATATTTATCCTTCAAATTCAAATTGATGATTTTACCTTCAATACTCAAAAATTTAAATTATGTACTTAAGGTATAAATATTGGGTCCTCAATATCAAGATTTTTAAAATTCATTAATCCTCATCATCTTAGTCATTCTTCTAAAATTCTCAAAATTAAATGGCTTGAACCTCTCCCAATCTAATCTTACTCGATCACAATCTAAAAGAAATTCCTCTCGAGTTGCCAATGCACTGCTACCCAACTTAGAATTTACCCATCTATCACAGAAGGCTATATACTTTAAGAAAAATATTCCTTAATTTATTTACTCATGTCATTCAATCCTCAAAACTTTAACGCCGATTATATCATATATGATATGTCCTTAATTACGAAAGAATAATCCTCAAGTATGTGATCGGCCTATGGGGTATATCTAGTACTCTCTGTGTATCAAACTTATACCAAGCACGAGATTTTCTCTTCCCGAAATAAGGGAAGACGGAGATCAATAATAAAGAGTTCAAGGGCGAGGTAATAGAATAGAAGTATCGGGATCAAGGCGTTTAAAGAATTCAAATAGGAATTGTCAAAGCAGTTGTGGATTGAAGTCCTATTTTGGTAATTCCTATTCACATGCTCGTATTAGTACAGTTAAGTAGCCGATACGATACGCTCAGACATATCTAGAGGGCAAGTACAGGTGTCTACTAGTCAACTATATATCTCAATCCACGTAAAGCATCATTGCGAAGGGCGAATCAAGCGCACTATGGTTGATCAGACCGTAATACACTGATTCTGATTAGACAATGTATTAGTAGGCGTCCCCAATAATACATATCTCATGATCAAGCTCGATAAAAGAGTAAGATTGCAAAACTAGGCTATAATAGCAGCATAAGTCAAGGTAGTACGTACAGCAAATATAAATACGCTGGATTATGATGAAAGAAGGTACATAACAATTCAAGTTCATAAAACAAAAACAACTAAGCAACAATAATAGAAGACTCTACAATCTCTACAGTTATCATACAACCTCCTTGTCTAAGTCGCTAGTTTACTAAATAGGGGCAAGGACCTTTAAATTCTATCGTCTGAATAAACACTGTCGTCTTATACTAGCATGCAATTAATGTCATTCAATTACACTACCTCGATGGGTCAAGCGGACTATGTGATACTAGGTTGTGAGGCATACTACCCAACTTAAAAGAATTAAACTAATACGGTGACAGTCTTAAGAGGATCCTACAAAATAATCTTGCACATGTAAATAAAACAGAAACTCTTTATTAGGGTATATGAGAAAAGATCTTGGTATTTATTAGGGTATCCTCTTACATTACATAGGTCATGGTCGTCTTAAGGCTTAGTCTTAGTGCTTATAGAACAAGTGTCAATAGCAAGAATAGATGAGTTACTAGCCTCAAGGGAAAAAGGGATATAACTTATATTGAGGTGGGGTACAAGTTACGTAACTTAAAACTAAGGGGTAATCATTAGGTCATAATCTACAAGAATAACTTAAACTTACCAAACTCTAACTACCAAGCACAAAATTTTCAAATTCCAGACTACAACTATAATCCTAGCAAACTATGAGTCCTTAACAAAGAATAAAATTACTTGGCCTACTATCAGAAGTGTCAGGTGGTATGAGTTGAAGGATGAAGAAGAGAAAACATGATTAGTCGTCGCACAAGTAGCGAGCGCTAAGGTCACAGAGGAACACATATGAAATAGAGGGGCTCTAGATAGCATCATGGTTTTCTAAAGGGGAGTGGGGTGTTAGTCGCTATGTTTGAGGTATGATTAGGAAAATATTCTAGGCATTTCTCTTGGCTTTCTAAGGTACTGTCTGCTTATCTCAAAACAAGAATCTAAATTTATAGTTCTCCAATACTTATCTAACTGTGAAGGTTAGGTTCAGTCCTAATATTCAATTTTGGTTTTCTATTGGTTTCTCAATGCTAGGGGCAAACATTATGGTAAAACTTCTAACTATCTCTAGTAGTGTCTATACTACCCTCAAGTCTTCTTAATACATCAAGGGGTAAGGGTATACCAATCTAAAGATAAAGAATTCTAGGGTTTACTAGATATTATAAACTTAATGGTGTGTCTATATTCTCGTTGTATCCTTAATAGGTATGCTACTCTAATTATCATCCTAATAACAGGGGTTCCTATATTCTAGCAAAAGGCTATATATACTCAAGGAACTTATTAGGGAAGTACAGGAATTGGGCAGGATACAATTGTTCAAATAGAACAGAGAGGAGGAAGATGAATCATAGTCAATTGTGGATGAGATCCTATACTCTAGTCCTAGGTGCAGGCTTGTTTGGTACAGTAGCGTAACCGAGACAATATGCTCTCGACCTGTATGGGCCACCACAAAAATATGTCACGCCCCAGTTCCAAAATACGTAGGACTAGGAACACGTAAGCATGCCAGCCGTATGGATATGGCAACTCCAATATATGGAAACCATATCCCATACGTACGCTGTAATATGAATATCAATCCACAAGTGGTATAAAATGTATCACAAGTCACAGGGTACAATCTAAATCTCATCCATGAAATCAAATATAAATAAATAACCAGTGTCTATGAAACTAGATCTCAAAGTAAGTATCTAAGGATGATAGTTGGATGGAAACAAATCCACTACCAACTCAAATAGAAAATTACAACACAATAAACACAATGTAAGAATACCAGCTAACAACCACGGGCTCGAAGAGAAGACATCCTCGAAACTTATATAACCATCCATATCTGCGCTCCTGCAAATACTCAAGAACAGATACACCTGGCAGAGGACCAGGTCCTCAGAGGGACATAACAAGATACAGAAAAGCGAGCCAATTTGAATACAGTAAACATACATATAATTTGAAAATTAATAAGTACGATGTACATGAAAATCTATATGAATGCAAATGAGGACAACTTTTTGACGTATGGGCAAGGGTAGGCTGCTCGATCTAATCTCATAACTCACACACACGTCCATGAACATCATCAGCCGACATACCGCGGGGGTAGCGACCCTCGTGACTCCATCAATCAACATACCGCGGGGGTAGCAACCATCGGACACGACCACCATAGTGCGTGCTAGTGACTACGGTGTTACCAGAGTGTTTAAAAGCCCATACGCCTAATGATTGTCCTCTCATGATACTAAGTGCCATGCGTGTGTCAACATATCTAATACATAGTAATGACTGAAAGAAACTACACATGCAGTAAATATACAGAAATATACTAAGCATGCAAATTACTGTAAGCAATTTGACAAGGTATCTTGCCTGGTCTGAAAAGGATGAAGTCCCAACTCAAGGCGTCGTCCGATCTACCCGTCACATAAATTAAACAAGTTAGGTTACAAAAGTGGGTGAATAGGTTCCACCATTTTAATCTATTTTAATTCTGAATAAAATAACTTAAAATAGTATTTTAATTTTAATATAATCTAATTTTTATGTTAATTCCTAAATTTTGTCCAAAGAACTAAATTTTATCAACTCGAGACTCATGACACGCAAATCGAGGCGATCTGTTGACCGAAAAGTCAACCGACACAAACTCAACTTTCATGCATGATTTCCTTTAGATTTCAGTGTCAAAAATATGCTGGAATTTATCGCTCGTTCGAATTCAAATTCGTTTGAGAATTATGGCACATACAAAATTTGTATTGTGCACCGATGGTTAAATTCTAACCTAGAAGTTCTACAGAATTAACAGTATGTAAATACTTTGAATTAAATTCTAGAAAAAATATATGTCGATGATCTTGATATTATCTTTCCGAAACTTTAAACGGTTCGTGATTCTGATTCCGGGTTCTCCCGAAATTACGAAAACATCGAAACACATCTATTTTCGGACATGCTGTGCTCTACGAATTTTCCAGAATTTAATACTCATAATTTCATAAAAAAAATTATATAATCAGAAAGCTAACCTCAATATCATTCTAACAAAAAAAAACTAGGTCTCGTTTGGAGTCTGGAGCTATGCGCAATGGCTTTTGGAAGATGAAGAAACCCTAGATGGCAATTCTCCAAAAATTGGCTCAAGAAAAACCCTAGAAAATAACTTAAACTATTATATATATAGAGAGAGAGGAGAGAGAGTGCAGCCGCGGCTTGGAAAGCGCCATGTGGCAGCCATCCATGCTGTCCTGCCCAAATCGGACGGTCCAAAACTGACGCGACTCGGCTCAGCTGAGTCCGAGTCGAACTTTGACTCGGCTCGAGGTCGGCTCGGCTTCACCCCGCGGTCACTGACAGGCGGGCCCGACACTGTTCGCTGCGGGAGGCTGACAGGTGGGCCCCATGTTTGCTGACTGGGCAGAATTAATTATTTTTTGGGTTTTCTTTTTCAGAAATTAGTTTTTAATTCAGTTTTTCATAATTAACTCAAAGTAAATGCTAAAAATAATCAGAAAATTTCCAAAAAAATCTGGAAAATATATTTTATTATTTAGAACCTAAAATAAAAGTTTGGGATATTTTTAATTAAGTTTGAATATAAAATAAATTCTTGAAAGTCCTAGAAAATTAGTGTTACTAGTTTTTAATTAACTAAAAATTATGGAAAAATTCCAATAATCTAAAATAGCCTAAAAATAATTCTAAATAAATATTTATATAAGTAAATATACTAAAAATTTTATTTTCTAATTAACTAAGAGAATACTCTAAATAAATTCAACATCTATAATAAATATAATAATATAAAATATACACAAAATACCTATTTTGGGTGAGGGAGTTTACAACAGGTCTATTGAGAGATCTAGAAAAGTTGGGTATAGAGGTCATTATGCCCGGAATTGACGGTCAATTGTCAAACTACCAGCTGCAATCAACATTGGTCGAAAGAATCAAGGCTGCACTACCAACAGATGCAAGATTTCAGAGGCTTCGACAAAGAACAGAGACTGGAATCCAGACAGGATGTCACATACACGAAGATGGGACTCTAAGATATGGAGATCGTCTTTATGTTCCAAATGGAGAACTTCGTGAGGAGCTGATGTCAGAAGCTCATAGCTCAACATACTCTATACATCCAGGTGGCTCAAAGATGTACAGAGACCTGTGACAATATTACTGGTGGCATGGAATAAAGCGAGAGATAGCACACTTTATGGCAAAGTGCCTGGTTTGTCAGCAAGTCAAGGCTGAACATCAGAGATCTGTCGGTCTACTTCAACCCCTCCCAATATCCGAGTGGAAATGGGAACACATTACGATGGACTTTGTTACGGGCTTCCCAAGAAGTCCCAGTGGTCGTAATGCTGTATGGGTAATCGTAGATAGACTCACCAAGGCTGCTCATTTCTTACCCTTTAGAGTCGAACAATCTACAGAAGTTTTGGCGGACATGTATATGAAGGAGATAGTGCGTCTGCATGGAGTACCAGTCAGCATAGTATCTGACAGAGATACGAGGTTTACATCTTACTTTTGGCAAAGTATACAAGAAAGTCTTGGTACCCGCCTCAAGTTCAGCACCTCATATCATCCACAGACAGATGGCCAATCAGAGCGCACCATCCAGACAGTAGAAGATATGCTGAGAGCCTGCATGCTTGATTTCAGCAGATCATGGGAAGATTATTTACACCTGGTGGAATTTTTCTACAACAATAGCTATCAAGCGAGCATTCAAATGGCTCCCTTTGAAGCATTGTATGGCAGGAAATTTCGTTCCCCAGTATGCTGGAGCGATGTTGGCGAAAGACAGATCTTGGGACAAGAATTGGTCGTTCGTACGGTGGAGAAAGTAAAGAAGATACAAGGACACCTGCGAGCAGCGCAAGATAGACAGAAGCACTGGGCCAACGTACATCGATGACCTCTAGAGTTCCAAGTGGGAGAGCATGTGTTTTTGAAGATCTCATCTACCCGAGGAACTATCAGATTTGGAGGAAGAGGAAAACTGAGTCCAAGGTACATTGGACCCTTCGATGTGTTGGAACGCATCGGAGAAGTTGCTTACAAGCTAGCCTTACCTCAGACCTTGGAAGGAGTACACGACGTCTTCCACGTATCTAAACTGAGGAGGTACATTCCAGACCCAAGTCATGAACTGGACCATTCAGAGATCACCGTCGGCCCGAGCCTATCGTACCAGGAGGAACACGTAGAGATCCTAGATCGTAGCGAGAAGGTGTTGCGAGGACACACTATCCCTCTAGTTCGTATTGCATGGAGACATCATGAACCAGGTGAATCAACCTGGGAACGAGAAGAGGATATTCGACAGCGTTTCCCCCATCTATTTCCAAACCAGGGTATGTCCTAATATTTCAAATCAATCTTTTATTCTCATTATATGTCTGTTTTTATTTCGAGGACGAAATATTCTAAGGAGGATAGATTGTAAACTCCCTCGACCAGATTTCAGTAATTTAGGATTATTTTTAGCTAATTAGAATTATTGCAACTTTTTAAAATTTATTTTGCTTACATATCCTATTAATTTGTGCACCTGTCCATTACCCAATTAATTAGAGCATTACACTAGCTGTTATCCCCAAACAAAGTTCACATACCTGTCCTAGATATGTTAGTCTATTTTTCTAAATTTTGTGCAACTCCCAGATACTTTATTTTGAGCCTCGTTTGAGTCGCACAAATATCGTTACAAACGTCCGTATTTATTTTTTATTTAATTTCCTGCTCTATACCCATCTCTGTTCCAATAGAGATTTGAGGCCCAACCTGTACCTGTTCTGCCCAAACAAAAATATGTTAATATTCTACTTTGAATATACTACAATTAGTATATTGACACCGTATTAAAATTATGGCCCTACCTGCCTCTAAATAATTAGTGAACACCGTGCGCAGTATTTATTAATTAATAAATACGGTGACCCGTATCACCCAGATACCAGGCCCTGCCCCTACCCAGGCTCACCCCCACCCCCCCAAGACCGTCCTACAGCTTTTTCTCTCAATTCTGAGCATTTTACCATTTTTAGGAATCAGGTATTTTTATCAGACAAATTGCGTAATTACGCAAATTACCAATTTTAGGACCTATTTGTAATTTATGAAATTATAGGGATTTTTATGCAAATTTCTAGTGTGAGGTGTCAACACCTCATTGGCCGGTGAACGTACACCGTCCACGTGGCAGCGGGACCCACCCAAAATATCCTAAAATATCAGCCATAAATATCCTAGATACAAAATTACCTAAATACCCCTAAGGTTCTAACGATTTACCAAAATACCATCCCCCCAAACCCTATTTAAACCGACCCCCCCATTCCCGAAACTCTACACCACCACCCTCAGCCTAACTCCGGCCACCGGACCCCTGCAGAACTGTTCGCCACCTCCCTGCCCTCCTCCCCGACCACCGGAGCCCCGCCCTAGCCGACTGCTCCGCCGCCTGGAGCCTCCGCAGAACCAACCCGACCACCAATACCACATCACCACCACCACTCCCGACCTCCCCCAGAGCCGCCCATCGCCGTCGTGGACCACCGCCACCGACCTTACCCGCTTTGCCTCGACGTCCCCCATCGAACCAACCTACCACCACCACCCCACGACCACCGCATACGCCTCCACCTCCCCCGCAGCAACCCCCGAACCCCTCCGGCCTCTGCACTATAGTCTCCCCCGACCGCCTCCAGCCACCACCACCGATGTCACGCCCCAGTCCCAAAATATCTAGGGACTAGACACGTGGCAATGGCCAGCAGCACACACCGATGGACAAACCCAATTTAATGGATCCATCGGGGCATACTTAAGCTGTATTACAATAGTCGGGGTTTACTACGACAAATCAGAACTAATCTCATCCACACAAATGATAATAAGATCAACAGCAATAAAGAAAATAAATCAAACATCCAGTCTCAGCAAAGTAATTCGGGGAAACAACCCGATATAAAGTCTGTTACAATATTCATTTAAACAGGAAATAAAGAGTTTATTTGCCATAAAGACTGAGCATGGAAGAAGCAGTTGTTTAGGAGAAGTCCTCATCGGTCACCTCGTCCTCAGGTACTGGTACTGTTCCGTAAAGTGCTCATGTTCCGTACACCTCAGGATAAACCTCGTCTGCTAATCCTGGGAACATAATCCGGATCCAGGTCCTCAGGGGACATAGCAAGGTACAAGAAAGCTCAAGCCAAAATAAATGCAGTACAGAAAATAATGAAACAATAGGGTCAACTATATAACCATCTATATGAAATGCAAGTTGAGAGCATCACTAAAACTTAGGGTGATACCACTACAAGCTCTGTGTCGGAGAGCCGGTAGCAGTTATACTATGTGTTTTACTATGAGTTTACTATGGATTTTATATATATATAATCAGCCTGTAGCCTGTGTGTCTCTCCCCACCCAATATAATCACGCGTCTCATGTCCATGACACGCAAGATCAAAACTAATGCAGCAAGTCATAATATGAACTAATAATATAATATCTATGTCAATCCTGCATCCTACACAGAATCACCATGAATATCTCAGGAAGATTATGTATCATGATCTGTGTCAGGTGTCCTGGGTATATTGTACTTGATATGGCAAGTACGAGAATGTAAAGGTCACGATATCCATCTCTAGTTGACCTTACACAACCCCGCGTACGGTGTTGGCACCCGACTATTAATCGGAAGCTAAGTAAGTCAAACGGCCCTAGGTTTAAGCATGTACAACAGTTAATTAAGTCAAGTAATTAAGTAACAATACTGCAAGATATTGGCAAGGTACACTTGCTTGGATTTTTGGCTCCAATTGTAGCTCTGACTTCCGTGGGAATTGCAGGAATTACTCCGGTTGCTGAAATAAATATCACCATCAGATCCAGAAAATATTAATCAGCTAAAAATGCCTGTCCTTAAGTCCAATTTGGACACAGGGGCAAAAAATGACATTTCAGGGCAAAACGGGGTCCAAATGTGGGCCACTTTGCACGGATAAACTTGTCAGGGTCAAAGGTCTCCAAATCAGTCCAACTTAGTGTCAACAGGTCAGGAACGATAATACGAACCCAACGGAACTTCCAGAATTGGATTCCGATGAGCCGTTCTCAAAATCGCCTGTCAAATGGAGCCTGAGGGGCTAACGATACGCGATTTTGTCAACGTTCTCAGAATCGAACCAAACTTGGCTCACAGGACCAAAGTATTGCTACGAGTCCGATGGCGCAAGTTTCGTCTCGATCCGACGTGTGTACACTAAGTTATAGCGAGATTCAGAATGGTCGGATACGGGACGGTGTCCGCGGATACGCACTGATTTTGGTATGCACGCACATCCGAATCAGCTTCTGCGAAATCCCGCACGTCCGTATCAACGACGCGCACGTATCTGTGAAGACCGCGCACAACCAAGTCGTCCCGTTTGGTGGGGCGTACTCAATTCCAGGGTGAAATAGGGCGTTGGTTTTCCTGTTTTTGGATCGCGGTTCACGATCACCACAGAACGCGATGCACCGAGCGGTTTGTACGGGCACCGAAGGGGTCATGCAGGCTACGCGATGCAACTGACGGAATCGAAAACAGAGCTACGAGAAGGAAGATACGAGTACCTGAATAGGGCTCCGGGAAACTGCGTTTCTCGTATCCGACACGTGTCCGACACGTGTCAGGGTACTGTTCACCGAAGCTAGGGTTTGGGTTCTGGCCGGAGCTTGGCGGCCGAAGGGAGGCTGGGGTGCGGAGGCGTGTTGGCCGGAGGTGGGCTGCTGCGGGAGCTCGGCGTCGGAGGCTCGGGGACGGCCAGAGTTCGAGCGGAGAGAGGCCGGAGGCAGCGGGGCCTGGGCTCGGGTTACAGTGGCTCAGGCGAAGCCGGCTGTGCTGGGGCTGAGGCGGCACTCGTCGGCAGAGCTGCGGCGAGGCGGGGTCTGAGGAGGCGGGGACTGAGGAGTGCTGCGGGTGGTTTGCCGGACAGAGGCGGGGCAAGAGGGGAGTTCGGCTGGGTTAGGGTTTAAATATAGAGGGGGAGGAAGACGACGGGGCGGTCCGGTGAGGGGGAGGAAGCGGAGGGTCGGGGAAGACGGAGAGCGACGGCGACGGACGTTACGCAGCGGCGGGAGGCCAGACGGCGGCGGTTGGCCGGCCGGAGGGGAGGTGAGGAGTCGGGGAAGAGAGGAATAGGTTAGCGGGTTCGGGTGGTAATGGGTCGGGTCAGGTCAGGTGGATCTGGCCTGATCCGCTATGCTAGGGCACGGGTCGGGTTTAGCGGGTTTCGGGTCGCGGGTTAGACCCGGATCCGACCCGCTAGGCTTAAGTTGGGCTTGGTTTAGTTAGACCGGTTTGGTTCAGAAATTGGTTTGGTTTGGTTTATTTAAAATAAACCCGGTTTATTTTGGTTTAATTAATTAATTAGTTTTTAGGGCTTTTAAAAAGCTTCCGGGGTCCAATAAATTCCCGAAAAATTATCCTATGTCTAGTTTTTCATTTTACACCATAAAATATTATTTTCATAATATATTAATATTATTTATTATTATTTAAAAATCATTTAATAATTAAAATACCTGAATTTAATTACAGAAAATTCCTAGAAAATTCCAGAAAATTGGGAAAATCCAAATTTAAAATTTTCTTGAAAATTAGGGGGTTTACAATCTATCCCCCTTAACAGGATTGTGTCCTCTCAATCAAAGAATAACCGGTCAACAGAGATGACACGGTTGCAAAATTTATTCGAATCAGAAAATCAAGTTTGAGGTTTAAACACATAGGAAAAGTCATTTCCCTAAGCAATGGAATTTTCCAATTATAGGAAATCTAAAAAAATTACAGTTTTTAGAAAAACAGGTTTATTCTTTTAAAAATATACCAGGTTAACATTTATAAAACATTCTAGGTTATAAGTTCAAAATTACTAGGTTAACACTATGTTATCAATTATTAGCAAGTTAAAATAATCAGGTTAAGTCTAGGGTCACGAACCAGCAGGTGTCACGCCTCGATTTCGGCTAATCGATAATCGTCCCCCGGGCGTGATGCCGTGCACGCGTAGGGCGCGCGTGCACAAGGCCTTAGGCATAAGGATATTCTTTAGAACAATGCAACAGAGTAGACAGATAAGATAACACAAGGTTGAGGCATAGAAAAGTTTCTCTTTTATTCATAATGAACATCTTTTTACATCGCTTGACTCAAAATATAAAATGCCCCACGGGCTTACAAACTTGGACACAAAATGAGATAGCCGATCCATACATTATGTCCCTTTACATGGTTTCAAAACACAAAACACCTTGGGTGCGAGTAAGCACCATCGCCTTAGCGATATTCAGCAACGGAGAGAGTGAAAGGCTTCTAGCTTGAGCCTCCAAAAGTCTTGGCCACGAACCGCCAAGGATTCCAAAAGTCCGGAGAGAACTTCAGCTCCTCGCCGCGTTGCCTTGCGCCGGGGAACCTGCTACAACGAGGGTCAATACTTCGAAAAGTACTGGTGAAGGCTAGCTGCTCAACTTTACAAAGCTCATAAGATGAGTTCTAATGAGTATGCTACAATTATGTTCTTAGGTGGGTTTCTATTCTTGCCTAGTTCAGATTTCATTTAGCAGGTATGCAAGAACAAAATAACATAACTCCACATGCCACCGTTCGGTGACTTTACCTGTACCGTCTGAACCACCTGTACAACTTACCATAGCCTTCCCTGTCACGAAGACATAGTTAGTCTGCACAGTTTAAATATACACAACATCTTTCTTTGTTGTTTAGGAGCCATCATGGGTTTAGTCTGGGCTGGCGGCGACGCTTGCAGCGCGGGTAGCTAGCCCCGCTATAATTCCCCGCTCCCACGACTAAGAAAGTAGATTCTGCCCGGGTCGAAACGGCCCGGTGCCCCGGTAACCGTTCGCAGGAACCTGGATCCCTTGTGCACAAGAATTCCCATGACCATTTCTATGAACCGAACTTCATAGATTTACTTACTAGCGATTTAAAGAACATCATGTACGAAACTGCTTTACTGTACTATCAAAATCAACCAACAAGTTATATGAAATAACATGCAGCAGTTTATAGAAGAACACTTTGAGCTATCAATAAATACCAACCCATTAAACACCCAACGAACATGCATGCATCAATGAATTTATGCAAGGTTTTGTATGACAAGCAATGGGTGTTCCAAGCCTACTTCTTATCTTATCTTGTTATCCAACTTGTTATTTAATTGGTATCGTTTGATTGAATGCACAACTAAGTCAATTTTATTATGGACGGAGCCCTTGGAAAGAAGGTGCTTATCGAAATAGAGCCACTCACAAGTTGGTTGAATAGGAAGAAGAAGGAGAGATCTCTAAGACTCCGCTCGCGCGTCGTCTACACGATCACCTGCACGCACCAACGGATGATCAATACCTCCTGCTTTGGTCTCCAAGGCTCGATACGAAATACGAAATCCTAAGAACGAAAGCAATAAAATCCATTGAAACCGTTCAAGAAAACGCAAGTCATAAAACCAACAAGAAAGCAACCAAGCGGCACGAAAACGGACAAGAAACCAACGCAACGGAAAGGCCCCTCTCGACTCTGCCGCCGAGTCCATCCTCGAGGCACAATCCATTATATATGGGACCTGATTCCGAAGAAACCAATCCATAACGAGGAAAGGATTTTAATTCAATCTGTCCCGTTCGGACGGTCGTAAGTATCTCTTGGCCGCGCTCCCCGAGTTGGGGGAACGGGGCATTACATCATAACCATCCAAAAGAAAGTTTCGTCCCAAAACTTAGGAATAGAACCTACCACTAAGGAATAATGAGGGGAACCTTTCCCTCATATCAGCTTCAAGTTCCCAGGTCGACTCCTCGACCGAGTGGTTCCGCCACAGGATGCGCACTAGCGAGACGGTTCGGTTCCGCAACTGCTTCTCTTTACGATCCAAAACTTGGACAGGCACCGCCGCGTACGACAAGTCCGCTTGCAGATTCAACTGCCCCAAGTCGACTATGTGGTTCGGGTCGTGTACAAACTTTCTCAGCTGAGAAACGTGAAAAATATCGTGTACTTCTGATAGGACAGGCGGCAAAGCAACTTGATAGGCGACCGGAGTAACCCGTTTGAGAACTTCAAACGGTCCAACAAATCTCGGACTTAGCTTTCCTTTTACTCCGAACCGCATGACTCCGCGCATAGGCGAGACTTTCAAGAACACATGGTCCCCTTCAAAGAATTCAAGGGGGCGACGTCGAGCATCGGCATAACTCTTTTGTCGGCTTTGTGCTGTCTTGAACCGTTCACGAATCAACCGAACCTTTTGGACGGTTTGTTCAACCAGCTCCGGCCCAAGGATTTGCCATTCTCCGACTTCGTCCCAGCAGATTGGTGACCTACACTTCCGCCCATACAAAGCCTCGTACGGAGCCATCTCGATGCTGGACTGATAACTGTTGTTGTATGCAAATTCGGCCAGCGGCAGGTAGACATCCCAACTTGGCTTCGAATCGATCACGCAGAGGCGCAACATGTCTTCTAGTATCTGATTCACTCGTTCCGTCTGACCATCGGTTTGTGGATGATAGGCTGAGCTGAACTTCAACTTGGTCCCCATCGCCAACTGAAGGCTCTCCCAGAAACGCGAGATGAATCGCCCGTCCCGATCTGATACTATAGAAACTGGCACTCCGTGCAGCCGGACTATCTCGTCAAGGTAGGTCTGGGCGAGGCGATCGGCGTTCCAAGTACTTTTGATGGCAATGAAGTATGCAGACTTGGTTAACCGGTCGACGATAACCCAGATTGCGTCGTTCCCCCGTTGCGTCCTTGGCAGGCCAACAATGAAATCCATGCAGATGTGCTCCCACTTCCATTCCGGGATAGCAAGATTTTGCATCTCCCCGCCCGGCCTCTGATGCTCTGCTTTCACCCTTTGACAGGTTATGCATTGGGACACAAAGAGTGCAATATCTTTCTTCATGTCGTGCCACCAGAAGGTCGTTCGGAGGTTTTTATACATCTTCGTGCTCCCGGGATGGATCATATAGGCTGCGTAATGAGCTTCCGCAAGGATCTCCTTTCTAAGTTCTGAATCATCGGAGACGCATAGCCTTCCTTTCACCCGCAACGTTCCATTTTCATCTACTGCAAAGTCCTTCGCCTTCCCCGCTAGAATCTGCTCGTGCATCTTCCTTAGGAAAGGGTCGTCTTTCTGAGTAGATGTGACCCGCTCTATTAGGTTGGGTACGAATCGCATTTGAGCGACCCGTACGCCACGATATCGAATTCGGAGTTCGATGCCCATTTCTTCTAAGTCCCTTCGTAACCTGCGATCGACTGACAGAGATCCAACGAAGATCCGACTCAAAGCATCCGCTACAACGTTCCCTTTTCCGGGCGTGTAGTCTATCGTCAAGTCGTAATCTTTTATCAATTCTAGCCAACGGCGCTGACGAAGGTTGAGGTCCGTCTGGGTGAATAGGTACTTCAAGCTCTTGTGATCAGTATAAATTCGGCAAGGCACTCCATAAAGGTAGTGTCGTCACAATTTTAGGCCAAAGACAATTGCCGCTAATTCCAGGTCGTGTGTAGGATAATTTTTCTCGTGCTTCTTTAGTTGCCTGGAGGCATAGGCTATCACTCGATCTCGCTGCATAAGTACACACCCCAAGCCTTGCCCGGACGCGTCGCTAAATATTTGAAATCCCGAGATCTCGTCTGGTAGTGCAAGTAACGGGGCAGAGGTGAGGCGATGCTTTAACTCTTTAAACGAAGCTTCGCAGTCGGCGGACCACTCAAATGCGACTCCCTTTTGTGTGAGGCGAGTCAGAGGTAGTACAAGTTTGGAAAAATCCTTCACGAACCGTCTGTAGTAGCCCGCTAGCCCGAGGAAGCTTCGAATCTCGCTAACGGATGCAGGTCGCTTCCACTCGACAATGGCCTCCACCTTCTTCGGATCGACTGAGATGCCTCCCGCAGAAATGATGTGCCCGAGGAAAGATACACTACTTAGCCAGAATTCACACTTACTCAGTTTAGCATATAGTTGGTTGTCCCGAAGAGTTTGTAGCACGGTCCGCAAGTGCTCTGCATGTTCTTCCTCACTCTTCGAATACACCAAGATATCATCGATGAATACTACTACAAACTTATCGAGATAGGGCCGGAACACATGGTTCATTAAACTCATAAAGGCAGCGGGTGCATTGGTTAGTCCGAACGGCATCACCAGGAACTCATAATGGCCATAGCGAGTTCGAAAAGCTGACTTTGGCACATCGTCTGGCTTGATCTTTAGTTGGTGATAGCCCGAACGGAGGTCGATTTTAGAGAATACCGTGGCAGCTTGCAACTGATCGAAAAGATCGTCTATTCTTGGAAGAGGATACTGGTTACGAATGGTTGCTTTATTCAATTCTCGATAGTCGATGCAGAGCCGCAACGAGCCATCCTTTTTCTTTACGAATAGTACAGGCGCACCCCACGGAGATACACTAGGCCGAATGTATCCTCGATCTAGCAAGTCTTGCAACTGTACTTTAAGCTCCTTCAATTCTGCCGGGGCCATTCGATACGGCGTCTTGGAAATTGGTCGAGTTTCTGGGAACGTGTCTATAGTGAACTCTGTCTCTCGATCGGGCGGCATGCCTGGCAACTCGTCGGGAAACAAATCAGGAAAATCCGCCACAACGGGAATAGACTCAACGTTTGTGCAATCTTGCCGAGTGTCTCGAACGGACGCTAAGTACCCTTCGCAACCGGAGTGAATCATCCGTCGAGCAGACATTGCAGAGATCACCATGCAGGTATTCGACGCTTTCGACTCAGGACTGCACGTGAAGCGAAACTCGATCTCGCCGGGCAAACAAAACACGACTTCCTTTTTCGCACAGTCGATTGTAGCTGAACAAGCGCTGAGCCAATCCATCCCCAGAATAAGATCGTAGTCCCTTATGTCTAGAACTATCGCATCTAATGACAATTTCCGTCCCCCGATGCAAATGTTACCTTCACGACAGACTAAGCGAGCCGATAAATCTACGCCCGAAGGAGTACTAACACTTAGGTTTAAGCCTAGCGGTGTCATAGGGAATGTGTGTTCGGCGGCAAAATCTGCCGAAATGAAGCTATGTGTTGCACCAGAATCAAACAATACTCGAGCAGGTACATTATTAAAAAGTAATATACCTGACACCGTCGTGTTCGATGCAAGTGCCTCGTCCCGAGTCAAAGCATAGACTCGTCCCTGAGCGTTTTGCGGTGCCTGGTTCGCTCGTTGAGTTTGCCCCTGACCCTGAGCTGAGTCATTATTCTGCTGCGGACGGTGTGAAGATGGATCGTTGGAACGGGTTGGACAGTTACGAGCAATGTGGCCCATCTTGCCACAATTGAAACATCCTCTTTGCTCGCGCGACATTCGCTGACGTGGTGTCCTGGCTTGCGGCAGTAGGCACAATTTTGTCCTTGCTTTCTTCCTTGATTCGAGTCTTGGGAGCCGCCGTTGTTGTTGTGGCGCTTATGCGCGTTGTTTCCTCCTGTGTTGGCAGGACGCTTGTGATTGTTATTTTGCACAGCGCCGGTGCGAACTGGAGGATACTGCGACTCTAGGGACAGTGCATGATTCAAGGACTCCCGCATGGTACGATATTGAGTCACTACGACGTGAGCACGGATAGAAGGTCGTAGTCCGAGCTCGAACTTTCGTGCACGACTTTCGGCATCGGCGAGCTGAGACTTGGCAAATTTTGCAAGCCGGTTGAACTCCGAAGCGTATTGACGCACCGTCTTGTCTCCCTGCTTCAGTAGCGCAAACTCGTCTTCCTTTTCGCGACGGACGGCGGGTGGAAGGTATTCCTCCACGAAAGCCTTGCGAAACACAGACCAGGAGATAGCTGTTGTGCCACCTTCACTCAAAATAGATTGCTTGTGCACATCCCACCAATCATGTGCATTTTGTCGGAGCTGAAGCTGGGCACACGCCACTTTCTTGGTCTCGTCTAGGCACAGCGCTTCAAAGTGGTCCTCCAACTCGACCAGCCAGTCCATCGCTAAGGAAGGGTCCTCGGTGCCTTTAAACGTAGCACGGCACATCTTCTTAAATTCTGATATCGACACGATTGACCCATTCTCGCCTGAGGGTAAGGTACCCTGGGAATTCTGCTGTCCGGTGGCTTCAGCAACTATAGGCACGGTTGCGGGGGCGGATGCAGAATGATTGTTGGCGACCATATTCGTCACCATTGTTTGCAGGTTATTCATCTGCTTCTGCTGTGTATCCGCCTGAAATTGCTGCGCCACGAATTGAGCCTCAATCCGTGACTCGAACTGACTCTGCCGTAGTTCAGCTTGTTTCTGCTGCATCTCCATCAAACGCATCATTCGCTCGAACGGATCGGCAGAGGGTGCGGCAGCTGGACTCCCAGAGCTGCCCGAGGTGCCTGAACTACTCGCTTGCACTTGCGCCACCATCTGCGCTTGTGCCCCCGGCTCGGAAGTCGTTCCTTGAAAGGAAAGTAACTTGTATTAGTCTCAAGGTATATTATGGACTCACTGTATGGAACGTATCTCATTTTGGCCAAGCGAATTCAAGGGTCTACTCGGAAGGAACAAGGTCCTCTTTAGAAACTTTCTTTGTGAGATCAAAGGATCTGAAGCATGCTCTGATACCAATATGTCACGCCCCGATTTCGGCTAATCGATAATCGTCCCCCGGGCGTGATGCCGTGCACGCGTAGGGCGCGCGTGCACAAGGCCTTAGGCATAAGGATATTCTTTAGAACAATGCAACAGAGTAGACAGATAAGATAACACAAGGTTGAGGCATAGAAAAGTTTCTCTTTTATTCATAATGAACATCTTTTTACATCGCTTGACTCAAAATTTAAAATGCCCCACGGGCTTACAAACTTGGACGCAAAATAAGATAGCCGATCCATACATTATGTCCCTTTACATGGTTTCAAAACACAAAACACCTTGGGTGCGAGTAAGCACCATCGCCTTAGCGATATTCAGCAACGGAGAGAGTGAAAGGCTTCTAGCTTGAGCCTCCAAAAGTCTTGGCCACGAACCGCCAAGGATTCCAAAAGTCCGGAGAGAACTTCAGCTCCTCGCCGCGTTGCCTTGCGCCGGGGAACCTGCTACAACGAGGGTCAGTACTTCGAAAAGTACTGGTGAAGGCTAGCTGCTCAACTTTACCAAGCTCATGAGATGAGTTCTAATGAGTATGCTACAATTATGTTCTTAGGTGGGTTTCTATTCTTGCCTAGTTCAGATTTCATTTAGCAGGTATGCAAGAACAAAATAACATAACTCCACATGCCACCGTTCGGTGACTTTACCTGTACCGTCTGAACCACCTGTATAACTTACCATAGCCTTCCCTGTCACGAAGACATAGTTAGTCTGCACAGTTTAAATATACACAACATCTTTCTTTGTTATTTAGGAGCCATCATGGATTTAGTCTGGGCTGGCGGCGACGCTTGCAGCGCGGGTAGCTAGCCCCGCTACAATTCCCCGCTCCCACGACTAAGAAAGTAGATTCCGCCCGGGTCGAAACGGCCCGGTGCCCCGGTAACCGTTCGCAGGAACCTGGATCCCTTGTGCACAAGAATTCCCATGACCATTTCTATGAACCGAACTTCATAGATTTACTTACTAGCGATTTAAAGAACATCATGTACGAAACTGCTTTATTGTACTATCAAAATCAACCAACAAGTTATATGAAATAACATGCAGCAGTTTATAGAAGAACACTTTGAGCTATCAATAAATACCAACCCATTAAACACCCAACGAACATGCATGCATCAATGAATTTATGCAAGGTTTTGTATGACAAGCAATGGGTGTTCCAAGCCTACTTCTTATCTTATCTTGTTATCCAACTTGTTATTTAATTGGTATCGTTTGATTGAATGCACAACTGAGTCAATTTTATTATGGACGGAGCCCTTGGAAAGAAGGTGCTTATCGAAATAGAGCCACTCACAAGTTGGTTGAATAGGAAGAAGAATGAGAGATCTCTAAGACTCCGCTCGCGCGTCGTCTACACGATCACCTGCACGCACCAACGGATGATCAATACCTCCTGCTTCGGTCTCCAAGGCTCGATACGAAATGCGAAATCCTAAGAACGAAAGCAATAAAATCCATTGAAACCGTTCAAGAAAACGCAAGTCATAAAACCAACAAGAAAGCAACCAAGCGGCACGAAAATGGACAAGAAACCAACGCAACGGAAAGGCCCCTCTCGACTCTGCCGCCGAGTCCATCCTCGAGGCACAATCCATTGTATATGGGACCTGATTCCGAAGAAACCAATCCATAACGAGGAAAGGATCTTAATTCAATCTGTCCCGTTCGGACGGTCGTAAGTATCTCTTGGCCGCGCTCCCCGAGTTGGGGGAACGGGGCATTACAGCAGGCACGAAGTAAAGCAATACTAGAAACAGAAAACTATAAAAATTTATGCGCATTAGCTACTCCATGGTTCTGTGCGTCTTCCAAGGTCATTGCGAAGGCTTGTCCGCGTCCTTGTGGTGGATTCCTCTGTTGCTGCTGGGCTTGTTGGAAGAGTGCTGCCTGTGGTGCCAAGGGTGGCCTTGGTTGATACCCTCCTGGTGCTGGTAGAGCTTGTTGGTTTGCCCTTGGTGCTCCTCCTCGATGATAAGGACAATCCTTGGCTAAGTGTTGATTGGTTCCGCAAATCAAGCATAATCCTAACTTGCATCTGCAGTCCTTCTCAGTATGGCCTACCTTGCCACAGTATTGACGTGTAGGTAATATCTGCGGAGAGGCTCTGGGTGGCTGGTGTATATGAGGCCTCTTTGCAGCTTCTTCTTGTGGTGCTTTGGCTGATGTGGAAGATCGTTTCAGACTGGTCTCTCTCCTGGTGACGCATTACAAGCGTCGGGCTGCAGCGAGAACGTCCGAGTAAGAGGTAGGTACGACGAATCCGATGAGTCTCTACAGCTCGAAGTTTAGTCCGTCGAAGAATTTCTCAGCCTTCTCTTCTTCCGTCGGGATCAAAGTAGGGGCTAAGCGACTTAGACGAATAAATTTTGTGTTGTACTCCTCCACTGTCATACTGCTCTGAGTGAGGCGATTGAACTTATTTCGAAGTTCTGATCGAGCGATAGCCGGAATGTACTTCTCCTGAAAGAGTCTGGAGAACTCTTTCCAAGTGACTCGTTCTGGTCTGAGCCTGGTCTCTTCAGATAGCCACCAGTGATGAGCATTGTCCGTCAACTGCATTCTGACGGCGGTCATCCAACATTCTCTTGGAAGTTCAGCTGCTTCTGTCACGCCCCAGTCCCAAAAATACGTAGGACTAGGACACGTAAGCATGCCAGCCGCATGGATATGGCAACTCCAATATATGGAAACCAAATCCACACGTACGCTGTAACATGAATATCAAATCCACAAGTGGTATAACTCTAATACAAGTCACAGGGTAAAATCTAAATCTCATCCACCAAAATCATATAGAAATAAATAAACAGTATCGATGAAACTAGATCTCAATAAGAAGTATCTAGGATGATAGTTGGATGGAAACAAATCCACTACCAACTCGAATAGGAAAGGTAAATACAATATAAGTACACACAATCAAACCCAATATAAGTATACCAGCTATCGATCACGGCTCGAAGAGAAGACATCCACTAAGCATATACAACCATCCAAATCTGCGCTCCTGCAAATACTCAAGAACAGATACACCTGGCAGCGGACCAGGTCCTCAGAGGGACGTAACAAGATACAGAAAATATGAGCCAACTTGAATACAGTAAACATGCATATAATTTAAAAATAAATAAGTAAGCTGTACAAGACAATCTATATGAATGCAAATGAGGACAACTTTTCGACGTATGGGCAAGGGTAGTCTACTCGATCTAAGCCTCACAACTCACACACCCGTCTAGAACATCAGAAATCGACATACCTCTGGGGTAGCGACCAACGCGACTCTACAGAAATTGACATACCTCTGGGGTAACGACCAGCGCGAAACACGCCCGTAGTGCGAACTATATACTACGGTTTACCAGAGTGGTTAAAAGCCCATACGCCTAATAATTGTCCTTCCATGATACTAGGTGCCATGTGTGTGTCAACATATCTAATACATAGTAATGACTGGAAAAAAACTACACATGCAAGAACTATACAGAAATGAAATAAATAAATAAAAATATAAATAGCATGCAAAGTACTGTAAATAATTTGGCAAGGTATCTTGCCTGGGGTCCTGCTGCTGGTATGAATCAGAGTCCAAGTCACAGTCCAAATAGCCTATGTATTACAAATTTATCACGTCAAAAGATAATTTATTTTAATTTATTTAATTCTGGAATAATTACTCTAAAATCCTATTTTAATCTTATTATTCTGATTTTTATGTTAATTCCAAAATTTTGTCCAAAGAAACTAAATTTTATCAACTCGAGACTCATGGCACGCAAATCGAGGCGATCTGTTGACCAAAAAGTCAACCGATACAAACTCAATTTTCATGCATGATTTTCTGTAGATTTCAGCATCAAAAATATGTTAGAATTTATGGCTCATCCGAATTCAAATTCGTTTGGGAATTATGGCACATACAAATTTTGTATTGTGCACCGATGGTTAAATTCTAACCTAGAAGTTCTACAGAATTAACAGTATGTAAATACTTCGAATTAAATTTTGGTAAAAATATATGTCGATGATCTTGATATTAGCTTTCCGAAAATTTAAACGGTTCATGATTCTGATTCCGGGTTATCCCGAAATTGTGAAAACATCAAAATACGTCTATTTTCGGACATGCTGTGCTCTACGAATTTTCCAGAATTTAATACTAATAATTTAGAAAAAAAATTATATAATCAGAAATCTAACCTCATTATCGTTCTAACAAAAAAAACTAGGCCTCGTTTAGATTCCGAAACTATGCGCAATGGCTTCTGGAAGATGAAGGAACCCAAGATGAAAATTCTCCAAAAATCGGCTGAAGAAAAACCCTAGAAATTAATATCTAAACTATTATATATATATATATAGGAGAGAGAAATTGCAGCCGCGGCTCACAGCGCGCAACGTGGCAGCCACCCGTGCAGCCCCGCCCAGATCGAACGGTCGCAGTTCGATGCGGCTCGGCTCAGCTGAGTCCGAGTCGAACTAGGTCTCGGCTCGGCTCGAGGTCGGCTCGGCTCGGCTCGCACCCACTCAGCGGTCACTGACAGGCGGGCCCGACACTGTTCACTGCTGGAGGCTGACAGGTGGGCCCCCTGTTTGCTGACTGGGCAGAATTAATTACTTTTTGGGTTTTCTTTTTCAGAAATTAGTTTTTAATTCAGTTTTTCATAATTAACTCGAAATAAATACTAAAAATAATCGAAAAATTCCCAAAAAATTCTAGAAAATATATTTTATTATTAGAAAAATTCTCGAAAATTTTTGGGATATTTTTAATTAAGTTTGAACATAAAATAAATTCTTTAAAGTTCTCAAAAATTAGTGTTACTAGTTTTTAATTAACTAAAAATTATGGAAAAATTCCAATAATCTAAAATAGCCTAAAAATAATTCTAAATAAATATTTATAAAAGTAAATATACTAAAAAAATTATTTTCTAATTAAAAAAAAATTATTTTCTAATTAACTAAGATAATACTCTAAATAAATTCAACATCTATAATAAATATAATAATATAAAATATACACAAATACCTATTTTGGGTGAGGGAGTTTACAGCTTCCAACTGGTATTGTATGTTGGTGAGCCACTCATGAACTTCGGTTGGTCCTTCTTTGTCCGAAAAGGTACGGGGCTTGAGTTGACGAAAATCGGTGATAGACCCCATTGCTGGTCGCCTAGCTTGTGGGTTCACTTGCTCCAATGCGGTTACTAGGCTGGTCTCAAGTACTCCGTCTCGTGACGCTGAGTCTCTTGATGAATTTGCTGCTGGGCTTGCATCATTGCGTAGACCATTTGAAATATCTGCTGCCCGTCTATAGGTTGCCCTTGTGGGAATACGGGCATCGGTGGAACGAACTGCGGAGGCGGCGGAATGTCATCACGCCGGAACCTTGAATTTTGCTTGGCTGCTTGATTGCCTTGAGAAGATTGTCCTCGGTCTTCAGGTGTCACTCCTTCATCATAAGTGACCACAGCATCATGTGGTGTACCCAAGGGATTCTCGTCTCCGCTTCTTGAATCCATTACTCTGCATCAAAAATAAAATATAAGAAGCGCACAGGATTCAAGGCAAGATGCAAGTCAAAAGTTAATTTGAATACGATACAGATATCAAGAACGATTCAAGCAAGTGGATGAGATCCTAAAAACTTATCCTATTCTTATTGCAGGCCTGTTCGGTCCCTAAGTTAAAACCGAACAATTTAGTCGTTGACCTGCATGGGCCACCACAAAAACCATCTCATGCCCCAGTCCCAAAATATCTAGGGACTAGACACGTGGCAATGGCCAGCAGCACGCACCGATGGACAAACCCAATTTAATGGATCCATCGGGGCATACTTAAGCTGTATTACAATAGTCGGGGTTTACTACGACAAATCAGAACTAATCTCATCCACACAAAAGATAATAAGATCAACAGCAATAAAGAAAATAAATCAAACATCCAGTCTCAACAAAGTAATTCGGGGAAACAACCCGATATAAAGTCTGTTACAATATTCATTTAAACAGGAAATAAAGAGTTTATTTGCCATAAAGACTGAGCATGGAAGAAGCAGTTGTTCAGGAGAACTCCTCAGCGGTCACCTCGTCCTCAGGTACTGGTACTGTTCCATAAAGTGCTCATATTCCGTACACCTCAGGATAAACCTCGTCTGCTAATCCTGGGGACATAATTCGGATCCAGGTCCTCAGGGGACATAGCAAGGTACAAGAAAGCTCAAGCCAAAATAAATGCAGTACAGAAAATAATGAAACAATAGGGTCAACTATATAACCATCTATGTGAAATGCAAGTTGAGTCACTAAAACTTAGGCTGATACCACTACAAGCTCTGTGTCGGAGAGCCGGTAGCAGTTATACTATGTATTTTACTATGAGTTTACAATAGATTTTTTATATATATAATCAGCCTGTAGCCTGTGTGTCTCTCCCTACCCAATATAATCACACGTCTTATGTCCATGACACGCAAGATCAAAACTAATGCAGCAAGTCATAATATGAACTAACAATATAATATCTATGTCAATCCTGCATCCTACACAGAATCACCATGAATATCTCAGGAAGATTCTGTATCATGATCTGTGTCAGGTGTCCTGGGTATATTGTACTTGATGTGGCAAGTACGAGAATGTAAAGGTCACGATATCCATCTCTAGTTGACCTTACACAACCCCGCGTACGGTGTTGGCACCCGACTATTAATCGAAAGCTAAGTAAGTCAAACGGCCCTAGGCTTAAGCATATACAACAGTTAATTAAGTCAAGTAATTAAGTAATAATACTGTAAGATATTGGCAAGGTACACTTGCCTGGGTTTTCGGCTCCAATTGTATCTCTGACTTCCGTGGGAATTGCAGGAAGTACTCCAGTTGCTGAAATAAATATCACCATCAGATCCAGAAAATATTAATCAGCTAGAAATGCCTGTCCTTAAGTCCAATTTAGACACAGGGGCAAAAAATGATATTTTAGGGCAAAACGGGGTCCAAATATGGGCCGCTTTGCACGAATAAACGTGTCACGGTTAAAGGTCTCCAAATCAGTCCAACTTAGTGTCAACAGGTCAGGAACGATGATACGAACCCAACGAAACTTTCAGAATTGGATTCCGATGAGCCGTTCTCAAAATCGCCCGTCAAGTGGAGCCTGTGGGGCCCACGATACGCGATTTTGTCAACGTTCTCAGAATTGAACCAAACTTGGATCACAGGACCAGCGTATTGCTATGAGTTCGATGGCGCAAGTTTCGTCTCGATCCGACGTGTGTACACTATGTTACAGCGAGATTCAGAATGGTCGGATACGGGACGGTGTCCGCGGATACGCACTGATTTCGGTGTGCACGCACATCCGAATCAGCTTCTGCGAAATCCCCCACGTCCGTATCAACGACACGCACGTATCTGTGAAGATCGCGCGCGACCAAGTAGTCCCGTTTGGCGGGGCATACTCAATTCCGGGGTGAAACATGGCGTTGGTTTTCCTGTTTTTGGATCGCGGTTCACGATCACCACAGGACGCGATGCACCGAACGGTTTGCACGGGCACCGAGGGGGTCATGCAGGCTACACGATGCAACTGACGGAATCGAAAACAGAGCTACGAGAAGGAAGAAACGAGTACCTGAACAGGGCTCCGGAAAACTGCGTTTCTCGTGTCCGACACGTGTCAGGGTACTGTTCACCGAAGCTAGGGTTTGGGTTCTGGCCGGAGCTTAGCGGCCGGAGGGTGACTGGGGTGCGGAGGCGTGCTGGCCGGAGGCGGGTGCTCCGGGGGCTCGGCGTCGGAGGCTCGGGGACGGCAGGAGTTCGAGCGGAGAGAGGCCGGAGGCAGCGGGGCCTGGGCTCGGGTTGCGGTGGCTCAGGCGAAGCCGGCTGCGCTGGGGCTGAGGCGGCGCTCGTCGGCAGAGCTGCGGCTAGGCGGGGTCTGAGGAGGCGGGGATTGAGGAGTGCGGCGGGTGGTTTGCCGGACAGAGTCGGGGCAAGAGGGGAGTTCGGCTGGGTTAGGGTTTAAATAGAGAGGGGGAGGAAGACGACGGGGCGGTCCGGTGAGGGAGAGGAAGCGGAGGGTCGGGGAAGACGGAGAGCGACGGCGGCAGACGTTACGCAGCGGCGGGAGGCCAGGCGGCGGCGGTTGGCCGGCCGGAGGGGAGGTGAGGAGTCGGGGAAGAGAGGAATAGGTTAGCGGGTTCGGGTGGTAATGGGTCGGGTCGGGTCAGGTGGATCCGGCCTGATCCGCTATGTTATGGCACGGGTCGGGTTTAGCGGGTTTCGGGTCGCGGGTTAGACCCGGATCCGACCCGCTAGGCTTAAGTTGGGCTTGGTTTAGTTAGACCGGTTTGGTTCAGAAATTGGTTTGGTTTGGTTTATTTAAAATAAACCCGGTTTATTTTGGTTTAATTAATTAATTAGTTTTTAGGGCTTTTAAAAAGCTTCTGGGGTCCAATAAATTCTCGAAAAATTATCCTATGTCTAGTTTTTTATTTTACACCATAAAATATTATTTTCATAATATATTAATATTATTTATTATCATTTAAAAATTATTTAATAATTAAAACACCTGAATTTATTTACAGAGAATTCCTAGAAAATTCCAGAAAATTGTGTAAATCCAAATTTAAAATTTTCTTGAAAATCAGGGGTTTACAATCGCCATCCCTGACCTCCGCCACCACCACCAGATGCCTCGCCACCCTCCCCTCCGTCGACCCAACCGCCTGCACCGCCACCTCCGCCGCCGCCTGCGCCGCTGCATCCCCCGCAAGCTATTGCCACTGCTGTTGCTGCTAACTGCAGTAGCTGCTGCCACTGCCGTCCTCCCCCCGGCGACCAACCTTAGGCCCCCCTTGCTGACCTGTCAGGTATAGCACAGTATATATACGTAAATACGTATTATTTTATATATGTATGTATATATCTATATATATATGTATTTATATATATATATTATATATATAGCAGTATATATATTATTATACTGTATTTTAATACAGTATATATTATATTAATATATATAATATAATATGTATATATATATATATATGTATTTCTGTATTTATGCTTATTTATTTATATGTATATGTATATATGTAAATATATATATATCTATGTATATATATATAATTATATATTTATATATATTACTATATATATAATATATACTTAAATACAATATATTTATACAGTATAATATATATTATTGTATATACTTATGTATGTTTTTATTTTCTATTTATATATATATATATATATATATATATATATATATATATATATATATATATATGTTTATATATAATATTCTATAATTATATATATTATATATTATATCAGTATATAATATATATATTTATATAAATATATATGTATCATTTTTATTTAAATGTATATTATATATATATATATATATATACATATATATATATATATATATATATATATATATATATATATATATATATATATATATATATATATATATATATATATATATATATATATATATATATATATATGTATTATCTTTTTCTTTTGTGTAAATATATATATATATATATATATATATATATTTATGTATATTATACATATATAAATTATATATATCATATAATTATATTGTATATAATATATACTATTATATTATTTTTCTTTTATATATATATATATATATATATATATATATATATATATATATATATATATATATATATATATATATATATATATATATATATATATATATATATATATATATATATATTACTTACATATAAATATACTATATGTATTTCTTTCTTTTTACATATATATATATATATATATATATATATATATATATATATATATATATATATATATATATATATATATATATATATATATATATATATATATATATATATATAAGTAATTTCATATATATACATATATGTTTCTTTTTTTGTTTATATATATATATATATATATATATATATATATATATATATATATATATATATATATATATATATATATATATATGTATGTATGTATGTATATGTATATCTATATATGTATATATAAATATACTATATGGTATTATGCTAATATATATTTATACTATTTAGTATATGATATACATATATGATTATATTATATATGATATTTTATGTATATATATACATATGATATATTTAAGCTATATATGTATGTATGTACATTTATATATATATATATATATATATATATATATATATATATATATATATATATATATATATATATATATATATATATATGTCTTTACTTTTTATATATATCTATTATATATATCACTTTATAAGTAATTATATATTAAAATACATAAAAAATCTTATATACTCTATTACATTTTTCCCTGCAAATTTCTATATACTTATATATATGTATATATTTATATTAAGTATATAAATACCTTATGTGCATTTAATATATACTATATATATATTGTATTATTATATATATAGTTTTAAGATACGCACTTATTTAAAATTATATTTACGAACCCTGTACGTCTTGAACAGAGTACATCTTCAGCACAGTCAGTGACCCCCTGTCACAGGACCACCCAGACTTGACTGCAAGTACAGGTTTTCAACATACTCAGGAAGTAGGCAAGTATACCTTGCCAAGTTTACTGTTTAAATTCAAATGTTGTTATATGCTATTTCTCCTAAATTTTATATGACTGTGAGTACCTGAGTTTGCCTCGGGTACCGTCAACAAGTACGTTGACACGTAGTGTAATTAACTTAGTCTTTACAGACTTACCAACAACTGTGAGTGTATCATAATATCCTCCTAGACCCTGTCACGGGAACACGCAACATGGTTGCAATACATATTGGGATGCGAGCTGCGTATTTGATTAGCTACCAGTACGTGTGACGTGCATCACGGCTTAGCATAAAATCAGGAACACTCAGGAATAGTTACGACTTGGCATTAGTTACATTGGGCGGAAAAGATACTAGTAGACGTATGGGACACCCCCTCCTTGAGTCTTTTATCCTTCGTACCATGCTCCTCGGAGATGGTCGATTGCAGAGCTACCCGTGTGTCCGGGGGCATATGTCACGACCCGCACCCGGATATTCGGGCACGAGTACGTGGGTACGTCCAGCCTACGCCGCAGTGTCGGCGGTAGTACGCTGTCTAGATCATATTCCCAGGTAATTTAAAATCTATCTCATCCACAAGAATAAACAGGCAAGGATAATCACAGGAAATAGGAATGCTAAAATTTCATAATATTTAATTTGTGACAACCAAATCCATAGTTAATACAAAACCAGAAGATAAATCGGGGACAAACCCGAGTATTATGCTGAAAGAAAAATACTAGCTAACTGGCTACTACTCCTCAAAAGTAGTCTCCTGAGTAGGAACCGGCTCCTCAAATGTATCATCTGCTACCTCATATGGGCCATAAAAGGTGGGGGCATAGTCCTCATCATCGTCTAATATCAACGGATCCAGTCAGAAAAGGAGCAAAGTACCAAATGTACAACAAAGATTAAGCTAAATATTTATGACAAGTAGAAAAAACTGACTAAACATCACGATAAGAATATGCACAATAAGTAGTAAAATTAACTAAGAATTAAGCACTAAAAATCAGGAATATAAGTAAAACAGGATTAATTGCTATAAACTAGGGACATGAGTAAAACAGGAATATAATGAGACAGGAAAATGGAACTACAACAAGACAAGAAACTATGTGTGTGTAATTGTGTATTTAGAATACATAGTTGGCATGTAGGGGTTTATAAGGCTAATCCGGCACGTCATAGACGGCTATTAGTCAGGAATAATCAAGATCCGGCTGATGGTACAGTCGTGTACCAACAGCTATTAGTCAGGACAGGGGGAAGGGTAAACTACATGCCTCCTAGTATTCTCCCACCCGACAAGAAAAACAAGACATGAACTCTAAATCCTAACACTAAGTGTAATCATACAATGGTACTAGTAGAGCAAGGAACTAATTATCACAATATAAAGATTAAACTTGAAGTGCAGGTACTTGCTTGATGTTTGGATCCCAACTATGGTTCTGTTCTCGGAAAATTTCCAGAAATGTCTCCGGATACTGAAATAAATATTACCATCATGCTCAGAAGATATCAAATAGCTAGAAACACCTGTCCTTGAGTCCAATTTGGAGACAAGGGCAAAAACGATAATTTCGGGTCAAAACGGGGTCCGCATGTGGGCCCGCTTTGCACCGAAAAACATGTCAGGGTCAAAGGTCTCCAAATTCACCAAACTTAGTGTCAACAGTTCAGGAACGATGATACGAACCCAACGGAACTTTCAAAATTGGATTCCGATGAGCCGATCACAAAATTGCCCGTCGAGCGGGACCTGTGGGGCCCACGACACACGATTTTGTCAACGTTCTCAGAATCGAACCAAACTTGGGTCACAGGACCAGCGTATCGATATGAGTCCGATGGTGCAAGTTTCGTTTCGATCCGACGTGTACACAGAAAGTTATGGCGTGATTCAGAAAAGTCAGATACGGGGCGTTGTTCGCGGATACGCGTTGATCCCGGTGTGCACGCACACCCGAATCGACTTCCGCGAAATCCCATACGTCCGTATCAACGACGCGCACGTATCTGTGAAGACCGCGCGCGACCAAGTCTTCCCGTTTGGCGGGGCGTACCCAGTTCCGGGGTGAATCGGGTCGTTATTTTTCCTGTTTTTGGATCGCGGTGTGCGATCACCACAGGACGCGATCCCCCGAGCGGTTTGCCCGGGCACCGAGAGGGTCATGCAGGCTACGCGTTGCAATTTACGGAATTAAAAATGGGGCAGCGAGGAGAAAGTTACGAGTACCTGAACAGGGCTCATAAGCCGGGGTTTTACTGTGTCCGACACGACACGAGGACACGGTGTCCTGTGTCCGGGTCCAACCCTAGGGTTAGGGTTTTCTTGCCGGAGATACGGCGGGGGCCGGCCGGAGGAGCACCGGAGAGGAGCTGGGGGCGGCTCGCCGGGCTGCTGGGGCGTTAGCTGGCGACGGCGGCGCACTGGGAGGCGGGCGGAGCAGCGTCGGGGAGGTGCTGGGAGGCGGGGGGAAAGGAGAGGGAGAAGGAGGAGGAGCAGACCGCAGCGGAGGAGTCTCCGTCGGAGCCTGGTGGAGGAGGGAGAGGGCTAGGCGGGTCGCCGGTGGCGTCGAGGGTGGTCGGGGGGGGGAGGTTCTGGCCGGAGAGGGCGGGTCTCGAGGGTTAAATAGGGGAGGAGGCGGTGGCGTTAGGCGGAGAAGGCGGAGGAGAGAGCGGGGTCGTGGGCGCTGGCCGGGCGGAGCGGCGGGCGGCGCGGATCCGGCGGAGGAATCGGTCAGCGGCGGAGAACGCGGGGGCGGCCGGGTCAGGGGAGAGGGGAGACCGGGTTGCGGGTGCGGGTTCGGGTGGACCCGACCCGACCCGATGGCTATACGGGTTGGGCCGAGCCCGTTGGGCCCGGGTTCGGTAGGGCCGGAGTTGGGCCGGGCCGGATAAGGGTTTAAAATTTTTTTTTCATTAAATGAATAAATAATAATTAATTTAATTAATTAATAAATAAGTAAATAGTTTTTAGGTGATTTAAAATAGGTCCGGGGCCCGATAAATTCCAGAAAAATTACCCTAAGTCCAGTTTTTCATTTTATACCCAAAAATATTATTTTCATAATATTATAATATTATTTATTATCAAATAAAAATCATTTAATAATTAGAAATCTGATTTTAATTACAGAAAAATCCCAAAAAATTCCAGAAAATTGTGAAAAATCCCAATTTAAAATTCTTGCAAAATCAGGGGGTTTACAATCTACCCAACTTATAAAAAATTTGTCCTCGAAATTAAAATTAAGCCATAATCTGTTAATCCTTCATGTACATAAGGCAAGTCAATCGCAATCTTCTTGCGATAATTAAAATCCTAATCATATCCACTGCAATCACTTCAAGGTTAAGATGACTACTGTTCCAATCAAAATTCAACCTATGGTTATTACTTCTTACTTCCTCAAATTATCCACAAGCAAATTTTAAATTAAGTCTATATAACATCTTCAAGATTTTCATACGCTTATAAATTTGCCTCACGATTCTAACTATCATAATTTTCTCTAGAAGTGATTCGAGTCCAATAGTATTTCCATTCACAATTGTATGCTTCAACTTTTTAAATTCCATTCACATCCTCAATATTCCAACTAGGTAGTCCAACCATCAAATTTTAATTCTTAATTCAAATCATCAGATTAAAAATAATTTAAATATAGTCCAACAATGTTCAAGTCTGAAATTCTATATTTTTATCCTCTAGATTTTCAAAATCAGAATGGCTTGAACCTCTCCCAATCTAATCTTACTCGGTCACAAATTTTTTTTATCTCGAGTTGACAATGCACTGCTACCCAACTTAGAATTTACCCATCCATCACATAAGGCTATATACCTTAAGAAAATATTCCTTAATATGTTTACTCAGTTCATTCAATCCTCGAAACTTCAACGCCGATCATATCACATATGATATGTCCTTAATTACGAAAGGATAATCCTCAAGTATGTGATCGGCCTATGGGACATATCTAGTATTCTCTGTGTATCAAACTTATACCAAGCACGAGGTTTCGTCTTTCCGAAGTAAGGGGAGACGAAGATCAATAATAAAGAGTTCAAGGAAGGGGTAATAGAATAGAAGTATCGGGATCAAGGCGTTTAAAGAATTCAAATGGGAATTGTCAAGCAGTGGTGGATTGAAATTCTATCTTGGTAATCCTTTGTTCGCCTGCTTGTATTAGTACAGTTATATAACTGATACGATATGCTCGGACATATCTAGGACAAGTATACTAGTCAACTATATATCTCAATCCACGTAAAGTAGTCATGCGAACCAAAATACACTAAGGTTGATCAGACCGTAATACACTGATTCTGAATAGACACTTGTATTGGTGGGGTTGATCAGGCCTCAATAACACATATGTCATGAACAAGCCTGATAAAGAGTAAGCTTGCAAAACTAGGCTATAAAATAGCAGCATAAGTCAAGTACAGCAAAATTAAGTGCGCTAGATGATGATGAAAGGAGGTACAAATTATTCAAGTTCGCAAAACAAAAACAAAATAAGAATAATTAATAAAAGACTCTACAATCTCTAAAGTTATCAAATATAAAAGCATACCAGGTTATCTAACATTAACTAACTAACCATACATACATACCTCACTATACACTAATATGCAATTAAACTCATAACTATACTATACTATACTATACCAACTAACATATATATATATATATATATATATATATATATATATATATATATATATATATATATACACCAATTAACTAACTAACTTATATAATACTAACATACTAGCATACCCCTGCGGATATTCAATACCTATACCCAAGATACTTCAACTCTCATTACCTTGGTGTCACAAGATAATTTAGAAATAATACTAACTAATGCTAACCATTGCTTATATATATATATATATATATATATATATATATATATATATATATATATATATATAAGCACTAGTTAGTTTATATTGATAAGTTAGTAAGTTATGTAATAAGTTAGTAAGTTAACAATATATACATAACTTACTAACTTATCAATATAAACTAACTAGTGCTTATATATATATATATATATATATATATATACTAACTTACTAACAATATATACATAACTTACTAACTTATCAATATATACAACTAACTTATCAATATATACACTAATTTATCGATATATATAACTAACTTATCAATATATACACTAACTTATCAATATATACACTAACTTACTAACTTATCAATATAAACTAAATAGCTTATCTAAACTTATCCACAACTTAAACTATGAGCACTCAAGCTACAGCAACTTACTGCAGGTTACTGCAGCTTAACGTTGCTTCTGCTGCTGCATATCTACTGCTTCCTGCTGCTTTTGCTGCTGCTTTTTACTGCTTTTGCTGCTTATTTCCTGATGCTTTTGCTGCTTATTTTCTTTGCCTTTCACTGCTTATTTCCTGCTGCTTTTCACTGCTTTTTGACTGTTTTTCACTGCTTATTCTCACTGTTCTTTACTGCTTTCTTCACTGTTTTTTACTGTTTTCTTCTCCCCTCTAGCTCACATACATACATACACACACACACACACACACACACACACACACACACACACATATATATATATATATATATATATATATATATATATATATATATATATATATATATATATAACCATACTAAAGATGCACATGAACTCCTACTCTCCCATGATCACCAACACATCAACAATAAGCATATATATATATATATATATATATATATATATATATATATATATATATATATATATATATATATACTACAACATACCCACACTAATGATGCACATAAACTCTCCTACTCTCTAATGACCACCAACATATCACAAAGAAATATAAAATATACACATAAAATATATATATATATATATATACATATATATCATATAACAATTATAATTATAATATTATAATATCTATAACCAAGGTAAATTGAATTGAAATGCAAGGAGACAAACACGTGGAGTGCACCGCACCCGTATCACACTAGATCTATGATACGCTTGCGATATGAGTCCACCACACCACCAAATGTACCCCGAAGGACACGAGCAAGTCTAAAATCACAATTATGAAAAACACGAAGAGCTAGCTACTCAACTACGTGCCCATATCAAAATGTGACATATTCAAACCCCCATGTCGGAAGAAAACCCTAATCAACCCGTATCGCCAATGTCGGGATACGGCCTACACATATCCAATTGTGGACACGACACTAGTCACACAAAACCAAACACATATTAATTTGGTCTAATTGACCTATTGACAAACACATGATGTGCCAATCTCAGAATTTTCCCAAAATTGACACAAAATATCACATAACTTTCTCCATAGGCCTCCTATGAACCTAATTCCACTTCCTATGAGTAGCCTTAGTATATGGGAGGGTTTCTAATGATTAAATTACATATTTAGAGTCTAATTAGAGAGAGAAAAGTAAATTATACCTATTGGGAGATAAATTTCTAATAAAATCTTCAAATTGAGTGCCAAGAGCCTTCAACTTGTAGATCCTTGCTCCTCCATGTAGATCCTTGCTTCCTCCTTGGTCTAATGGCCTCCAATGATGAACAGGAAAGGAATTGGAAAGAAAATTTGGCAGAATTGGTGTAGGGATGAAGAAATTTGGTTGAGAAAAATTCTAGATCTAAATTTGGAATGAAGAAAAGAGAGGAGAGAGTCTCCACCCCCTTATGTAGTGGCCGGCCTTGCCCCCTCTCCAAGGCACTATAAAATATCCACAATATCCCTTGGGGCTTGTCATAAAAAAATTAATTAAGGAGAAAATATTCTAATCCAATTGGTTTAACTAATTAATTCATTCTCTTAATGAATGGGCTTACTATTGGGCTCAATTCTAACTAGAATTAAATGTTGGTCTATAGATCTAATCTAAACTAGTTCGGTCCACTAACACAAATCCAAAATAAAATCTAACATCTAACAATAAATAAATAATACAATAAATAAATATTCAATATGCACAATATTTAATTAATTATAAAATGACCAAAATACCATTTCTAGAAAATATGGTAGTGATATTTCACTTGGAGGTATCAGATGTGAAGGGAATTTAGGGTTAAGGTAGCTCTATATACTAGAAATAGCAATAGCATCAAGGTGGGGAGTTGCTCAGACCTGGGTGGATGTGTGGGGAGAGCTTATAAGATATTGGTTTCGTGAGGTCTAGCTTGAGTAAGAGGTACTAAGTGTAGTGTGGGTATTCTAGGATACCTAGAGATTAGGATACTTGGGACCAAGTTAGTATCTTTAAACTATATATATATATATAAGTTATAGTGTGTATATAGATACATAGAGTATCATGTATCTAGTTTATAGATATATATCAGTGCTACTAGCTATTATTACTAGTATTGACTAGTCTTAGCTAGATAGTGGCTAATATGGACTAGTTTACCTTGTAATCAACTTAGAAGCTAGGTACGACCCTAGATTCAAGGTATTAGTCTAGTAGACCTAGTTTAGCTAGTGTGACCTAGAAATGGACTAGAAAGTTATATTAGTGCATATTAACTCATTTATCATTCATTACACCAAGTAACATGATATTTATATATAGGTTGTGTGATACCATCTCGGAATCGAGTAATACTTGTTGTTTAGGACCACAAGCGAGTACATTCTCTGATAGTTTCCTTATTTGATAGTCTTTATGTTTCATGTACTTAGTATTGAGATATTTGATTCCTGATACGATGGTTTCACGGATTAGTATACGTGGATCTTGGTCATAAGATATTATTGTCATGATTACTCTGTGATCGTTGTGTCGTGCTTCATGATTACTCAGTGATTATCATGATATCTTAGTAATTATATAGACCGTTATCATAGTGCATGATATTATAGACCGTGTAGTGTGATATACGTGTTATAACGTGTCATGATTTGGATCCGTATACTAGTCGGGGGTTGGGGAAGTATTAGTGGATATGTCATCATACCTTATAGCCCGTGATTTAGTATAGCTCGTGATAGCTAGTAGATCATGCAACTCACATGTGATCACGCTAGCTCACCTTTTATATATAGCCCGTGCTAGGCCCAAGCGAATCATATTATCTTACTAATATTTTAAGTCACATTTAATATATATTATTTTCTTTATTCCAGTTTATTATATTATTGTTCCTCACCATATTGTTTCTATTTTCTTGCCATTAGTTACCATGATGCTCTTTTTTGTGATGATTACTAGTTTAGTTTTTCATCATTTATTTTTATTAGTATTGATGTTTCATAGTTTCTGTCAATTATTGGAACTGCTATTGGGTTGTACTTTGCTCCAATCCTGACTGAATATATTTTTCAGATGATTCATTAGAGTACTCGTGTCTTACGCACTACGGGCCACAGGATGGCGAACCAGTTGAGATAGCACCCGTAGAGCCTATTAAGTTAGTAACAGCAGTCGATGAGACTTAGTTAGTTTATTTATGATATTGTATATGTCAGTTGGATACTTTGACATTGTATTATTATTTGAGATCTTGTGTTGAGATTAGACTTGGACTTGTGATGTATTGTGACTTTAGTCTTTCCTTCTATTCCATATCGTGCCATATCTTCCTCTAATTTATTATTGTGATTGAGTATTGTTTACCATTATCATATTATCATATTGTCCTCTATTTAGGAGTTAAGATATCTCGACAGGTACATTATATATATTGTGTGAGATGTTTAGATAGTATTGTTGACCTAGACAGTGTTCTAGCGCCGATGTTGCGGCGTAGGCTAGACGTACCCACGTACTCGTGTCCCTACACCGGGTATGGGTCGTGACATATTTTTGTGGTGGCCCATGCATGTCTTCTCAGTAGTGGTACTCAGACTTGGAGTATTACTATAAGCCTGCTATAGAATATAGGACTAAGGATATAGGATGAGAGTGTCACGCCCCACTTCCAAATATAAGGAACTGAGCCACATGGCAATGGCCAGCGGGTACACTTTGACGAAAATCCAAATCTAATGGATCCGACAGAGTGCACCTAAGATGTAAAGTACAATGATAATACCCAACATATAAAACATAAACAGTGAAACTAAATCTCATCCACAGACAAATGAATATAGAACATATAGAGAAATCTAATCAACTAATATGCAGAAGGGAAACAAGACTGAAAATGTATCATAATACAATACGAATTGAGTCACACGGAAACAAACACGCTAATACAAATACTGAATGAAAGGAAGCAGTAATATAACTAGGGCCGATATCTGCAGACTAGATAATGATACCGGGCCCAAGGTAAAGTCATTACCAGAGATCAAACGAAGTCCTCGGGAAGGATCTCGTCCTCTGCAACAAGTCCTGCTCCTAGATATACACCCGGTGCGTACTCCTCCGGGTAGTCCTCATCGCCTAAGCCTGGAAGGAAACCAGGTCCACAGAGGGACGTAACAAGGTACAAAAATAGTATGCCATAGTAAAACAGAAAGGAAACATGTGATACGCCGGTGTAATCTAGAATAACCACCAAAGTGAGACGCAACTTTAAAGACAATGTTCGACACATGGGCTTTCCAAATATAAAATCGTAGCTCCGAGGCACATAGTACGGACCGTAGCTCCGAGCACAGAGTCACACGAGTGATACTAAGACTCCGGATAAAGGATCTCTACATAAATAAGAATATATATATATATATATATATATATATATATAGCGTGTGCAAAGTAGCCCAAGTATCTAGTAACTGTCTTTCCCTCCCAATGCGGTCAGTGAGTGCCCGCTGAACCTGAACCTCTATCTAACAGTCTCGTCATACTGAAGTAACTATCAACAATCACGATCCTAAAGTTATCACAGATTCCGATCATGCTGACACTATCAGGATACAAAAAGTCTAGCACGATGACAGAGTCTGAATGTGTCCTAGGGTTCCGATGTAACCAAGTAGGTACATCAAGGTGTCGCGAACATCTATCCATCGATACTAGACGTTACCGACGAACGTCTGCACCCGGATATGACCCAGACGCTAAGTAACGATTCTGATCCAAAGCGCACACAATGCATAGATAGAATAAATAGTAAATATGAAACTGAGATATATGATGGCAAGGTACACTTGCCTGGATCCGGATGCTGAAGGCGGGGCTCCGGTACAACATCCAAGTCCGAGGATCCCAAAGTACCTAGAGATGATATATAAAATTAATTAATAAGCTAGCTTGATACTATCTAAGATAAGAGTTGACATCATGACTAGCATAGGATTTTGTCTTAGTTACATAGCTCACATAGATACTAACTAGAGGGTTGACCCATGTAGACTAGGGTAACGTTGCATCAAATACGATCATCAAATAGTATAACATCATCAAACAATATCTTCAAACCCTAATATTCATCACAGTGACTTTACTTATCTAAGTTATGCTCATCCTCGACCATACCATCCATGTAATCATAGACATAATTTCATACACCCAATTTAGTTGATACACCTAAATACGCATAATGTTCACGCATAATATCCTCATCCATATCATCAACTAACGTACCTAAATTTATTGGAACATACCCAACATATGCATTTCCTATATATATATATATATATATATATATATATCCTCAAATAATTGTTATAAAATATCCATTTCACATATATATAACCTCAACTATTGCTATTATGCCATGCATTTTCACATATATGATTAATCTCAAACAATTGCTAGAAAATATGCATGGGTAATATTCATGAAACCCTAAACCTAACTAGGGTTTCTTAGCACAAAGAATAATTATAGAATAAAGACGAAGGATGAGAAGTTACCCAGGTGGCTGCGGGTGGTGGCAGCGGCGGTGCTGCGGCTTCGGGCAGGGACGACGTCGACCGCGGGGGTGGTGCGCGTGTCGACCGGGGTGATGGTGGTGGTGCTCGGCGGTGTGAGGGTGGTGGTGCTCTGCTGCGGTGTCAGTGGTGATGCTGTTGTGGTGGTGGCAGTGGGTCAGTGAAGGTGCTGTCATGATGGTGGCAGTGACCAACAATGGTGGTCATGGTCGGGGTGGAGTAGTGGCTACGGTGGAGATGGCGGTGGTCGTGGTGTTGAACTGTTGGCGGTGGTGCGGTGAACGTGGAGATGGAGGTGGTCATGGTGGTGTAGGAGGTGATGGTGAAGACTGATGCGGGCTCCAGTAGCTATGGCGGAGGTGGCAGCGGGTGGAGGTGGTAGGGTCGGGTCGTGGAGGAGGCGGTGGTAACGTTGCTGTGGTGGTGGTTGTTGGGTCTTGGAGGAGACGGTGGTAGCGTTACTGGAGGTGGTTGTGTCGGGTCGTGGAGGAGGCTGTGGTAGCATTGCTGGAGGTGGTGGTGTCGGGTCGTGGAGGAGGCGGGGGTAGTACGGCTGGAGGTGGTGGTGTCGGGTCATGAAGAAGGCGAGGGTAGTCCGGCTGGAGGTGGTGCTCCGGCGAGGTGAGGTGATGAAGAAGAAGAAGAAGAAGAAGAAGAAAGAAGAAGAAGAAGGAGGAGGAGGGAGAGTTGGCTGTTGTATGTAGAGGGAGGAGAGAGAGAGTGATGGGGGTATTCCTAGGTTTTTTTTTAAGGGATTAGGGCCGGCCACATGTGGGGGGTTGTGTGTGTGTGTGTTAATATAGAGGGAGTGTGTGGTTGTGATGGGGTAGGAATTTGAATCAAGGGTTAGGATGCTTCATGAAGGATTTGTACATAGCAAGGGGGAGAGAGAAGATGAGGTGACCGGTCATGTGAGGTTGGGGGGGTTTCTTCATTTATTTGCACCAATAGGAGGGTGACACCTAGCACCATTTTTGCATTTAAGCGCCTTAATATTTGGGTATTTACACATAAAGAAAAAAGGGTAAAGATTTGATGTGGGAAGTTATGTTTGGTATTTTGTAGGATGAGAGGGTGTTGTGTGTTTTGTATGGGCCTCATGAATGGGTGTTGGGTTAAGTTGGGGTTTGGTTAAGTTGGTGTCCCCAATTTAATTAAATAAAGTATCATATGTGCTATTAAATTAAGTGGGAGTACATGGGATCTCAATTGGGAGTGACACAAAGGTCATGGACGGTATAGGTTTGGTGTCAGTCTTGGACCCTTTAATTAGTTATGCGAAACGGGTTGAGTTTGTGTCCCCAAATCGATGGCAACGACTTAGGTACAAGACATAGGATTAAGAATTGATTTTTGTGACTGAAAAGTTGTGCAATTAAAATAGAGCACAAGAGAGTGTATTTGTGAGTGACAAAAATGTCCAGTACCTAGGTTGGCTTTTCAGGTCAAGAGTACAAAGATTTATTAAAAAATAAAGGCTATTGTTGTACTCCAATTATTGTAGCAATGGTAAGGTGCACCAAGAGTTTAAATTAAAGAACCAGTCTACACAACTCTAATTTCTAAAGCTTAATCAACCTGAAGCTAAACCAAAATTCTTATCATATCTAGTCTACATAAAATATTTTTTTTTTGAGGGGGGTTTACAGAAAGGATACTCAATCACAACTAGAAAACATTTTTAATCCATTGATTTTGCTATCCTTATCATTCGGAATAATTACTTTCTTTGAAATATTATTGTCCTTCATTGATGCTATCGTATCTTGCGCAATATTTATTCCTTTGTTTGAATCTATCTTTGGGATGCTGCCGAAGATCCGATCGCAGTGCTCTGGAGCAATTTTGGCGAGGTCAGTTACTTTGTCACCTCAGAGAGAGACAACAGCTACTGTTCCGCCTACTTCTGCTCAGAGGATTGCGTCACCAGTACAGATGGGGATTTCAGCAAAAGCTTTTGGGGATGCTCCACCACCATTTTCGAGGATTGTTCCATCAGTCATGGAGGATCTTCCACCACCACCACCCATGCCAGTAGATAGGAGGCAAATATTTGCCATTTTCCATAAGATGATGGCAGCGTAGCAGAGATAGACGAACGTTCTATGTTAGGGCATCGAGATTGCTCACCAGTTATCACTAGCTACTATGGAGATGGTAGCATTTGTTCATCCACAGACTGTACCGCTTTATCCCACCCCCCACCAGCCGAGGCCGGGTACCATCATTGACTTCAAGAGGATGGGCCCAAGGACTTCAGGGGCATTGAAGGGATCATGTACGTTGACGATTAGATCGAGGACATAGAAAGGGCCCTACGACTAGCACAGATTCCAGAGGGTCTACAGGTAGAGGCAGCGGGTAGCCAGATATTCGATATTACTTTGACATGGTTTCGTACAGACTCAAGGATAGCGGCGCCATGATTGACTTGGGAAGCTTTTAAAGAGCTTTTCAAGGAGAAGTTCTTTTCGGATGTGGCTCTGAGTGCCCTAGAGAGCCAATTCCTAGACCTCGTCCATGAGAGCATGACGGTGGACGAGTATGCCACAGAGTTTTGCAGATTGGGCAGATTTGTAGAGGGACAGAATCCTCTAGGGAAGCCCCAAAAATTTCAAAAGAGTTTGATCCAGGAGATCAAATCTTTCACTAGAAGACACCGCACAGCGATATTCGAGGATATCATGATGGATGCACAGAGGGCTGAGGATGACTTGGAGCTCAAATCCAAGAGGATTAGAGACACATCAGGAGGAGCTAGCAGTAGTGCGGGTCTAGCCAAACAACCTCACTTCCAGCAGTAGAGGAACTTCCAGCCACAGAGACAGCAGTTTCATGTACCATTCTGAGAACCAGCGCAGCAGGCATACCAGGCCCCGAGACCGGCACAGCAGGCCCCGCAGTATACACACTGTAGGAAGATTGGACATACACGAAAGGTTTGCAGGAAGAGGCTTGGAGTGTGCCTCTACGGTGGAGATCCAAGTCACCAGTTGAGGGAGTGTCTAGTGGCTCCAGATCGAGTAGGTCAGGGAGCAGCACCGACATAGAGAGCACCAGCGAGGCCACCTGCGGGACAACAGAGGGAAGCTCCTTTACAGACTCAGCATCAGCATTTTGTCCAACACCAGCACCAGCAGAGAGGTGCACCACGAGGAAAAAATTTTGCCATGACAGTTGAGGAGGAGGAGCTAGCCGGAGATGTGATATCAGGTTCAGTTATCCTTGATTCTATTCTTATTTATGCTTTATTTGATTCAGGTGCGTTCCATTCTTTTATATCTGTATCTTTTTCTCTTAAGCATCGATTAGAGTTTGAAACTTTGGCTAGGACTTGCAAGATCATGACTGGGGGAGACATTATCATGGTCAGTGATGTTTGCAATGATCGGAGAGTTATACTGGGAGGCCGAGAGTTAAGCGCGTGCTTACTCATAATGCCACTTTCGAGCTACGACATTGTACTCGGGGTAAATTGGTTGAGTAGGCACCATGCTAGTATAGATTATCGTGGAAGCAGAGTTTTGTTTCGGCCGCTAGGAGAGCCAGAGTTTGAGATTGCTAGAGGGGCAGCAGAGCAGAGAGAGGATTCCATCTGTGGAGCCATGGTGGAAGAGAAGAAGTTATCACATCCATTGATAGCAGAGTTCATGGATGTTTTTCCAGAGGAGTTGCCAGGTTTGTCGAAAGATCGAGATGTTGAGTTCTCTATAGACTTGGTGCCAGGTACAGAGCCAATATCTCAGCACATCTATAGAGTTAACAACAACGAACTGGTAGAGTTAAAGAAGGAGGTGGATGAGTTGTAAGACAAAGGCTTTATTCGATCCAGTTCATCACCATGGGGTGCTCCAGTATTATTTGTACCGAAGAAGGATGGGTCGGTATGCATGTGTAACGACTGCATAGCTCTTAATAACCTCACTATCAAGAACAAATATCCGCTACCAAAGATTGATGATCTCGTTGATCAGTTGAGCGGAGTGAAGGTATTTTCGAAGATAGACTTGAGGTCAGGCTACCACCAGGTGAAAGTGAAGAAGGAGGATATTTCGAAGACAGCTTTTCAGACTCGGTATGGCCAGTTTGAGTTCATGGTGATGCCATTTGGGTTGACGAATGCCCCGGCGGTATTTATGAATCTGATGAACGAGATATTTCACCAGTATCTTGATAAGTTTATGCTGGTATTTATTGATAATATTTTGGTATATTTGAAGACCCCGGAGGAGCATAAGGAGCACTTGAGGATAGTTCTGGAGACTCTCGGGAAGGAGAAGCTTTATGGCAAGCTTTCAAAGTGTGAGTTCTTCCTTGATAAGGTTGAATTCCTTGGTCATGTGATTACAGGTGACGGGATCTCAGTAGACTCGAAGAAGATTTCAACAGTGGAGTCATGGGCTACTTCAAGTTCAGTGGCAGAGATCATGAGTTTTCTGGGGCTAGCAGGTTATTAAAGGAGGTTTGTACAAAACTTCTCCAGGATTGCGGAGCCGATGACTAGGCTGACCAGGAAGGATGTAGAGTTTGTATGGATAGAGTAGAGTCAGACCGCTTTTGAGGAGCTGAAGAAGATGTTGACGAAAACTCCAGTGTTGACGTTGCCATCCGGATTGGGTGGATTCACTATCTATAGTGATACTTCAGGGAAGGGTTTGGGTTGGGTCTTGCAACAGAATGGGAAGGTGATTGCCTATGCTTCCAGGAAATTACGTCTTCATAAGAAGAATTATCCTACCCACAATTTGGAGTGGCCAACGGTCATCTTTGCTCTAAAGCAATGGAAACACTATATGTACGGAGAGCGTGTGGATATCTTCACAGACCACAAGAGCTTGAAGTACGTGTTTACACAAAAAGAACTAAACATGAGACATCGGCGGTAGTTGGAGTTGATGAAGGACTTTGACATATCATTGTAGTACCATCTAGGGAAGGCCAATATAGTCGTTGATGCTTTGAGCAGGTACGGACAGACATTTATTGGCCGATCTTGAGAGCTTGGGTATTGAGGTGCTGGTACCTGGTATCAAGATGCAGATGTGGAGATTGCAGATACAGTCAGAGCTGATGGATAGGATTCGAGCTACTCAGTATGACGATGAGTCTTTGAGGAGCATCAGAGCACAGGTTCGGATGGGATTATCCGAGGACTTCACTATTGCTGAGGATTGATCACTACGGCACGGTACCAGATTTGTGTTCTAAGTGGGACGTTGCGCAAGGAGGTTCTTCAGGAGGTGCATCGATCACAGTACTTTATACATCCAGGTGATAATAAGATGTATATAGATCTGATAGAGCATGTATGGTGGTATGGTATGAAGCCGGAGGTAGCGTACTTCGTATCCAGATGTTTAGTGTGCTAGCAGGTAAAGACAGAGAGGCAGAGGCCAGGTGGTTTACTTCAGCCTTTACCCATTCTATAGTGGAAGTGGGAGCATGTTACCATATATTTTGTTTCGGGGCTTCCGCGTTCTCTAGGAGAAAAAGACGCGATTTGGGTCATCGTACACAGGTTGACCAAATCGGCTCACTTCTTGCACCGTGCGATATAAGAGTAACACAGCGAGACTTACCATTTGTCCTTCCCTGTCCAAGGCAACCAAGTTAAACTAAGAAAAATAAAAAATAAAATGAAGGATTCACATATGCAAACACATGTGTCACGAGAGGGTTCCTGATTTAGGTGCACGGATATCACGAATACTCAGATATATTGCAGAAGATGTTCAAGTGTTCAATTATGTATAAGTGTGTACAGATGTCTAATACACATATACGTTTAGTATTCCAGATTCTAGGTGCGATGTAATGACTCATACGCGGATTGTCGCTAAGCGAGGATGACTTATCTATATGAACAAGAGTCGCTGGCATAGTCATAAAGGACGAGTTGTAGTCTTGAGCGAGAATGGTATGCGACTCAAAGAACACGAGACGTCATATGTCATCCTGCTCGAACACGAGACTACTTAGTCTTTGAGCGAGAATGGCGTGCAATGAAAGGTACACGAGGCGCTACATGCCATCCTGCCCGAACACGAAGACTAACACGATGTTCCGTCAAAATCGAATTGACTCCACTGCCCTGGTGACCGTCCGCAGGAACAGATTGAATATACCTTGTGCACAAGTTATCCGTGACATGCAAGTCTTGGATCTTCCAGATTCATAACATGACATAAAAATTCTTGATTCTTGTTCTAAACGAGTATTGCTCCATGAGTTTTGATTCTTGCTTTACATGACACGATTCTCGTTCAGAGTTCAACTTAACTTGATGCATTCCCCTAATTCGGGAACTGCCTTGGCGAACTAACGGTCCTGAATACTTGCAGGTTCATATTGCACAAAAAGACTATTTGATAGTCTTCTGGCTAACTAGATACATGCACGATATGGATAGTGTTACTGGATCGTGGCATAAAATTATGTGACAAACATTAAAACGAGGCAAATGAGTACTAGTTACAATGTAAGAAGGCAAGCATTGCATTTTGTTGGAAACATAAGCATAAAAAAAATATTGTATAGTCTGCCTTAGAACATAAGCCTTTACGTTAGCACGGGTCTAAGGGATAGTGCGAGGAGTAAAACCGTACAGGGACATATCGGGCGACATAATCCATAAGACGAGCAATGTAAACAAGTGAAGCAGTGCACTATGAAGAGTATATAATGATCTACTCGAAGCATTAGCGGAGTCTACTTGCACTAAGGTAGCATGCGAGGGTCCAATTATAAGTCAAGTTTCATTTCCATATTCTAACACAAGCAATACAAGATGGGATTATTCTCTTAGCTAGGTGCGTGGTATTCTTTATTAGCATGCAAGGGGTGATTCACCTACAGACTAGCATGTATCTTCCATATTTTTAAGTGTGCAGGCTACACAAAGATAAGTTCATCCTAGCCACCCACCTTAGCGATGATTCGCCTTGGTCGAGCGATATTTTGAACGCACATTTGAAAGTCTAAGTCTGAACTCCTAAAGGGACAAGTCTAAAATCCTTTGCCTCAAGCGAGTCTTCTCGCAGAGCAAAGCGGGTCAGGTTGTTGTACTTGTGTCATTTGAATCGGCTCTCCGCTTGAGCAGAACGGGTCATTATATTATACACCACTCAGAACAAGTCTCGTCCTCGAGACTTCCTAAGCGCAAACCATTCTATCATAAACTATAGAATCTATCTCAAGCATAATAATCAGTATCGCGTACATGCTGGGTCTGTCTCATTGAATGACTCTATCATTCAATCCAAGCTCTGACTCGGTCTCTACCGTGCCTTAGCGCGGAACATATATCGCTTAACGTGGGGTACGTTATAATCCATCTTGAATGATGATCTAGGGCTGAGGCAAACTTATTTAAATTGTTATACTCATCCATGTGAATCTAACATATTCACTTGCACTAGCATTTGAGATCAGCATATTGAAGTCAGGACCGTGCACATATTCAAGGCATCCCTCAAACATATGCATGTCAACCAACTTAGCAATAGCGAAGTCTTTGCACTCGAATTCAACATATCACTGAGTCTTGGATTGTACACACGTTTAAGGCATCCCTCAAACTTATGAATTTAACCAAACTTAGCGATTGCAAAATCGGATAAGCTACTTGCAAAAATCTTAAGGGTTCTTGTCTTACGAATCACAATGATTCCTCCAGCAGGGTCAATTAAAATCTAAGTCATTTCCAAATCTCACTCAACCAAGCATTGTACTACCTTCAAGCACGATCTATCCGATTTAACGACTAGCGTCCATGTCGTATCGTCCATTCTATTCGTGTCAAACATAGCACACACTTACCGTTCCAAGTCTAACTCTAAGTCTTGTTGCCCCAGTTCTATGGCTTGCTCAAGCAATACTCTAAAGTTGGTTACACAAGTTCTTTTACTCGGCACATGTCGTCTGCCTAATTACTAGGTCAGCTCATAAGGTCATAGGTATAGTTCATGTTCATGACTCATCGTAGAAATTTGTTGCACGATGCTCGCCCCAATTCCGAAGGTCAAACCATTGTTCATTTGCACGAAAAATTCTACCCAAGCTCGTTTCACTCAGATTTCTAAACATCGAGCACAAATCATCTTACACATATTAACATGTTTGTTTGTATAGGGTACGAGTCCGTTCAGTCAAATCCATGATATATCCATGTTGCATGTCAAGCATAGCAATTTGTACAGTCTATCTTCTCAAACACATAATAGGATCCACCTGTCCATTATAAGTCTAGACCACTAAGCCACGATTCAATTCTAAATCTTCGATCATAACTCTAAGTCGTCCAACATGATTAATATATCCATTCATGAAACCATCAAGCGTGTCTTACTCCATATTCTAGACTAACTCATCCTTGAAATACTTCAGATTCACTTGTATTCTCAAACTCGTCTTATCGTGTCGAATCACAAGTCAAGATGATCCTTCAATTGTCACGCTCCGGTCTTCCGCAAGTTTGATCATCCCCGCTGGACGTGAGATCACCACGCTAACGCTCCCACTGGATGATCGTCCAAATCCGGGCATGGCTCATGTACGAGCATAGAGTTATGCTCGGACAAGACAAGAACGTAAAACGTTATGGTTATCATCGAAACGATCGAGACACCTTATAATTACACTTTGTTCCTTCCAAGTTATATATTAATCCACCAAGTCGGGTTCATCCAATAACCATTCATGCCGTGATCATAATTCGTCTATCCAAATAGTCTAATTTCAGTATTACCGTTCGATCAATCCGTAGTCTACTTCTAGCACTCCTCAAGCAACTAGATTCAAATCGTCTATCAATTTTGTTATGTTCTATTTTATCGAGTTTGCCTGAATAATCATCGAACATGTTCCCGTGAGTTCGATTATTCCTGCTGGACTTGAAATAACCACACCAGCGCTCCCGTGGGATAATCGTTCTCATCCGGGCCTGATTGTCGAGGGTTATCTTTTGAACTAGATTCAAGCTCATTCTTCCAAACTCTAGATCTAATCCGTTATTGCTTACCTCTTTCATTGAACCACAATATTCCTTTACTTGTATCAATCCGTGCTATCTTTCTATTATCGATACCATGCAAAGTCTATTAATTCGAAACCACAATATCCATTCTCAGGCTAACTTTTATCAAGCGATATCCTGCTCAAGTTTAATCCGTTTTGATTTAATTCGAAATTGCATGCACGATCCACCAAGTTTCCTCGACCAAGATATTGATTCCATTACCTTGAGTCCATATTCGATATAAGCCTTATCACTTGTTCAATACATTTTCAATCGTTCAAACCAACTATCGCATGAGATCTACGAATTCGCTCGAACATTTTCAAAATGATCCATATACCACTCAGGAATTGAGTCATCCAATTAAATCATATTTGATTTCTATCTGCCGACACAAAATACCGTCCGAGCTATTTCTCAAAATCCATGCAAGATCCACTATATTCGTCTTAGCGATAAACTGATAATGTTTTTATCGGTTGTCATTCTAAGTCAGACTTATCCTTATCTGAACGATATCCCAATCTCGCTCGCAAATTTGCTTGCACCAAAGGGTCTTGGCGCGCGATACTCAACACAACTTAGCCGAAAATGTTGTGTACATAGCACTTCCGTTAACGGCAGAAAATTAAATTGGGTGCAAAATGCACCAAATATAAAATACGAGAGTTTTTTAAATCCAGAGGTCTTTAATTGCAAAAACGTAAATTACGGGAGAATTTTTTTGCACTTTACCCACATAAATATTAACATTAAAATTAATATTAATATTAACGTTAATTTTCTTGAGTAATTAATTTTTGGGTTAAAATTTGCCATGTCAGCTGCCATGCTAGACGTCACATAATTTTATTTAGGGTTATGTAGTAATAGGATTTCACATAATAGTTGAAATTATGGTTTGGGTCTCTAAAGTGACCGACATTAGACTTTGGGTCTCTATATCACAGTTCACGTAGGCTAATGAACAGTAATTTTGAGATCCAGACACTTTGGAGATGTAAACCCTAATTTATATATATATATATATATATATATATATATATATATATTAGACCCTATAACTATATAACTCTTTTATTTAACATACAACTTCAGCTGCCACATAAGGAATAATGGTTTGGAGGGACATTTTTGAGGTACGAATAGCATTACTCTTATTGTAAAGATGGTACACTAGTGTTTTAAAAATCGGATCGACCCAAATAAGCACTGGGTCGGATCAAACCGGTTCAACCAGTTGATTCAACTAGTGGGTGGGTTAATCTAAATGGCTCATGTTCAATTCTTTCTGAATACTGATTTTTACAAATAAAAAAAAAATATTTACAATCATTTCTTGAAAATACAGTGGATTCAACACTGACCCGGCCGAAAAAGCTGGTTGAAGCAACCGGTTGGTCCGGATTTTACAACACTCAGCTCTTTAACATAATTCGTAGAGGAATCTGTTCTTGATCATATCGATATAAAAATATTGAAATAAAATGTTCTATTTAAGCCTTAGATGAGTATGGTTGCTGACCACTCTTTTGCTTCTCCCACCTCCCCTCCGTCCTCGTTCGCCAAGGGTGGTGGTTGCATGGAGAAAGAGACCGGGCATGGAGCCTAGAGGCAGAGATGTACCGCTTCGTGATCTGCATTGTTCAGGAACTAATATCGGAGTTTTACACGACGTGCATGGCCGGAACAGCCGGCATCCCGGATTACGTCGGGCCGTCATACTTATTATAGTTTCAGATTCTTCGCTATCTACAGAGTATATTGGTTACATATTTATTATAGTTTCAGACCAATTTTAAAGCTCCACTAAGTATTAGTAAAATTGGTCATGTTTTACGATGTGATTATTATTTTTTTTTTTATTTATTTGGATGTTCGGTTTCTGTCTAACGCGAGTGCTAATTCCGTTCTATGATCAGTTACAATGTGAAGAGTGCTACTTGGATTGGAGACTGACTACGCTTATTAGTATTATCCTCATCTTGTCGTTGCTACTCATATTGCTATGTCTTTGGTTTGCTAGAAAGCCATTTGTATCGGATTCTGTCTTCACTGAAAAGAGGATTTCAATCCCTTTGTCGCTTTTCACAAAGAGATTCGTTCATGTACGGTGTAATAAATATAATTTAAAGTTTATGTTTTAAAATACAAAGATGTCGTTGTAGTATAGTGGTGAGTATTCCCGCCTGTCACGCGGGTGACCCGGGTTCGATCCCCGGCAACGGCGTATTTTGTCGTTTTTTTTCGAATATTTGCTTCGTTGTTTTATTCGGGTCTTATGGACTTTATTTTTACCGAATATCTGCTTCATTCATTGTTTTTATTCGTGGCCTATGGACCTTAAGCCCATGGCAGACCAAATTGACAAGAAAAAAACACAATAAACTAAGCAAAATGAAAATATTTAAAAAAAGTAAATGGAACGCCTTTTTCTATATGGATTTGAATTTTGAAGGGCTAATTAGAGTTTAGACCGTGAATTTTATACTGACTTATAGAGTTCAAATCTTGAGTTATCCAATTAGAAAATTTAGATCCTGAATTATTATTATTTATTTAATTTTTATCATTATATTCTCCATCTCATCCTTGACAATGAAAGATTCCTATATATACTAGGCGAGAAAATATTGTATGGGCCGGACGCAGTACATCATTTCTCCTCTCCAATCGTTAGATTACATAGGGATGTGAGCATGCACACATTCCCATGGTATCTATCAGCTTGGATATGAAGTGTGTATTGTGTCCGGCCACACCCAATAATTTCTCATACTAAGGAGGGTATATAATGGAAGAAAAAAATTGAAAAAAATGACTAATTAGCGTTTAGACGTTGAATTTTATACCAACTTAGAGTTTAAGTTCTGACATGTCCAATTGGAGAGTTTAGATGTTGATTTTTTTTTTTTTTTTTTTCAATTTACCCTCAACATGACTATAAATGCAAAATCAATCTATGTTGAAAATGAGAATATAATTAAAAATAAAAATAAAAATAAAAATCCAAGATTTTAATTTTTTAATTAGACATGTTAGGACCTAAACTCTACACTGATATAAAATATAGGGTCTACAAGCAAATTAGCCCCCCAAAAAGAGTAGAAAAGTTAATTATGATTGTTGTTTTAATTTTTTTTCATTTATTGGGTATAGAAAAAGCCGTACCATTTACTTTTTCTTGACCCAAATTGTTGTTTTAATATAGACTAGTAAGGATATAATTAAAAAAATAGCAAAAGAAATTTTTTAATCTTTCTATATGGACTTTTTCTATAACCTTCTTATATAAATTAGGAAGGATATAATGAAAAAAATAATAGCAATCTTATTTGTCCAACATTAGGTCATAGTTAACTATTTTACACTTCTCTCCACTTGCTTTATGATTGTTGTTACTTTTCTAAAACTATGAGTAGAAGCAAATTTTGACAACAAATGGAACACTGTTTTTTGATAGAAGGTGAGAGACTGCTTTTAATAACTGTTCCTAAATTGAATTGAGTTAAAAAAAAAAATTAAGAATAAAATGCTGTTATAAGCAATCCTCTGGACGAAAAAATGGCAGAAGCAACCTCCCAAAAGTAAGTCTAAACTTAACCTTCATTGGTGCAATTGTAAGTACTAGTTTGTACCCATCACAATCGAACTAGTAAGAGCATCATTGGTAGTAAGGATTCTCCAATGTAATTTGGGGTCCAAAATTTTAAAAAATAATGATAAATGTAGAATGAGTTGGATTTGTTTGAGAATAGTAGAAAATGATAAAATGAGCTATGGTCCCAAAGATTGTGTGGTCAAAAATTGATATAGAAAAAAAATATAAAATCTAGAATCTTGAAAATTGAACTCCAAATTAGGACTTACTATTCTACTAAATGGATTCCTACAATCTAGAATCTAGAATTTGGAAGGCCCAAATTATAGCTCTCATGTGTGGGATGTGACTCAAAATCTAGAAACTGAAACTAGAGATGAGACTTACTATTATACAAAATGAGCTCCTACATTTTAAATTTAGAATATATAATGTGGAATGGATCTTACTAATGATGTTCTAAGTGACAACCAAATACCAAATATGTTAGATATAGATATGTCATTTTATATTAGTAAAATATTTTTTGTAAATATTAATTAGTTTGTTTACATGTTTAATTGAAAGGTTATTACTTCAAAAATTGCCATTATACTACATGTGTAATATTTTTTTTCCAATTTATTTTATGCATGGGATGCATTCCGAGACCTCCATAACAGACCTAACAAGTCTGAATAGTTAGACAATTTCTAAGGAGTCCTAATAAAAATAATTATAACATATATTTTTAGACTTCTTAGTATTAATCTATAAAATAAAATATATACAACACACGCACATATATACTAAGTATAAAATAAACTAGAAAAATATAGAACAAGATATACGTACCTTCGCTTTTTTGCAAAAATAAATGGGGAGAACTTTGTGCAAAGCTTTTGTAAAATAAATAAATTGTACAGGGGCCTATGCTTAAATATTGCGAGATAAAGATGAAGCAATTCTGAAGAAGCAGCTCCGGCTCTCCCCTCCCGCAGCAGCCACTAGGAAACCCGCCATCGTCCTTCTCCGTCTCTTCCAGGTAAAAACCCTAACCCTCACCCCAATTTGAAATCCTAACTCCAATTCGAAACCCTAACCCTAATTTCAAAACCTAGGACCAATTCTGAACCCTAACTGTCACTAAATGGCGTCAGTACGTTGCTAATCTGAACGTAATCGATTTTGGTCTCTATGATTTTGATTCCTGTTCTACTGGCTATGTTTCTTCATATGATTCGGCGACAGTTTCATAAAAGCTTGCTTCTTGTGGAGTAGCAAATAAAAATTTGATCTTGTATTTTGTTTTCCTTTGGGGTGCGTTTGGGAACGGAGTTTCGAAAAGAAAACTCGGGTTTGGTGGAGCTCAGCATCCAAACTCGTGGGTTTGGGAACGTTTTGAAGTTTAGTAAACTTCAATTCTAACTTCAAAATAAACTCTGAAAGTGGAGTTAGCAAAACTCTCACTTTTTTTTGGTGAAATTCCATTTTTCTTCCATCTTTCGTATGAAACTCTATTACCAACTCCAAACGTCTCCTAACTTAAATATTAGCGCCTCCTAACTTAAATATTAACGCCAGTTTTTTGACTGGAGTTTCTTCATTCCAAACTCCGATTTCAAATCCCTAAACTCCAAAAAAGAAGAAGTTAATACTCTATTTTAGCAAAATTTGCTCCCAAACTAGGCCTTAGAAAGAAGAGGACTTTATTCTTTTCTTGAAAAGAAGTCTCTTTTCTTATGTCCAATATAACTCGGTTGTTTTTGGAATGCAAGGCAACTAACGGAATGCCCAACATTAGTATGTTTTTCAAATAAAGGTCTAGAGGGGCTTTCAGTATGGAAAGAGGATGATTCTAATTATTGAAGCGAGTGTGCTCTGTCATGCATGCTAAAAGTCTGATTTTGTTGATTGTTGGGTAATCCGTAAATGAGTTATTTGTATTTACCCCTCCAATCCTACCCCCCACACACACACACACACACACACCAATTCTTAAAGGTCTACAAACTTTGGCAAATACGACATGACATGGTTTGGACATGGCGACGGCCACGGCATCAGTTTTAGTGCGTCCTCCGCGCTTCCTACAAGCCCATATTTTGTCTTAAATGTTAATCAATTCATGAAGTGTCAAAAAATAAATTGGTGTGAGAAGATCTTTATATAAATTTCTACTAATAGATATCAATGTAAACACAAAAGGGCTGCGTCAAGAACGATTTATCCAAATGGCAAAAAAGGAGAAATGACAAGTTTCAATATTTTATATATACAATTTGAAGACAAATGGTAAACCAAAATGTACCAACATTGGAAAAGTTGAAATCTTTCTAACACTTGTTAACATGGCTACACTTTACTTATACTTGCTGGCATCCTATTCTTTAAATTTTGAGGTCTTAAAATGGAGAAACTACCTAAGCTGACCGGTTCAGAACCACAAACACCCACCTCCTGAAACTGTTGAAACTGATATCATAACATGGTTGCGAAGCCTGTTGCCTATGCATTTCAGTGGTGCCTCGCCGTCTTACCGTTGTCTCGATCCAACTTGAATAAAATGTGGGCAAAGCAGGCCATATTGTTTTCAGTAAGGATCTTGACCAGTTCAATAACTTTAACTTATAAATATTATTAATAATCTATTATAGATATTAAAGAAGAGGAAAGGAAGAGTGTGATCTTTCCCTTTTCCTCCCAATTTTTCTTCTTCTTATGTGTTTGTTCTATCCCATTGAATCCTGTCTCCGGCTCTGACTTCCATTGCCAGTCGCTGGCTGGTAGGTCTCTCTTACTCTCTATATCTCTTTCACTGTCAGTCTGTCGTGGCCCATCGATTCCAACGGAAAATATTACGAATGACTTTCGGCACTATGACAATAGGTTGTGTCTATCAGCTCTTCTCATATGTGGTAATTCCTATTTGTTATGTTTTCAAGTCCAATTTCCAATCATAAACCACATGTTTGTCTCATCTTACCTACACACTCCTAATTTTAGTCTTGAGCACCCTGCCTCTTGTTTTTGAGTCCCATGTCTAGGTCTTTTGGTCCTCACCATATCACAGGCTCGTGCCGCCTTGACAAGCCTGTTCGTAAGAATGTTCCAAACTGATACTGAAACTGGGTACCTTGCTTGAGAGGCTTACCGTATGGTACTCTCAAAACTGTGTATTGGGTCTCTATTATTTGCATGCAATAACTTCTATGTTGTTGTTGTCTTTGATATGTTAACCTATGTCTTGAGCACCCTGCCTCTTGGTTTTGAGGCCCATGTCTAGGTCTTTTGGTCCTCACCATCTCACAGTCTCGTGCCGCCTTGACAAGCATGTTCATAAGAATGTCCCGAACTGATACTGAAACTGGGTTTTCGAACCTTGCTTGAGAGGCATACCGTATGCACTCTCAAAACTATGTATTAGCTCTCTTTTATTTGCATGTAATAACTTCTATGTTGTTGTCGTTTTTGATATGCTAACCTAAAATACTTTTAAATATTTCACAAACTTGTTATTTACTTCAACCTTCATTCATTTTTCACACTATAGAAAGATTTATTTGTATAAAAGCCTAAATTTTGAGAATGGGGGGTGGGTGGGTGGGGGGTAACACTAATTTAAATTAAAATGTGTGGGGGGGGGGGGTGTAAATACAAATAACTCATATAAATATAATAATAAGGTTATCATAAAGTGGCTTTGCATCAGCTTACAATATTGGTGGATTAATATGTGGTTGGTCATGGTAGATGTTTATTTTGTAATACCCCGTTCCGCTCAAGCGGACTGCCGATTCAAACGGCAAAGTGCAAACGTCCCGACCTGCCTCCCTCAGCGAGGCAACTCGTTTGAGGCAAGGATATCCAGACTTGGTCCCTACAGGAGTTCGGCTTAGGCTTTCAGAGGCTCGCTCGCAGTATCACTCGACCGAGGCGGATCATCGCTAAGGTGGGTGGCTACGGTGAACTTGTCTTTGCTTAGCCAGCACACATAAAATACGGAAGGATACATGCTAGTCGCTAGGTGAATCACCCCCTGCATGCTAATAAGAATCCAACGCACCTAGCTAAGGGAATAATCCTAACTTGTACTGCTTGTCGCTAGAATATGGAAATGAAATATTGCTTATATGTTCAGACCCTCGCATGTTACCTTTGCCTCGTGCAACTGGACCCGCTATGCCTCGAGTAGAGTGACACAAATGTATATTCAGTAGTGCACTGTTCACTACCTAACACTGCACTCCCTAGATAACTTCGCTCGGAAAGGCCCCGTACGGTTTCGCTCGGCTTACCTTCGGGCCCGAGCGAACTTGAATGCTTAAGTTATACAAGTGCATGCTTGCCTGCTTTTATGTATTGCCTAGTTTCAATGCTTGCTGCATAACTATGCCCCGACAGTGAAACACTCTGCTTGTCATGCATTCATTTAGGTTCTCCTCGGAAGACTACCTGATAGTCGTTCCGTGCATGAATAAACCTGAATATACCTGGGACCGTTAGGTCGCTAAGGCAATTTCCGAACCAGGGAACTTGCGCCAATCCTGTTATCCAAGAATCCCTGCTCGTTGAGCAATACTGTCCTGTACTGAATCAAATGGCTCGTGGAGCCGATACTCAACATTTAGAGTAATCCTGACCCTGCCTCAACAAGTTACATATATATATATATATCCTGACTTGAACTTGTTCCATGAAGCTTGTTCAATATGTATATATCCTGCCCTGAACTTGTTCCTGTACCTGACCTGACCCTGAAGATTAGAGACTTGCATGGTCACAGGACAACTTGGAAACAAGGTTTTAGTTCCGCAGACGGTCGCTGGGGCACTGGCACCGATCTGATCCGGACGGAACTCCTGATAGTCGCCTGCTATAGGACGGAATGCCCTGGGACGTCCTGCTCTATGCGTCGCAAGACATTCCGTACTGAGACTAGACCGTCCAATATGGCGCCGTGCCAGTGACCTCATGTTCATATAGATAAGTCATCCTCGCTTAGCGGCTACCCGCGTGCGAGTCACTGCATCGCATCAAGAATAACTGAACACCTGAACGATCTTGTTATAACAACACTCCTGCATAAAGAGCACTTGATCATAGTATGCAACACGTCTGATATTTCCTGTAACCCGTACGCCCAGAACGGGATCTCGCACTGAAACGCTTGTGTTTGCATATGTTTTGCCCTGAATGCTTATACATGTTTCTACTTGAATTAACTTGGTTTGCCTTGGACAGGGAAGGACAAATGGTAAGTTGGTAAGTCTCGCCGTGTTTCCTCTCATGTCGCACGACGCACTGCCACACGGATTAGGCTATTCAAATCTTGCATAAAACTGATCCTAAGGCAACTAGAAAGACAACTTAATAGTTGGTGCACGAAACCTGTACTACGTGTTTGGATTTGACGAGCGGGCGAGTAGCCTCCCCACCAGTGCATTCATGTACTGATAACCCACCAGATTGCTTGCAGGGTGCGGGAGAACCTCGTTCGGTGCGGATGCCTCCCTCGTGCGTGCTAAGACGTGGAGTTCAACTCAGAGCCTTGGAACGCTGCGTCCGGAACTGAAGCACATATACAAGACATAATGTTGGAACATCGCCTCGCCTGAACATCGCCTGAACATTCCTGTATATCATCCATAAATGTAGCCACTTGACACGCTTTTATGTTTCAGTGAGAGCTCGAGCGACTTGTAATCTCGGCTATACGCCGCCTGTAACACTTGTTTTAATATGAATAAAAGAGCTTGCTTTACTCCAACTTGTGTTTCCATGCTTCCGCTATATTGTCGACTCAGTGAACCTGTTACCGATCGCCTATGCATTCATGATTCCGCTGCACTCGGACAATCTGTGCGACTCTGCGGCTTAGAACTCTTATCGCCAGCCAACGAACCACGGCCTTGCACGGGCGCAACCCCAGGCCCGTGCGGCATCACGTCCCCCGAAAGCTCGACTCGGGCCATTCGATTAGCTTCCCTTCCTCCCGCCCGCCCGCGGGACGGGCGCGGTCATACGCGTTCGGCGCGCCGAGGCACGGTGATTCGTGCCCGGTTCGTTAAATCCCGGCCGTACGGGGCGGGGCAGGGCGGAGCGGCGGCCCGGGCGGGACCGGGGCGTGACAGATTGGTATCAGAGCCTGGCTTATACGCCTTTGAACTTCGTTTCTAATATCTCTGTTTCGAAAGCTCGTTCGTGGGTTATGTGCACACACTCTCTCAATGCCTCGATGGGATGTTCCAAACAATAAGTCTAAATACTTTCAAAGAGTTGCATTTGAAAAGTATGATTGCTTGTATGAAATTGTGTTGCAAGGGCCTTTGTGCCATCCTGTGCTAGTCCTTATGGGATTAGATTCGTGCTAGACTCGAGCATTATATGCAACCCGAAATTCCTATACATGTTTACCCAACTGGTTAGTGCGAAAACGAATATTGTCCGAACGGTTAGCTATGCACTCAGCCTTTCGGCTAAGTTGTGTAAAATATCTTGCACCAAGACCTTTTGGTGCAAGCCAGTTATAAACGAGATTTGGATATCGTTCAGGAATGATACAAGTCAGACTTAGAGCTGCAAATCGATAGACTTCATCGGATTTATCGCTTAGGCGAATCATGCTTGGTTATGGAAATAGCTCGAACGATGATTCTTGTTGGAAGACAAAAATCAAATATGGTTGCTTGGATGACTATCAATCCAGAATATATAATGAGATTAGATTTTATCAGGCGAACCTGAGTATCGTGCTAGAAATTGTGGAACGAAGTTAGTGAGTAAGCTAACGATAATGCGAGCACCGATTAAGAACTTGATTAAATGACTCGATTCCGAGTGGTGGATGGATCATTTAGAAACGTACAAACGGATCCATAACCCGTGCGATATTCAGACTGAACGATATTGAGAATAACTTGAATAAATGATAGGGCTTATATCGAATAGAAACTCTCGGAAATGGAAACTAATATCTTGGTTAAGAAAACTTGTTGGGAATTAGAGAATCGTGTGAGCGGTTTCGGATTTAAACAAAGGATTGTACGTGAATAAATTATCGCTCGAACAAGTTAACCCGAGAGTGAATATTGGGCTTCGGAATATAAATTTGATTTGGTATCGATAATTTGAAGATAGCATGGATCGATACAAGCAAAGGAAATGTTAGGTTTCTGGGAATGATATAAGCGATAACAAATCTTGCTTGGAGTTTGGAAGAACGAACTACAATCACTGCATAAACGGATTTGACTTGGTGGATTTATGATTGGATGGAAATTAAGGGTTAAAGGATAAGATGAACTTGGAATGCAAGTGATTGGGAAAATTTTAATAGATTAGTTAGCCTTGAACCTAGAATAAAATCATATTTGATGGTCTTGAGGACGAATACGTGAATCAAGTTGAACGACTTGGAGAAATAATCTAAGGTTTAGAATTGAATCTTGGCTTGGTGGATTAGACTTGGAATGGATAAGATTCTATCAATTGAGGGATAGAATATGCAAACCACTAGGCTTGTCCTGCAACTTGGATATATTTTGGATTTTATCGAACGGACTCGTCCCCCATGAAAACGAACGTGTTAATGAAAGTAGGTAAATCTGTGTTCGATATTTAGAAATATGAGTGAAACGAGCTTGGGTAGAATACCCCTGTGAATGAACAATGGTTTGACCCTAGGAATTGGGGCGAGCATCGTGCGACAAATTTGTACGATGAATCGCGATATGCTTGAACCTGTACCTATGACCTTGTGAGCTGACCTAGTGATTAGGCAGATGACCCTGTGCCGAGTGAATGAGCCTGTGCTACCGACTTTACCATATTGCTTGTATAAAACATCACAACTGGGGCAGCAAGATTTAGGGTTAGACTTGGGAACGGTAACGTATGCTAAGTTGACCCAAATGGATGGACGCTAGTCGGTATCAGATTGATCGTGTTTAACGGTAGTCCAAATACTTGGTTGAAATGGAAATGATATGGAAATCAGATTTGATTGACTCTGTTGGAAGTATCCTGGTGATTTATATGGAATTGGATTGAACCCTTGAAATTTTCGCAAGTAGCTTGTCCGATTTCACTATCCCTAAGTTTGGTTGACTGCATGTGTTTGAGGGACGCTTCGAATATGTGCACGATCCAAGACTTAAGAAATGTGAAACTCGAGTGCTAAGACTTCACTATCGCTAAGTTGGTTGACATGCATGTGTTTGAGGGACGCTTCGAATATGTGCACGATCCAGACACGCAATATGCTGATCTCAAATGCTGGTGCAAGTGAAAATCCTCCTGAACAAGCATAACGACTTGTATAAGTTTGCCTCAGCCTTAGATCGCTATCCAAGATCGATTGAAACGTGCCTCGTGTTAAGAAACTTGTCCCGCGCCAAGGCGCAAATTATACTGAACCAGTATACCCGCGACACGACGTAAGCATCGAGTAGAGGATTTTGTGTTCCAATGGATCTAGTGGTACCGATAGCTACGCTTGGGTTAGATTCAAAATTCGATAGTATGGCTTGCCCTCAGGAAGTCTCGAGGACGAGACTTTTTCTGAGTGGTGGATGATGTAATACCCCGTTCCGCTCAAGCGGACTGCCGATTCAAACGGCAAAGTGCAAACGTCCCGACCTGCCTCCCTCAGCGAGGCAACTCGTTTGAGGCAAGGATATCCAGACTTGGTCCCTACAGGAGTTCGGCTTAGGCTTTCAGAGGCTCGCTCGCAGTATCACTCGACCGAGGCGGATCATCGCTAAGGTGGGTGGCTACGGTGAACTTGTCTTTGCTTAGCCAGCACACATAAAATACGGAAGGATACATGCTAGTCGCTAGGTGAATCACCCCCTGCATGCTAATAAGAATCCAACGCACCTAGCTAAGGGAATAATCCTAACTTGTACTGCTTGTCGCTAGAATATGGAAATGAAATATTGCTTATATGTTCAGACCCTCGCATGTTACCTTTGCCTCGTGCAACTGGACCCGCTATGCCTCGAGTAGAGTGACACAAATGTATATTCAGTAGTGCACTGTTCACTACCTAACACTGCACTCCCTAGATAACTTCGCTCGGAAAGGCCCCGTACGGTTTCGCTCGGCTTACCTTCGGGCCCGAGCGAACTTGAATGCTTAAGTTATACAAGTGCATGCTTGCCTGCTTTTATGTATTGCCTAGTTTCAATGCTTGCTGCATAACTATGCCCCGACAGTGAAACACTCTGCTTGTCATGCATTCATTTAGGTTCTCCTCGGAAGACTACCTGATAGTCGTTCCGTGCATGAATAAACCTGAATATACCTGGGACCGTTAGGTCGCTAAGGCAATTCCCGAACCAGGGAACTTGCGCCAATCCTGTTATCCAAGAATCCCTGCTCGTTGAGCAATACTGTCCTGTACTGAATCAAATGGCTCGTGGAGCCGATACTCAACATTTAGAGTAATTCTGACCCTGCCTCAACAAGTTACATATATATATATATATCCTGACTTGAACTTGTTCCATGAAGCTTGTTCAATATGTATATATCCTGCCCTGAACTTGTTCCTGTACCTGACCTGACCCTGAAGATTAGAGACTTGCATGGTCACAGGACAACTTGGAAACAAGGTTTTAGTTCCGCAGACGGTCGCTGGGGCACTGGCACCGATCTGATCCGGACGGAACTCCTGATAGTCGCCTGCTATAGGACGGAATGCCCTGGGACGTCCTGCTCTATGCGTCGCAAGACATTCCGTACTGAGACTAGACCGTCCAATATGGCGCCGTGCCAGTGACCTCATGTTCATATAGATAAGTCATCCTCGCTTAGCGGCTACCCGCGTGCGAGTCACTGCATCGCATCAAGAATAACTGAACACCTGAACGATCTTGTTATAACAACACTCCTGCATAAAGAGCACTTGATCATAGTATGCAACACGTCTGATATTTCCTGTAACCCGTACGCCCAGAACGGGATCTCGCACTGAAACGCTTGTGTTTGCATATGTTTTGCCCTGAATGCTTATACATGTTTCTACTTGAATTAACTTGGTTTGCCTTGGACAGGGAAGGACAAATGGTAAGTTGGTAAGTCTCGCCGTGTTTCCTCTCATGTCGCACGGCGCACTGCCACACGGATTAGGCTATTCAAATCTTGCATAAAACTGATCCTAAGGCAACTAGAAAGACAACTTAATAGTTGGTGCACGAAACCTGTACTACGTGTTTGGATTTGACGAGCGGGCGAGTAGCCTCCCCACCAGTGCATTCATGTACTGATAACCCACCAGATTGCTTGCAGGGTGCGGGAGAACCTCGTTCGGTGCGGATGCCTCCCTCGTGCGTGCTAAGGCGTGGAGTTCAACTCAGAGCCTTGGAACGCTGCGTCCGGAACTGAAGCACATATACAAGACATAATGTTGGAACATCGCCTCGCCTGAACATCGCCTGAACATTCCTGTATATCATCCATAAATGTAGCCACTTGGCACGCTTTTATGTTTCAGTGAGAGCTCGAGCGACTTGTAATCTCGGCTATACGTCGCCTGTAACACTTGTTTTAATATGAATAAAAGAGCTTGCTTTACTCCAACTTGTGTTTCCATGCTTCCGCTATATTGTCGACTCAGTGAACCTGTTACCGATCGCCTATGCATTCATGATTCCGCTGCACTCGGACAATCTGTGCGACTCTGCGGCTTAGAACTCTTATCGCCAGCCAACGAACCACGGCCTTGCACGGGCGCAACCCCAGGCCCGTGCGGCATCACGTCCCCCGAAAGCTCGACTCGGGCCATTCGATTAGCTTCCCTTCCTCCCTCGCGCCCGCGGGACGGGCGCGGTCATACGCGTTCGGCGCGCCGAGGCACGGTGATTCGTGCCCGGTTCGTTAAATCCCGGCCGTACGGGGCGGGGCAGGGCGGAGCGGCGGCCCGGGCGGGACCGGGGCGTGACATATTTGTCCTCCAGTTTCATTCGAACAATATCTTAAACTTTTAACCATATATGTTAGATGTTTATATTGCTGATAATGCAGTTGGATATTTTAAGGTTTGGTTTTATAGCATATCCTATAAGTTTATATATTAGATATTTAAACAATAAAAGCTCATTTCCTTATCATTTTCACCAGAGGCAGTTCCATTATCGACTTGAGGCTGCGTACAAATATTGCTGTTTAACTGCAATCCAACTACCATTTATATGTATGGAGGTGCTATAACTGCAGTTGACAAGATTTTGTGACATACAAGTGTGAAGTTTCATATTATCCTTATTGATGAGCTGGGATTCATGAAAAGTTGGGCCATACAACACAATTGGATTCCACAATTCTGAGATTTCCATTGGAAGCTGGAAATATGGAGGTGCAAACTTCTGGGAAACCTATTGATACATTGATAGAGAAAGTTCTTTGCATGAACATCCTCTCATCTGATTACTTCAAAGAGCTATTTAAATTGAAGACATACCATGAAGTCATAGATGAAATCTACATTCAAGTTGATCATGTTGAACCATGGATGACCGGGAACTGCAGAGGGCCTTCAACAGCATTTTGTCTTCTCTACAAGTTTTTTACAATGAAACTCACTATCAAACAAATGCACGGGCTATTGAAACACCCTGATTCTCCATATATTAGAGCTGTAAGTTTCTTGACATATTCATTATATGCTTATTGGTCCATTATCTAATGTTGTGTCCTGGAACTTGATTACAGTGCAACCTTTCGTTTATGCAGTGTGATCCTTGTATGACTTCCGAGTACACTTTATAATATGTCAACCAATTATTATAATATTAACTTAGGCAGCCTAGATTGGAATTTATTCACTTAAAAGTATTTATTAATATATAAGCATTGTTGTAGTATGAATTCCATCTAGGAGTTAATTTGGGTAATGTGGATAAAAAGTGCTGTATTCTAGGCTAAACACTTTTCTACGGTCAATTAAGAAAGCCGATATAGTGATACCTGGTAAAATAAACGGTAAAGATTTACATGTAGGGTTCTTCCTGTTTTCTCATAGCATCTTTATTTGCTCTATGTAAGAACCTTTTGACATTGGCAGGAAATGACATTTACTTTATTATAGTATGATGTTCCTCATTATCATGGGGAGTTACAATATTGCAGACTACTGGTGGTCTATAAGACTTAGAAGTTCTATGATGAAATCATGTGCTTACTATCAAACCCTTCTTTTAGGATATATATATATATATATATATATATATATATATATATATATATATATATATATATATATTCTTTTCATATGTGTACAGTAGTCCCGGGAAATATTTTATCCCTGACGGCAGTTTATTTTCTTGTGCATAGGTAAATATGCTTCACCTTGCTATTTATCATTAAATAGAAGGCTGTGACAACTCATATAGGTAGAGCTCTTAACAGAGTTAAGTTAAAAACTTATAATGTCCAACATTGGTAAGATAATGCTCATGGTTTTATATCCCCTTTCTAGGAATTAAAGGTTTGTCGATGATGTTCACTCTTGCTTGGTCATGTAAGTGAGAGAACATTGACATCTTACTTTATGGATCTAAGACTCCTACCTTGTTTTGAGGCCAGGTCTGGCTGCAGTATGGTCCTTAAGAATATCTGTATATGGCCATGTTAAAACAGAATAACCATGTCCTGTTTTTGATTTTTAATATTTGGAAGAGTTTAAATTAGGATATACTTCAAACATGTCATTTTCTGTTGGGCTTAAGAAATTTAAGTTGGGACCCTTTCCTTGTCTAGAACTCGAGCAAAATTATCAAATGGAAAGTGGAAATGGGGAATGTGTACTAGTTTGATACGTGATATGGCTATATGTTTATAGCAGCAGTAAAAGAACTAATGAAAAGTTGGTCAGGCACTTATTTTTGATGAAATTCATTAGTGTGTAGAAATATGTGGTAATGATACTTTTGACAAAGTTTACATAACATTGCAGAATGGAAATACAATACTCATTGAATATGATGTTTAGCATTCCTTTCAATAAGTAAGATCAACTTAATTTTTACTGAGGTAGTTGAAATAATTAGCCAAAGGTTCATTAGAAAGTACACTTTCTATTTCCAATTTCTCTAACGTATTTTCAGAATCAGATTAATACATGTACGAAGTGTTAAGCCATCGTCATCATCATCCAAGCTTTCTCATGGTGTTGCTATGGAGCATAAGAGAGCTCCATGAAGGATTGCACAAAGTTTTTATTACCGGCTGTCATCTTGACGTCAATCATCTATGTTGGTACCAAATTCCTAACCAAGTTAGCTATGAGCATGAGAGGATCATGCCATTAAACTTAGACGGCAAGTTGGCATGTAGGTAGACCTACCTTTTGGATATGTAGTTTAAGCTCATATAACCAATAAGCACCACCAAGTTCCCCTAGACTATAAAGAGTCTAGACGAAGATGTAAGATGATTCAATTTTCTACGGGGAATTGCATTGATCTCTACGACACATTAAGCCAAAGGGTGAGAAGGAGTGACAATCCCAAAATAATATACGTACTGTATGAGAAATGTTAGAATATATGCATAATATATTTGAGAATACAAATATTAGAAAAGATACACAAAATTTCAGTCATTGTATGTAAAATTTTCTTTCACATGCATGTCAGAACATGTCAATTTATTCAACTTCTCTTTTCTCATGCATGTTGAAAACATGATTGTTGGGCATAATGTTTGCTTTAAGTGTTGGATCTGCTTCCATGAAACAGTTATCCATTTCTCTGAGGAAGTATGCCCCCGCCAATATGCTTTCTTGAGAAACAAGTATCCACTCAAAGATAAAGCGCTCGACAACCATGTACCTGAGTACTTCCACTTAACTAAGTATGATATTAGTAATTGCTGCATTCTGTTGGTCTTATCCATTCTGAACGAGTGTATTTATTTTACATTAATTTCTGAATTTATACATACAAACATCTAGAGATATTAATATGGTTTTTTTAATAACATGTACTTCTGTAGGGTTTTTCTTTAGGAAATAATAATATTGGTATTGCAGATTGGTTTTCCCTACTTGCGATATGTTGCAGAACCAAAAACATTGTGGAACTGGTTTGAACCTTATGTCAAAGATGATGAGGTATGTGTAAGCATTGACCTCAACTTTATTCTTTGTTAGCATATAACCATCATGAAGAGGCTGTAGTAGTAATTTTGTTCAAATGCTAGTATGTTTTATTCTTATCTCATAAGGTTGCTTGTAGCGTAATGTTCTCCGATAATCTAAATTGTAACTCCTAACAATATTTTAGGATGCTGAAAGTTGGAGAGCTGTATGAAGCTTAGTATTGAAAGTAGAATAATATGTGGATCAGACATATAAGTGGTATAAAAGTCGTCAGCTTTGTACTTATCAAGAGCAGGATTTTCTAACAATCAACTCATTCTTGTAGATAATGACTTCTTTTATACTGTAGAACTCTCTGAGAGTATGCAAGTAAAACCAAGTCTTTTCGAGTTAAAATGCATACATCAATGAGATCTTTTTTCAGTCTTACTAAGAGGGTTAAATTATGCCAACCTATTACTACTGATGGAAAGCAATCCATGAAAGACCTGGTGACATGGATAGTAAGGGAAGGGTTCTGAATGGGCGCAAATGATGATGACAAAACAATTGCATAAATACCTTATATGAACGGGTTACTTCGATGCTAGCTCATATGTCTGTCTTTCTTGATCGTCCTCAACTTCTTTCCTCACCTTGTAGCAAGTGCTTCAAGTATTGTAACTAATCTCATTTGTGTTATATATGGACCTATGATTCAAAGCTCTATGCGGACTTTTATTTGATTATGTGGGACCTACTTGACTCACTTCCAAAAGTTATCATGTGCTGTGATTTAGTGCTCCAGTGTGACTAAGTTGCTCTTTCATAATTTTTTTTCTTGGTAGCTATCAAGTGAATCATAGCAGTGAGGTGGCCACAAACATTTGTACTCTATGTTAAGCTTTCTTCGCTTCTATGCCAAGCATGTCGATTTCATAAACATGTTACCGTGATGTACACAACAAAGAATCTCATAATAATTTTTGTTGGATGTAACACTGTTGTTCCTTTCCAGGAGTTCTCTCCCGGGTCTGATGGACGCAAGACAACCATGGGGGTTTATGTATGCGATCTTCTTCTTGGACAGGTCAGTTGTCTCATTCTGTTTATTTGCATTTTTTAGATCTATTTGTGAACACTATCTTACAAATGTTTGATATCTGTTTGTCCATTTTGGTTGGGCAATGACTTTCACCCTTGCGTTATATTCTGAACCATTTTTATGCATATATTAATCTTGAAGTAAGTTGTTTATCATGGTTTGAAGAGCTAATTGTTTGGGCACATGGCTCATCTGGTGATATGAGATTCTGATCCTGATTTTCCATGGAAGTCGAGGTTGCTTTGAGAGGAGAACATCTCCGTCAACAATCTTTTTAAGGTTTGTAAAGTTGATCTACGAATGTAGTGTTATCTAAAGGAATAATATGCAGTTTGCACTACCTATTTTTCAGCCAATACAAACTTGCTTCTTTCCATGACAATGACCAACAGTTGTGTTCTCAATGTATATTTGTCTTTCCTTTTTGTAACTTTAAATATTGATAAAACTTTCTAATATCTGTTCTAGACAAATAATAAAACGGGAATATATTTTTGTATTGTTGATGGTAAAGTTGGGACTGGTTTTATTAAGTTGTAAATTACGTGATGTTATTCTACCCAGATATCATATATTATCTTAGTATATTGAGGAATGCTGTCTAACTTGTTTGTTCCCTACATTTACTATTTTAAAAGAGAACAATGCCAAAGTGGCTGGGACTCAAAAAAAATGGATGGATCGTTCAGTATTATGCAAAACCGTGTGTTTCATTAATGGTGCTTCTTGTTGATTTCCATTTAACTTAATCACAAGCACAAATAACAGAACCAGGTAGGTGATATACATTGAATGTAGAGAGCATTTCTTCTAGGCTTACTTGTAGATGGGAAACTACTACTAACAAAGTATCAGGTAATCATCTAGTAAGCTGGCAGGTTGCTCTGCCCATGCAAAGTGCTCGTCTCCTTCCCCTATCGACAATAACCACGGCAGAAATTTATTCATGTAGGTCAGCTGGAAAATACGGATGACTTAAGTAGTATTATCAGTTTTGTCCTTCACATTTCTAGGAGAATGGTGCCATAGTTGTCAAAGGCACACCGAGTGTTATGGAGTGGAGTGCTTATAATCACTTATGTTTGAAGGTAGTGTTTACTCAACTGATGCTAAGGATAGCAACTTATACTTATTGTATTGTTTGGCAATATATCAACATGAGACACCATGTTTAAGGTCAAGTGGAATGCTTACAAACTAATGCTTCAAATGCTTGCAAAGTGCCCGTCTCCTTTCCCTATCGACAATAACTTCTTGTAGTTATGGAGTGTATCGTGTAATGTTCTAAGGGTAAGTGTTCAAGATCCATTAGAAGAGTCCTTGACTCCCTTGTCATTTGTTGTCAAGCTCTCCACCAAGATCCTTGTTTCTCTTTGATTATTGGAGACATAGTTTGGTATTTAACTACCTATCTGGGATGATGAGTTCTGGAGTTCAAAATTTCCCACACGTTCCAAGGTCCTTATAAAGGATTCATGACAATGTAACTGAATGGTTACTTATTTTCTTGGGGATGATTTGTTTTGTAGAAGATCCAAATGTCTTTTTCTTGTAGGTATTCTTATTAGGACTTGACTGAATCTTGTGGTTTAGCAGGTAGCTGGTGTTGACCTTGGCGAATTGATTTTCATCCTACAATGTTTAATGATGTGATTATTATTGGTCTAGCTACATGCATTTGGCTGGATACGTTCTAATGTGATATTTAACTTCGCATTGTAGGTTCGGACCTCAAAACTATGGGTCATAGGCAACTTACCTTCTGTATTGCTCATATACGTAACCTCTTATGGCTTTACAGTTCACACTAGAGATGATATCATGTCAGCAGCAACAATAGATCCTTTTCATTAAACTAAAATCAATAATAATTAGCTTCTAGCAAGCCCAAGGTAAATCTTCCCCACTGTATTAGGGTTGATCCCCACCTAAATCGCATTAACATATTACAAGGTGAAAATCAAGTAGATATTAGTTTCAGTTTCAAACATGAATTCTTTAGCCCCATACTAATTTATTACTGGGATTGTTTTCTATCAATCTATTGGTGAGGAGTGTTCTCTTAGTTTAGAAGGTAATTGTATGAAATCATTGTGTTATTTAATGCACCCTGATTACCCTGACGCTGTCTGGCACGAGCAGTGTTCTAAATTTCAGCCTAGTGGCCCCTGTTTGGGTTGTCACTGTTAGTTTGAGAGCTAGATTCTCCCTCTTAGTTGATTATTTTGTGTGCAAAGATTGGATATATTTTTACAAATCGGATACGTTCTTGTTACACTAAATTGAGGAGGTTGGAGCACATTGCTATTGCACAGTAGTTAGAGTCAGACTTCAGAAAGTGATTCAAGCTTGATGACAAAAGATAGTCCTGGGCATATTGCAATTTTAGTTATTTCTATTCACCGACGTTAATAAATATGTGTAGAATTATATGTAATGAATGATTCCAAAATATCGAAAATTAAAAAAAAAAAATCAAAAAATAATATAACCGTGTCTAAAAAGAGAGGAAAACAGCTCCACATGCAGAAGATCAAAAATCCTTCCTAAGGTGAAAATAGGGATCTAGTGGACACAACCTTGGGATAAAAATTGTACCTTGTGTTTATCTTTTCCATTTTTATCTTCACTTCTTTTGGTAAGTAGAAAAGAGTAGACATTTATCTTGCCAGTATTGGGAACAGATCAAACCTAAGGCTTATTGGTTTGTTGGAAGTGACGGGAAGGAAAGAAAGTTGGAAAAGCAACGTGCATTATTTTTGTTCCATTTTTTCGACTAGAAGTACCATTACCAAAACAATATAGCTTGAATTTACTTGGTTTGTCTAATTTTGCAAGAAACATAGTTTTCTATTTGTGATTGCTTACAAGCATAGTGATTACATAATATGAAGACAACCTGCTGCACCACAGATATTTAAGAATTAAGATCCTGTCCTTGCTTGTGCTGTGAAACAGCCTGAAGTTCCTCGTATTTATTAACTTTATACACTCCTTAACATGAGTTCTTGCACCAGTTGCAATAAAAAATCTCCGTGGCACGGGAGGTTGGGATAATAGTAATTATTGATTTCCCCTTTGTCTTCAGTTTTATCGTGGCATGAAAGCAACGAGTACTAATTTTGTTATACTTTTTACACCTTAACATGAATCCTTGCACCAATTGCAATCAAAATTCCTGTGGCATGGGAGGTTGAGATAATAATTATTGATTTCCTCTTTGTATCAGTTTTATTGCGGCATGAAAGCAACGAGTACTAATTTTGTTATAATGCAACTCAACATTAGCACTGATTATTATTGCAAGTCTTGGTAGGATTATTCAGTCTAATACAATGAGTTTTTCTCTTGTTTATCTGTTTGCAGTACTACTTCGACACACTTTTTCCTCGTATTCCTGTTCCCATCATGCGCCAGATTGTTGCCAATCTCGAGAGGATGAAGCTCCCCACCAAGCATTCTGGGGTGACTGGAGAGTCTAGCCGTCGTGGTTCAGATGATACAGCACGCCGGCCACCCTCCGTAAAGGCTGCCCTTTCTGTCTCGTTTGGTCAACGTGCTCCTCATCGTGCGTCTACTCGGGTCTCATCCCCAGTCCGCAGGACATTGCCTCCCCCTCGTGAAAGAAGAGACAGCGATGACCTCCGGAAATCATCACCCAACACCCATCGCAGCCATAGTAAGGAAGGGCCTGGCCGGGACAGAGTCCAAGAGAGAGACAGGGACGGACAGGGACAGGGACAGGGACTACCGAGACAAGGATCGGACGAGGGAGAGGCGACATGAAGCTGAGAGGCACGGTGGAAATCGTGACAGTAGAGATAGAGACTCCCATAAGTACTCAGACAGAGATGGTGGGAGGCGAGACTATGAAAGGAATGGGAGGGATACTGATCGGCTAAGAGATAATAGCTATCGTAGGAGCCGCAGTCGGAGCCGAAGTCGGAGCCCGTTTGAAAATGGAGGTAGAAACAAGGCAACTGTTGTATCAAGCAATCTGGCAAAGTTGAAAGATTTATATGGCGATGCTAGTGACACAGGTACTGCAATGAGGAAGGATAGTAGCACTGAGGAAGTGATCAGACTTGGTGGGTCTTCCTGGAAGTAGAGCATGCTTCCCCGTCTTGTAAGTGGTTATGTTAATACTTGTTGGTTCTGACAGCCGGGGACATATTGTGAAGAAGACCAATATGGTCATGGATTCCATTTGTGGGGCCAAATGCCAGGATCAACTCTCTTGGTCATATTGTTGTGATATCAGTATTAGGCTGCCAACTTGACCTTGTATGAAATTATCTGGACATTTACTTTAGGATTTTATTCTTGGATATACTGTGTTGACTGTTATTCAACTGATTCTAGTGAATTACTACTACTGTTATGAAATATATGAAATACATTGGTGGTGCGATATATTTCAATTAAATGCTCTATCAGTTCGAATGCGAATATAGGCCTTAGTTCATCAGATCCGTTCAAATAATCGTTCCTATCAGGAGCCACTATTTTTCAACTTTCTTATCTGTAGTTATTAAGGAATGCTTTGATGTGTGTTAACCTCTCTTGGGTCCGTGTCTGAGAAATGATAATTTTGCAGCACTTGCCTGTCCTACTCATGGAGAAATTATTCGGTGGGAGAGATGTTATAATGATACATGGTAATATAATATCAAAAAATAAAAAAGAAACTAATCAAACAATTGTCAAATATTATTAAGATATGATTATCGAAAATAGTAAAATATTACTGGACGGGTTTACCATTTACCACTGTCATCTGGTGAATCCGTCCCACTGAATACTTTCTTTCTCGTGGCCGGACAGAACTCCAACTCCGCGTCCTTCAATATCCATCTCAATGCTGATGGAAGCTTCCAAGGCCGGGGACCCCTTCCCTATAGGATTGGACTAGGGGTAGTAGTCCCGGTCGGTGCCAATAGGCAGAGCCAGCCTCCAGTAGTAGACGGACGTTGCAAGTGTCAGTGCTGATTTTGAAAAATTTCTCAGTCTCGCCTCAGAAGAATGGCTGGATCAAAATTGGTCCTCTCAAGCAGGTTGGTGGAGTCGTCGTAGAACTTAAACCGTTCGTCACATTGGCCGCTATGGATGACCACCCCCCTCCCCGTTGTTGCCTCACCCATTTCATCGTGACGAGATCATCGTTGTAGGCCGCAGAAAGACTGTTGTTGCTCTTCAAATCGTTACTTTTTCTTACTATGTCTTATGGATCGAACATAAGACGAAGCTCTAAGTAATGCAGAACGTAACCTTATATACAGGGAATATGGAGAGGATACGAATGTGATGTGGTCCATGCAATGCCCTTCTGGTTAGGAAGCTTCATATTTGAACACATGGTTTTCCTCTTCTCAATCCCTAACCATGGTCCTTAGAGATCATTGTGGGAGACTATACAACCAGAGTGGTTCATGCTACATGAGGCAAAATGCAGCTTACAAGATTTCAGTATGATTCATATTCTTCTTCTTCTTGTTCTTCTTTCTTCTTCTTCTTTTTGAGTAACACACCCAACCAACCCAACTCCGCAGAAATCAGCATGTCTAACTTAGAAAATAAATTGTAGAAAAATATCGTGGGATCGAACCCACTGACGGATGCACACGAAGATCACTGGAGGGGCGGGACCCCCCAGTGAAATTTTAAAAATTATTTTTTTGTTTGGAGTTGTTTGGAGTGGTCTGTATGTTTAATTTTTAATTCTGCATTTTGTTTCTATATGTTCAATTTTCGGAGACGTCGTCTTCGAACCTTTTTATAATTGTGCCTCCAGTAGAATCTTATCCTGGATCCGTCACTGATCGAACCCACCCAGTAAGAGATAATTCCTCCCACCATAACCACACAAGTCAGAGGAGTTTGACAGTATGATTCATATTATTCAGAAGCGAGAAAGTTCCTAATAGCTCACTCCATTGTGGCGTACTTGAAGGTCCCCGGTGCCTTTCCAGTTGTTTAATTAACCTGATCGATCGATCAATCAGTAATCAGCCTTCTGCTAACACATAGTATAACTGTTTAATATAACATTTGTATCTTCTCTAACTTGAGAGAGGTCCTCTTCTCAATTATGTCCTTAGTGTCAACCATTTACTGTAACTAATGCTCCTTGAGCAAAGAATATGAGCTTGGATAGTGTTGTTCTCATCCTTCTTTAACATGAGAAAATTTTAATTAAATTTGACGAAACCTTTACAGCAACATTATAGTTCAGAAACAAAATAGGATGATCATCAGCAAATTAGGGCCCGGATTGATGTTACACCTTATCTAATAGTCAAAAAGAATTGGTAGATATTCTGTAGAAAATTGCCAGATTTTGCCAATGAAACATATGATTGAACAAGGATGTTTTGCTTCCCACAAACACTCAAGCCACATGCAATCTTGAAGTACATATGCGAAAACATCTTAAGAAAAAAAGGGTAACCAAGTATATCTTAGACTTTAGTAAGGATATATAAGTAGTTTGGGCAGTGCAAATGAATTGCATTTTTTTTTTTTTTTCTATTCGTATCGGTCCATATCAAGTTTTTCATCCTAAATTTTAGTCCACACAAATTCAAAGCAGTCCACACTCCAGCCCACACTCTAGCAATATAGTTCTTTTTTTTTAATTCCTAGCTCCCCTCTCTCTTACTATCCAATGTATACTGTACATTGCAAAGCAATGTGCACGACAAATTGTTCATTCTCTGGAACTCCGCTATCGACCGCCCCACAAGACTTTTCCCTCATCCTCTCTTCCGGCACGAACACTCATCTCTCACTCAACCTATCTCTCTATAACTGACATTCTCTCCTCTCCTCTCCTTTCCTCTGCTTCATCTTCAATCGAGAATCCCATCATAATCGAGACAACGCCATCATCATCGGACTGCAATGATAGCTGAAGTAGGAGCTACAACAGCAACGTCAAGCCCGTTCGTCGGCACTTCCTTCGCAGTCCGAATCCCGGCATCCTCGACGAGTTCTGATATATCACCGATCCTTTGTTGATGGTGAAAAAGGATACCAAAAGTTCTTAGTGTTTGAATTTATGCCTAAAAAAGTCTACCTGATAAACTAAATATATATTTTTTGTCATATTTCTATTTTTTTTAATATGTTGGGCATTGTTCTACATAAGTCAGAATGGTACGGTATGGATGAGTTATGGACATGACAATAATAGCACGGTATTCATTTTGTTAAAAAAATTCAGAATATTTTAAGTTCAGTCCAGAATAAACTAAAACTCTAGCTCTGCATGTTATCATTTAATCATTGTTGTTGCTTTACAATTACAGTAACGAGTACAGCTTAGAAACCGATATAATATCGTATAATTGAAACTGAATAAGAGAGAGATGGTATGTACATAGAGGGAGAGAGTGGTGTAGGTGCAGGGTCTTGTTGGAAGCAGCCGTTGGTAGAGAAGAAAGGAGAAGCTGCAGTAGCTAAAGCATTATTGCCATTGCATGAGAATGATAACCTGCTTCTATCGCTCAAAAAGGTTTAGGGTTTAAAAGTAGTAAGCGCTTATAACATCAACAGTGGGGTGGTTTCAATTACTGTATTTTGACTTTAGTCAAAATTTGTAGCACTTAAATACTGTAATGAACTCTTGTCCATACTTGAAAAATGATAGCAAGTCAAAAGACACTTCAAATTCTAAATATGTGCTATCAAGTGAATAGTAACTAAACTGGACTCACCAAGAGTAGAAAAAAGGAAGGAAAAAATGTATTAATTAAGAAAAAAAAAACAGAAAAAGCCAAAAATGAGATTAATTTGGAGTACGAATTTGATGTGTGTCATTGTGTGTCAATGACACTCAAATAATATTAATTTATAAGATTTGTAAAAAAATTACAGTATAGTATAAAGTGTTCCCACTGTGGATACTCTAAATCTGTGCTGAGATATCTTAACCCTACTGGCCCGGTCCGGCCGAGATCCAATGAAATTGGGTCAACATTGGGCTGGACCGGCCCAGTCAACCGTACTTTCTCAACCTACCAGAGTATTCCAAGAGTGTTGAGTAGGCTCATCTCTTCCTTTATTTGAAGTGACCCCAAACCAGACCAATCACAAGAACGAGAGAGAGAGAGAGAATAGCAATGGGAATGTCGATAGAAATGTCGAATGAGTACGGTTACGTGCTGGTGGTGCTGGTGGCGTACGCGCTCCTGAACCTGTGGATGGGCGTGCAGGTCGGGAAGGCGCGCAAGAGGTACAAGGTCCCCTACCCGGCGCTGTACGCGTCGGAGTCGGAGAACAAGGACGCGAAGCTGTTCAACTGCGTGCAGAGGGGCCACCAGAACTCGCTGGAGGTGCTGCCGGTGTTCCTCGCCACGCTGCTCCTCTCGGGCCTCCAGCACCCGCGCGTGGCGGCCGCACTCGGGCTCGTCTACTCCGTCGGTCGCTTCCTCTACTTCAAGGGCTACTCCACCGGCGTCCCCGACAACCGCCTCAAGGGGTGCGTCTCTCTCTCTCTTCGCTCTGCCTCCAACCATCCATTATCTTCTTCTTAGATTATTTGAGATTGAAAATGGCGGAGCCATCAAACCTATCCCCAAGTTTCTCAAATTTTTTTTTTTTTTGGCTAAATTGTAACTTGATACCCTCAACTATTCTAATTTTCAACTTGATACCCCCGACTTTCTTTGATAGTTAATAACTTAATACCCTCCATCAACTAACTGAGACATAAAATAAAATAAAAAAAAGGACAAAATTGTCCCTCCTTCCCAACCCCATCCTGGCTGCCTACTCCCCTCTGCTCCGGCCGCCGACCAACCCCCACCCCCAGCCGTGTACGACGGGGTGGGGGCAGCCGCCAGAAAGGGGGTGAGAGAGGCAGGGTAATTTCGTAGTCTTTATTTTTTTTTAGGATATCAAGTTGATACCTATCAAAGTTGAGGGTATCAAGTTGAATAATTTGAATAGTTGAGGGTATCAAGTTATAATTTAGCCTTCATTTTTTTTTTTTTTTTTTTATATTAGTCACCCCATATGAGAAATTACTAGGGATGAGTATTCAGTTTATTCGGTTTCAATCAAATCGGAATAGCCAAAACATAATGAACTAAAATTCTAAAAATCTAAAACCGAAATCGAAACGAACCAAACCGAACTGAATAATCGGTTAAGGTGTTCGGTTATAATATTTCTATTGTTTAATGGGTCAGTCTCAAAATTGGGATCGTGGTTTACAATTTTATTTTTATACACGCATTTGTTGTATTTCAAAGTTACGTCCAGAGTTAGACTAGTTAAATTATCAAAATTGGACTTCAAAACACATATATAATTTTTTTTTTCAAAATATACACAGTTTTAATCACAAAATATGTTAGGATTAAGAATATTTACATAATTGTATAAGTTTTATTCAATTTTTTGTTTTTTTAGTATTTTCAAAATGAAAATTTAAACCGGATAATTTTTTTAGTATTTTCGAAATCGAAATGGAACCGATTTTTTTTTTCAAAGAAGCAAACCGAATTTTCAGTCAAAAACGAAATAATGCTCACCTTCAAGGCCGACATCTTCTCTCTCTCTCTCTCTCTCTCTCTCTCTCTCACTCTCTCTCTATTCACTCTTCATTTTGCTCCTCCTATTCATTATCATCATTCTTAGATTATTTGTGATTGATAATGGCAGAACCATGGAACCTATCCCAATTTTTTTCTCATTTTTTATTTTTTTATTTTAGTCAGGTTGAAAAATTATTCAGTGAGCTGGCCTCACCATTGCTACTGCCAAGTGGTTATACCTTGCTCTTTTTCGATAACAACATAATAGACCATTGATAGAGCAAACATCATGATACTGTTGGTGTTGTTTTCTTTGGACTAGTAAAAATAGTCCCACATTGGCTACACCACCAAGTGGGTATCTCAATATAATACTTTGTATGAGTTGAGGTGTGCACATGGGGTGTGGTGGGACACATGGGTGCCATGTGGGGGTGTTTTTCTAGGAGAAAAAATGATTAACTCCTCAATGAAAGCATTTATGCTTTTTGTCATGCTCTTAGAATTATTTTCATAGGAGCTAAGCCCCAAAGGGGCTTAGCGACTCGGACTCAAGGACGCAAAGTGATGCTTTGTTGGCGCACTTTGTATTTAGCACGTCAGCATCGACGCAGGCGCTTGTACGCATTTGATGTGCTCTCATGCGCTCGGGTATGCGCGAGCTGCATGCGCGGCTGCATGGACGGGTCGCATGGGCAAGCCGCATGGGCTGCCGCGTGCGCTGCCGCATGGGCTGCCGCATGCACTGTCGCATGCGTTGCTGCTGCGGATATATTTGAACAGTTATGGAAATATATGGTCTGTTATTCAGATATGTTTTTTGTGGGATTTGAAATTAATTCGTGTCTATCTTTTAAGGATTCGTAATTAATTTGTTCCTATCTTTCCGTAACCGATGGGCGGCTAGGGTTTTCACCCTCTCTTTATAAATACTCTCTTGGTTCCTTTGAGAACTAACTTCGAAAATTAGGAGACGAAGAGAGTTGTTGCTGCCGCCACCATTGGAGTCCAGGGAGTACGTGTGAGTCCAGACAGAGGTGACAACGAGCGTTCCAATTTTTTTTTGTGAACTTGCTAGTTCCTGGAAGCAGATCGTGTGGGGGCGAATCTTGCTTTGAGCAACGGTGATCTTTAGCACCCCAGCAAGCAAAGTCTCTTCTTCTTCTTCCTCCTCCTCTCTTCTGTGAGTTGTAACTCTGTTCTGTCCGTCTGCAACTGCGATTGCAAAGAAGAACGAGAGGTTCATTTTCTGGTTATTGTTGTAACAACAGGTTGTAACAGGATCCTTATATATAGTTCTTCGTGGAGATCGAGAATAGTAAGAGTGAAAACTTTTGTGTGAACCTCTGATCTCGACCACGCGGTTTTCCATCGTTGATATAGCCTTGGAAATAACAATCTCAAAACAAGATCCGAGAAAGATGGAGAACAATCTCAAATACTTGCTCTGATACCAAGTGAAGTTTGGAGATGGAGAAGAGAAGGAAAAAAAGTAGGAGAAGAGAAAATATGAGAAAGGAGATTGCAAGTGCCTTAAACCCTAGGTTGCATCTCATGTCTATTTATATTGATATGCAATACAATAACAATTACTATTATACTCTCATATGATAAATAACAAAATAAAATAACTCTTAACAATCTTCAACTCGCAGAGGTGGACTGCGTTCTGACAGAACCAGAACCGGTTGTTCGAGACGGTGATGATGCTACTGTTCGGACAGTTGCTACTACAACTGCTAATCAGAATAAGTGGAGAAGACAACAACCACCTTTGCAAGCTGCTGATTCTGAACTCCATGGAGGATACTCTGGCGGAGTCATACAACAAGACGAACCATGCTAAGGTCGTCTGAGAGTCTCTAGACAAGCATTACAAGGCGGATGAGAACCGTAACAAGATACATGTGACTGAAAATGTCTGGAACATGCGATTTGAGGACGACAAGACTATGTTGCCTAAGTGAAGGAGTTTCTCAATTTACGTTAAAATCTTGAGGATGATGGCATGCCCTTAAACGACGCCTTTGTCGTGGGGGTATTGTGGCCAAGCTCCCGCCAGGATGGAGCAATTTTGTCTCTGACATGCACATGAAGAAGATGCAAATTAGCCTTGATCAACTACTGCAAAACATCCATGTTAAAGATGAGTTGATGGCTCAAAACAAAGTGGACACGTTCTCCAAGCAGTTGGCAAAAGCCAACTTGGTGCATGCGGACGATTCCAAAGGAAAGCAAAAGGCTTCTCAATACAAGAAGGACTTTAACCATCTCAAGGTGAAGTCGGCTTCGTTCAAGTCGAAGCCAAAGCCCAAGTCAGAAGTGACTTGCTTCAATTGTGGCAAGAATGACAACTACTGGAGAGACTGCAGATCTAAATCCAAACAAACAGAGCAAGGTGAGCCTAACAAGGTTGCTATGATTGCGCAGGTTGTGACGGCTGGTGTTGACACTGACTGGTGGGTGGACACTGGCGCATCCTGCCATGTTTGTTCGAAGAAGGAGTTGTTTACCCTACAAGCCTACATCTGAGAAGGTCATAGTGGCAAACCAGGCACAAGCTGAAGTACTTGGGACCAGAACGGTGGTACTGAATCTGACTTCGGGGAAGTTACTAACGCTTCAGGATGTGAAGCACGTACCGGTAATAGCCAAGAATCTGGTCACGGGAAGTCTGCTCTGCAACACAGACTTGAGGATGGACATCAATGCTGGACAGATGGTGATGTCGTACAAAGGAACATACTTCGGAAAATCATTTTGTACCAAATGAATGTTCAAACTTCAGTTTGTAACTCCTGCAAACAACATTAATGCAGTCTCTTCTTCTGGTTACTCTCTTGAGTTATGGCATAATAGATTAGGACATGTTCACTATAAAAGGATAAACAAGATGTCTAGTATAGGGCTTATCTCCAAATGTGGGGGTAAGGAGGTGGAGAAGTGTGAGGTCTGTGCGCAGACAAAGATCACAAGAAAATCGTTCAAACGGGTTAACCGAAGCACAGACTTTCTGGAGTTTGTGCACTTAGATATATGTGACTTCAAACAGTTCTCCACAAAGGTCAGGATAAAGTATTTTATTACATTCATCGACGACTACTCGAAGTATGCGTTTGTCTATCTGCTCAAGTCAAAAGATGAAGCATTCGAGAAGTTCAAGGAGTTCAGGGCTGAGGCTGAACGTCAAACAGGGCAACAACTCAAGAGACTCAGAAATGATCAAGGCGGAGAGTATAGGTCTATTGAATTCGCATCGTTCTGCAAAGAATATGGAATTATCAATGAGGCAACTGCTTCGTATTCTCCTCAATCAAATGGAGTAGCTGAAAGGAAGAACATGACGTTGACAGAGATGATGAACTCAATGCTGTTAACTGCAGGTCTTCCAAACTGCTTCTGGGAAGAAGTTGCGCTTATGGCTACGTTCATTCTGAACAGTGTTGTACGCAACTTCCGATGTCATTCCTCATGAACTTTGGTTCAAAGTCAGACCCAACTTGAATATCATTCGAGTGTGAGGGTGCCTGGTGTATGTGAAGCTTCTAGACTTGAAAATTCAGAAGCTGGGTACGAGGACTACCAAAACCATCTTCCTGGGATATGTTGAAAAGAGTGGTGCTCGGAGAAACCATCTTCCTGGGATATGTTGAAAAGAGTGGTACTCGGAGGTTTCTTGATATTGAGTTAAATCATATCATCGAATCTCGCGACGCAGAATTCTTTGAAGATAAGTTTGCAAGGCACAAGAACATCGTTATCACAGACATTCCGGAGAATAGTGTGAGTGCACAAGAGGGCAACACTTCCAATAAAGATGTAGTCTAAGAAGAAGTCATTACAGAGACAACGTTCGAACCAGAACTCGCAGAACCAGTGTCTAAGCGAGTAAGGAGACACAAGGACTTCGGAGATGATTTTTTCACCTATCATGTGGAAGCAGATCCGCTTACCTATGATGAGGCGATGAAGACCAGAGATGCCTCTTCTGGAAGGAAGGCTATCAATGATGACTATGAATCAATAACCTCCAACAACACTTGGATGTTGGTCGATCTACCTGAAGGAGCAAAACCGATCGGATGCAAGTGGATCTTCAAGAAGAAAATGAAGGCCTATGGAACTGTTGACAAGTTCAAGGCAAGACTGGTTGCTAAGGGGTTTTCTCAGAAGCAGGGGATCGACTACTTCGACACATATGCTCCAGTAGCACGGATAACGACCATCAGGATGTTGATTGCTCTAAGTACAATTCACAAGCTAGTCATTCATCATATGGATGTTAAGACAGCATTCCTGAATGGAGAATTGACCGAAGAGATTTACATGCAACAACCAGAAGGATTTGTCATCAAAGGGTTTGAAGACAAAGTCTGCAAGTTGGTGAAATTATTATACGGTCTGAAGCAAGCTCCCAAGATGTGGCACGAGAAGTTCGATAAAGTCATAAGATCAAACGGCTACAGGGTCACTGAAACGGACAAGTGCGTTTACAGTAAGTTCGCTGACGGGAGATGAGTCATCGTTTGTCTATACGTGTACGGCATGCTAATCATGGGTACGGATCTAGCACGTGTCATTGAGACAAAGAAGTTTCTCTCATCTAAGTTTAGTATGAAGGATTTAGGGGAAGCTGATGTTATCCTAGGGATAAAGATCACCCGGAGAGACACTGGACTGACGCTGTCACAGTTTCATTATATCGAGAAGATGCTTACATGCTATAGATATCAGGATCTTCCAGGGATCGATATTCCGTACATGTGTGACAAGAAGCTGAAGCCAAATCCAAGAAAAAATGTCAGGCAGCTGGAGTACTCAAGCGTCATTGGGAGTCTGATGTATGCAACAACTGCCACTAGGCCTGACATAGCTTTCGCCGTGGGGATGCTGAGTCGGTTCACGAGCAATCCAGGAGTGGAGTACTGGAAAGCTGTGAAGAGAGTGATGAGATATCTCAAGAGGACTTAGAAGTATGCAATGCACTACAACGATTATCCGACAGTGGTGGAAGGCTTTAGTGATGCAAGCTGGTGTTCAGAAGTAGAGAGCGAAAGGTCCACAGGAGGATACGTCTTCTCTATGGGTGGAGCTGCTATATCGTGGAAGTCGAAGAAACAGACAATGCTCTCTCATTCCTCGATGGAATCTGAGTTCTATGCAATGGCAGCTGCAGCAGGTGAAGCAGAGTAGTTTCGGGAGCTCATGTATGATCTTCCAGTGGTGGGTGCACAGATTCCGGCAGTACCGATTTACTGCGACAACCAAGCGACTGCAGCGGTAGCATCAAATGATCTCTTCAATGGGAAAAAGAGGAGTGTGTGACTAAGGCACATGGCAGTGAATGATCTTATCAAGACTGGAGTCATTGTCGTGATTGATGTTCGGAGCCAGAAAATTTGGCTGATCCGTTCATCAAAGATCTTAAGCGCCAGCTGGTCGAGGATACAACAATCAAGATAGGCTTGAAGACATTCTGATATTGTGTATTTGTAATCCTACCATTTAGTTTTATGCTATTAGTTCAAAGAGAAATCTACTAGGCATCTAGCTACTGGTTCAAGGGAGGATCATTGACTGGGAGAATATCAGGAACAATGGGTAGTCTTTTGAGACGTTGAGGGGTTACGGATCCAGAACCACTGTTGTCTACTAATTGTTCTTTTGTGTAGAACAAGTCCTGTGGGAGGATGGCTTAGACGCCTTAATGAGTTCTCAGATATTTTGAATGTCTGGTGTGCTTAACAGGAAGCATGGTAGCGCAACACTACAAAGGAACGTTACGTCTCCATGCTACAGTGGGTGACACCATTAAGAGGTTCCTCGGTAAGGGTAATGTCTCGGCTTTGCGAGCCATGTCACAGCGACGTAGCACCGCACATAGGCATGTAGCCTAATGTTGTAGAATGAAGAGTGTAGGCATCACTACAAAGAGACCGGTGTCCTCATGTTACAGTGGTGTGACACCACAGAGGTAAAAGATATAAATTCTCGGCTACGCGAGCCATGTCACAGCGGCGTAACACCGCAAGAAAGCGCAAGGCTTCATACTGGGTAGTTTGGCACTACAAAGAGGCTGGGACCTCATGCAACAGTGGCATGACACCATGATGAGGTATAAACTCGGCTCTGGGCTATGTCATAGCGGAGTAGCACCGCAAAGAAGCTCGAGGCTTCATGCCAAGGACTCTTTACAAGAACTCACCTAGAGTGTATGGAAAGAGATATATGCCGTCTCTTGAGGAAAAACTTGTAGACTCCCAAAATATATACACCGAAACCAGGCGTGCACAGGACCTTTAATGTGCAATCGGAAGTACAGCTGATGTCATTATGTGAGTGGGAAGAATTGCAGCTATAGTGCAGAATTTAAGGCTTAGTCCATTCTTGTATCATACTGTTGTTCGACCCATGCGGAAAGATTCAAGTCGAAGCGACATCTATCCTAATGCATGACAGTAACTGTAGGAAACGCTCAACATATATATATATATATATATATATATATATATATATATATATATATTGAGATATTGAGATATGTGGGGAATTGTTGGTGTTGTTTTCTTTGGACTAGTAAAAATAGTCCCACATTTGCTACACCATCAAGTGAATATCTCAATATAATACTTTGTATGAGTTGAGGTGTGCACATGGGGTGTGGTGGGGCACATGGGTGCCATGTTGGGGTATTTTTTAGGAGAAAAAATGATTAACTCCTCAATGAAAGCATTTATGCTTTTTGTCATGCTCTTGGAATTATTTTCATAGTCGCTAAGTCCCAAAGGGACTTAGAGCCACTCGGACTCGGACTCGAACTCAAGGGCGCAAAGTAGCGCTTTGTTGGCGCACTTTGCACTTAGCACGTCAGTATCGGCGCAGACGCTTGTGCGCATTTGATGCACTCGGGTATGCGCGAGCTGTATGCGCGGCCGCATAGGCGGGTCGCATGGGCAGGCCGCATGGGCGGTCGCATAGGCAAGCCGCATGGGCTGCCGCATGCGCTGCTGCTGCTGCGGATATATTTGAACGGTTATGGAAAGATATGATGTGTTATTCAGATCTGTTTTTTGTGGGATTTGAAATTAATTCGTGCCTATCTTTTAGGGATTCGTAATTAATTTGTTCCTATCTTTCCGTAACTGATGGGCGGCTAGGGTTTTCACCCTCTCTATAAATACTCTCTTGGTGCCTCTTTGAGACCTAACTTCAAAAATTAGGAGACGAAGAGAGTTGATGCTGCCGCCACCATTGGAGTTCAGGGAGTTCGTGCGAGTCCAGATAGAGGTGACAACGAGAGTTCCAGAAGTTCTTCGTGAACTTGCTGGTTCCTGGAAGCAGATTGTGTGGGGGCGAATCTTGCTTTGAGCAACGGTGATCTTTATCACTCTAGCAAGTAAAGTCTCTTCATCTTCTTCCTCCTCTCTTCTGTGAATTGTAACTCTGTTATGTCCGTCTGCAACTGCGATTGCAAGGAAGAATGAGAGGTTCATTTTCTGGTTATTGTTGTAACAGCAGGTTGTAACAGGATCCTTATATATAGTTCTTCGTGGAGATCGAAAATAGTCAGAGTGAGAACTTTTGTGTGAACCTCTTATCTCGACCACGCGGTTTTCCATCGTTGATATAGCCTCGAGAATAACATATACTACAAAGACAATGATTATTATTTAAGACACTACAAAAGTTACTCTGTACTGTCCAGATTTTTTTTATTCATTTACAAGTTTATCACGAACAAATTTACTAAGAGATTGTCCACTACATAATGAACTATTAAAATTTTTGACAATTCTACCAATATACTAGACTGTCAAAAGTTTGGACAGTCCTACAAATATACTGGACTGTCAAAAGTTTTGACAGTCCAAGATAAATCCTAGGTCCAGTCAGGATTGTAAAAAATTTCTATAGTCTTGTATATATTATGTAGTTGACAGTCCCTTGGTAATTTTTTTTGAATGAAAACTTGTAAATAAAAAAAACAAAAAATTGTATAGAAAGCATTGAAGTTCACTTTTATTGTGTAAAAGACGCAAAGTTTAGTGAAATTGTAAATACAGTCCCAATAAGTCCTATTAAATGGCGTATTTTTAGGTTTGATGATTTACGCCCTTCTAAATGACATAAATTTTTAATTTATATTTTTTCTATCTTTAGTGGAAATTAAATGCTGAATTTTTTAGTGACGAATTTTATCTTACAGTGACAATTTATTTTCAGAGGCTTTTAGTGACGAAGATGGACTTTTGCTGACGATTTTCTTAAACATTTTTCAGGATCTTGGAGACACTGTTGTCCGAAGGTTAAAAAATGGACTGCTATTTTGACCGTCCCTTGGGGAGTACCGCGCTGGCCTGCGCCAACGTGGCGGCCAACCATTGATTCCCCCTTCCCGGTGGGTTTGAGATAGCGGGGGGCCAATGGCTGGCGGCCACGTGGTACCTCCCAAAGGACGGTCAAAATAACAGTCCCTTTTTTTAACCTTCTGAGAACATTCTCCAAGATCCTGAAAAATGTTAAAAAAATTGTCAGCAAAAGTCCATTTTCGTCACTAAAAGCCTCTGAAAATAAATTGCAAAAAAATTACGTCCTAAAAAAAAAGCTTTTTCCTAAAAAAAATTAGGAAAATAGCTTTTTCCCCAAGGGGCGGTCAAAATAGCTTTTTCCTAAAAAAAAATTACTAAATTGCAAAAAAAAATATTTAAAAAAAGTTTTAGAGGAAAATTTACGCCCTTAAAAAAGACGTAAATTGTCAAAACTAAAATAACGTCCTTCGAGGACGTATTGGAGTTGTATCTACAATTTTTCGGAACTTTGTGTCTTTTACACAATAAAACTAAACTTTTATACTTTTTATAAAATTTTCTGTGAAAAAAAAAACATTGACAACCCCGAATAATAGTACTTTTAGTAATTTTCAAAATAATGTATTGTGATGTAATATGTTGTTATTGAAGAAAATTAAGAAGTCTTTACTGACATAGTGGTGAGGCCGACACCTAGTCTACTCCAGCCCACCCATCTCAAAATTTCTAATTCTGCCTATTATTCCCACACCTTGTCTACTCTAAGCCCCGCCTATCATGAGTTTCTGGATTTTGCCCTTGTATTGATTGACAATTTATAGCAAACATGTGGACTCAAGTGAAGATAAGAGCAGACAATTTTGACCCGAGCTGCCAATCCGTCTAATATTTCCATATTTCCTACACTGACGTGTTGTGTTGTGTTGTGTTGTGTTGTGTTGTTTTGTTTGGTGAAGGTATGAATGGGTTGAGGATCAATCAAGATGTTCCGTGCTGATAGAAGTAGGAAAAAGAAAAGAAAAAGAGAAATTCATGAACTCTAATAGAATAAGAAAAGCAACAGAAAGTGAGAAATCTTTTGTATTATGTACGTTAAGGAATCCTTCAATGAGTCGTCTATTATATATCTCTACTAATATAAGTGGCTTGGAAAAAGTTCAAAATTGAACCGTCTACACCATTTGTAAATATTCCGTTAATTATTTTTTAACAAATAACTAATTATTTAACTACTTAATATGATTACAAATAACTAATTATTTACCGAACTCAACTGGCTTCTGTGGTCAGTGAGAAGAAGTATAACCTCCTTTCCTTGGCTAGGCAAACGGTCTCGGGATCAAACTGCGAATGAGGTGTGGGAGGGCAGTGGGCTCAAATGACATTCAACGCAGCGTGCACAAAGTCCCGTGCGTATCGTTGGATATCTCAAAAAAAATAAAATATTTAACTACCTAATATGATTTACTTATAACTAAACATGTTTAACTCAAGTAGTTAAGATTGGAGGCATTTCTTTAATTGCATGAGTTCAATTCCTAGGGATGATAGTATTTAGGCTAAATTACAACTTGATACCCTCAACTATTCCAAATGTTCAACTTGCTACCCTGAACTTTGATAGGTGCTAACTTAATACACTCTCAATTTTCTGTTAACAGGTGTTAACCTAAAATAGCAAATGTCAAAAATACCCCTCTTCTTTCTCCCCCCTACTCCGACATCCCTCCTCTCTTCTCCGGCAGCAGCGGCGCACGAGGAGGCGCGCGGAGCAGCGCGTGGCTGGCTACGCTGAGGCGTGCGGAGCAGGGCTCGGCGGTGCTCGCGGAGGTGCGTGGAGCATGTGCTGAGGCGCTCGCGGAGGAGTGCGCAGCAGAGCAGCGCGCGACGGCACGTGCGGTGTCAGCAGGGGTGGAGCTGCGGGAGAGGAGGGGTGAGCCAGGGTGGCGCGGTCGGCGGAGGAGGGGCCGGCCGGGAGAGGGGAGGGGGGTCGGGAAAATGGGTGGGAACATTTTGGTCTTTTTTTTAAATTTAAAAAAAAAATGAAAAATCTACCCGTGAGTAACGGAGGGGTACCAAGATGAAAATATTAGTTGAGGGAGGGTATTAAGTTAGCACCTATCAAAGTTCAAGGTATCAAGTTGGACATTTGGAATAGTTGAGGGTATCAAGTTGTAATTTAGCCTAGTATTTATAATAAATTTATAGTAATTTTTTTAACAAATTTTTTTTACGCGTGTGCAATGCACATGCACTTTACTAGTTTATATAATAGGCAAAAGAATTATTATGGATAACTACGTGATCTAGAGATAGAAATCTCTCTATTTAGTCGGTACAATATCCTGTTAGTTATAACTAAATACAACACTATATATATATATATATATATATATATACCAGCCTAAACCCGACTGGCTTCGACTCAACATGGTCCAGCCCCAACCGGTTCTAACCAGATTGTGTGCCAGGGACCAGGGTTTTAGTAATTTGGTTAAAGTCCGACCGGGACCAAACCAGATCATACCCAGGCCTGGGTCGGCCCGCCCAATGGAACACCTTGAGATGAGGATCAGGGTTCGGATCGAAGGTGGTGATCCATTTGAGGTGACACGACATGGCATGACGTTTTTGCTAGACAGGTCAACTCTACTACAATGAGAGCGGCCGAATGTTGTTTGGTAGTCAAAGGCGCAAGGCACACTCGAGGCGCAAATGGTTCAAATCGTCTGAGGCGCAAGGCGCACTTAAGACGCGCGTCCGAGCGACGCGAGATGCACAAATTATATATATATATATATATATATATATATATATATATATATATATTAACATCGGATTTTTACATTGATAAATATGTTTGCTACAAATTTTTTCATGTCTAGGTTGCAATCACTTTGAATTGAGTGAGAGGGAGAAATAAGTACATCAGTTCAAAAAACAGTCTAAACATGTTATTTTTTTTACAAGTTTTTCAAGGCGCGCTTAGACGCGTCTTAGCTATTCCAAGACGCTAGGAAAAGACGTGCCTAGGTGCGCCTTAAGAATTGCGCCATGCCCGGAGTGCCCTAAGACGTTGCCCCTGCGCCTAGGAGAAGGCGCGCCTGAGGCTCGCCTTTGACTACACCGAGCAATAGCTTATCTATTTTTTTTTTTTTGAAAAGTTAGTTCAAATCTGGATTAGTTATTGACAATAGTCTCCCTCCTAGTGTCAAAAGATGCTTCTGCAATAGACTTTTGAAAGAACAACAATTCCAAAAGGTTTTGAAAGTGGGATATTATTTTTAAAAGTTGTTTCACTTGTTTTTTGGCGCCAATTTCAAACCAACCTTACTGATCCTAGCTTGATTTGGCTTTTGGCACCACCATCGTTTACTATCTTTTTCATAGCAAAAATACATGCATTTCCTATTTAATTTGGTTCAAGAATATTTCAATAATTTAACCTACAAGTGTTAACATTGCGTTCTTTCTTGGCACTTAGTTTGCCGGCCAAGTTAGGTTGAACATAATGCATACGCAGCATACGAAATACGTGGACTAGGTCGGCTTGACTCGTTCAGTTAGTCCTGTCGTGAATACTCTTAAGGCCAAATTTGGTTTGCGAAATCAGGACCTTGAAAAAGAAAAATCATTCTTAATCATTCATTTCTTGTGTTTGTATGCCAAAGAAAAGCAGCATAAAAGAAAAAAATGATTTCCTAAAAATGATTTCCATTGGAAAGGAATGAACTGCTGGGGGGTAGGGGTGGTGATTTTCTTTTCCCACTGTTTAGTCTCAGAACCACCCAGTCAGAATGCGTCATGTTTCCAACTGTAGCCACTAGGGCTAGAATGCGTTGTTTTTTCTTCTTATTAGTATACAAGCTGTTTCAAACTTTCTAATTTTGTGATATGTTCTTGTGGTTTGCAAGCTGTTTCAAACTTTCTAATTTTGTCATATGTTCTTGTGGTTTGCTTCTACTTCTGTGACAGGGGCATATATGTCGTTGGGTACTTGGGACTCATCTTCTGCACTGCCAAACTCGCAATCAATCTGCTCACTTCATAGGATTGAAAGGCCTCATTGCACTGCTGAACCCAGAAGAATTTGAGAGACTGAAGACTTTCACTTATTATTTGTTACTTGTTGCTCCAGCAGCAGTTAGTATCTTTCTCATGTTGTAGCTGAAATAATGGAGCATGAGACTTCTAATTTGAAATAGGAAAGAACTTGAAATGATTTTATCATTTTCTCCGGTATCAAGTCAGTTTTCTTCTTGTCCTAATATCAGACAGAGTGTGATGTTTGTTTTGCTCTATGCTTACTGTTTGTCGATGTTATTCCTGATAACAAAATCTGAGGGTGCTATTTTGTGAGTCTTTGAGCAAATGCTTAATTACAAAATCAAACCTCAATTTTCCAGCTTATGGTTCTGCGCTAACTTGCTTACAATTTGTGACTTTGTTAGATCTCTATAATATATTTCAAAGTTTGAAAGAGTGAATGAAGGTTTTCTGGCAATGACTTCCCCCTGGTTCCATATGACAGATTATCCAACTGAGCTTGATTACACAAATCTAGCAAATAGGCTTTCAAAGTACTTTTTTTTATGGTGTTGAACAGTAGTAGCTTGTTCAAATTAAGAACAAATCAGTAGTTTTTTGTCCTTATTTTTTTTTTTGCAAGAAATTAATTATTTAAGGAAAATAAGAAAGAAAAAGTTAAACAGTGTTTGGATTTTTAGATCTACCAGTAGTTATCTTTTTCGAGTCCTAAATAATCCATGTTCGAGTCATAAAGTAGGCTCATATATGAGATAACACTGGATAAGTGGGAGTTCCATGACATTGGGACAATCTCAACCTTTAGATAGCATCACATGGCACGACGGTAAGACTTCTCGTTGCATCATGGATGACGAAGTCCGAGTCAAAAAAAACGTCCTTTTATTTATTGTGTATGTGTAAGGATGCATATATTTTGACCTTCCTGAACCATGTGAAAGTGAAAATCTCGTGGCATTGTAATGCCCTTTTATACTTTTATATACTTTTGTAAATGTAACTGATGAATGCAAAAACTAATCGTAATTGTAAGGATGGATTCATTTTGATCCTCCCTACGCCCTATGTAAGTAAAAGTCTGTTGGCACTATGATGCGTTTTCATACTTTTGTATACTTCTGTAAATGTAACTGATGAATGAAAAAATCCATTATAATTGTAGGAGCTTGATGACCAGATGCAAGGCTAGCACCGGTGGTCTTGTGACTGCAATCTTACCACGCCCAACGAAGATAATCGACCTTCTATTTGCAGCAAAAGGAGATCAAAAATTATATTTGGAGAAATGTCCGGGAAAAAAAAATCCTCAAGAAGTACAATGATTGATTACTTCGACAACACTGGCAAATATAATTTCAAATCTTTTTCGCAGTGAGTCTCTCACCAGATCACATCAACTGTTCTGAGCAGTCACCGGATCATAGCACGGCGATGAGTATCTGCACTCGAAAGTGCGACAGCTTCTTCGATGCGGTTGCACCAGTCACTAACCAGTGTCGAAATTCCAACTTTCGATATAAACCTCCTTCAGCCAATCATCTTCAGCACCTTTGAGGTATTTCTTATCTCTGACACTAAAGTTTGAGTACACAAGCTCTACATGTCTATATCAATGTCCCAGACGCCGAAGGAAGGACAAAGAAATCTCCCGTTTTTTATATCAACACCCCACTGGACAAAGATGGTTTCCCATTAGGGAAATAAGATCACCCCAATATTCACGAGAAATTCTTGATGCGAGAGGGCTTGTCCAACTTTCCAGGATACAGGAAAACTAATCAGTACTATTAACCTGGGGATGGACTGTAGGCGAAATCTAAACCCTTTTTAGGAGGCTTATCTATCTGATATTCGCATCAGCACTTACATACCTCCCTGCTCATTATTTTGAAACCGAAGATTCGACCCAAAAAAAAAAATTTTGCTACGAAAAACAAGCAAGACTCAAGTAAAAGAAGACGTATGATTTTAGTGGAATGACAACATGAACATGGGCAACATTTAAAAAATAGCAACCTGAATCAAACCACGATATAGAAGATATTGGATAATATGCTTTTGTTAGAGAAACAATTCCGAAGATCACCAGAAGCAAAAGAAGTGATGATATGTATAACTGGATCAAATGGCATCGACTGAGAATTATGAGCAGTACTCTGCTTTTAAGGGTCGAAACAACTTTACAACCATATTCCCTAACAAATCTATTACACTAACCAAAAGATCGAGGAGTACAACATATGAACAAGGTTGATTGTATATCACAATTACAAGTAGAAGAGATGATCCAACACGACAGATCATGTTGGCAGTCAAGATACTTACTCCAAACTTGGTGCATCCTCAGTTGGATTAGCCTCGAAGACGTCAGAGTTAGATGCCTCTGGTTCTTCCAGTAGATCCCTTGATTGGATGGACTCCTTATAGACGGGAGTTTTCTTGAAATCCGTGGCACCTTCATTATATGTGGTAACTGCAACTCCGCAAGCAACCAGCTGCAAAAGCAATTGCAATTTTATCAGTTCAGTAAAGAATTGTAATCTTCCTGCATTTTAAGAGTTCCAAACTAAACAGCTGCATAAATCGACAATTCACACAAGCTGCTTGCCTAGAAACTTAGTGATTAACTTCATAGATCCTATGTTCACATCAATATACTGAATATGGATACCAGAACAATTGAAAGGTAAGATCAACTGATCAAGCTGCAACAGGATTACAAAAGGGAACCTGAACCAAGAAGAACTTCAATATTGATAACTTTAAAACTTTTGAGAACCATCACAATGGTGTTTGAAATCAGTGTCATATGTGATGCAGTAAGACACGGTAAGAAAAAAGGTAAAAAAACCTTCCAATCTTCTACTCACCTGGTTCCATTTTACCTGATGTTTTTAGAAGTTCACACCAATTAAGATACTAGAAAAACCTACTTTAATAGAGAATTTACTTGTTCTTAATATAGGAGTCCATATCAGCAAGTGAATGCTAAGTTTCTATTGTGTCTTTTAGTTCTACTCTCTCTCTCTCTCTCTCTCTCTCTCTCTATATATATATATATATATATATATATATATATATAGGGTAAATCGGATATGAGCCATAGTGCTCTTATTCCTATATGAGCTAGGCACATGTGGACCAATAGGAATAGACTCCTACATCCCATGTGCACCCATATATATATATATATATATATATATATATATATATATATATATGGTAAAGGGATATGAGCCATAGTGCTCATTTTCCTAAATGAGTTATGCACATGTGGACCAATAGGAATAGAGTGTACTAGTGCACATGGGATGGGATGTAGAAATTCATTCCTATTGGTCCACATGTGCATGACTCATTTAGGAAAATGGACACTATGGCTCATATCCCGTTTACCATATATATATATATATATATATATATATATATTGCAACTCTTTTTGATGTTCCTCTAATTTTTTTCCTTCTTTGGTACATTCACCTCCCCCTGCATTAACTCTTGATTAACAACTTTTGGACCCTTCATCTCCTCAAGAAAAAGGGTGATGACAATTGTCACTAACTCATTTTTTCAAATACTTTTTCCCATAAATAAGCCTACTACTCCCAAGATACAGTTGTCTAAAGCTCCTCCCTTTGCCAAAATAATGCATCTACTGGCCCAAAGAACTCTATGGCAGTTGTTAATAACTTTCTTTTGACAGCTGGCATAGAGTTCTCCAAGAGTTTCTAAATGGAAACTCCAGCTGTCAATAACTTTTCTTCTTCATCTGCTGTGTATGTCACCAGGGAGGATCCTATCAGGATCCTGTATCCGTATCTATGTCATATCGGGTCGACTAACAGAGAAGGTAGGTCTACTTACCCAACAACTTCTAGGTTTTATGGCATTATTATCTCATGCTAATAGCTATCCTCGCTAGGACTTTGAAACCAAGAGGGTTGACGTCAAGTTGATAATCGGTCCTAAATTTTTTTTCTAGTTCTTTTATGGAGCGTTTTGTGCTCATTATTGACCCATTTTGATTGGAGAAGGCTTGGAATGGAACAAGATTGAGCAGACTACTTTCTTCAAAAAGGGAAAAAAAAGTCTTAACCAACCATATCAAGGCTTTATTTATGGAGGAAAATTTAACCAACCAAATAAAGGCGTTAATTATGGAGAACAATTTAACCAATCGAATCAAGGCATTACTTCTGGAGCACGAGCTACTTAACGTACCTAATTAGGTTAGCTAGATCTTTCATCATCGAAGCCATTCTCATGCTAGATCTTTCATCATCTAAGCCATTTCCATAAGAATGGGGTGGACGAGCTCCATATAAGAATTTGCGGAACTGAAGTTTATTGCATGTATTTCAATCGGTTATCCACCCTATATGTTGATTCCAAATTCCACGCCAAATGAGCTATGAGGCCTTGCCATAAAACTCGTTTTCCCATTTAGTGGGTAGATAGACAAACCCTTGGTCATGCATTTTAACTTCATTCAACCAAGAAGCACCTTGCAACTTTACCTAGATTAGGAAAGTGTGATAGAGGTAAGATGATATGATTTTGTTACGGAGAACTGCATTCATCTCCATGGCAGATTAAGCCATAGAGCGAAATGGAAGGTCAGTCCCATTAGCTTGCTTTTTCAATTGGCTAATATTTCCACAAAGTAAGAAAATATTCACTAATTCAATAATCTGAACAACCCTAGGGAGAGGGGACACGATTTTTCTTTTTGAAAGATCCTTGGTGCGGGGAGATCCCACTTAAATCTCAATTTCTGTATCTCAATGAGGAAGCATGGAATAAATGGGACTCATTGTCATTACAATGGAGAGGGGGGGGACCATGGAGGTCCCATAAACGCTCCCTTAGTGAGGCCTTGTGAAGGGAACAAGAAAGACTTTTGAACTACTTACAACAAAGGTGCTCATCGGATGAGGAGATAGAAGACCTTTGTGCTTGGAGATGGAACTCTAGTGGAAGATTCTCACTTAAATTCCTATAATGGAATCTCAATTGTGGAGACTTGATTGATGAATATGCCAATATTAGTTGGAAAATAAATCCCCTCTGTAAGTGCGAGTTTCATTTGGCTTAATTATAAGAATGCGATCCTCACTAGGGAAGACTTCATTAAGAGAGTGGATTGGGCGGGACTCGTGTTTACTTTGCAAGACAGAGTTATTTAGCGGATCTTCTTCTACGTTGCAAGGTCGTACTTCCAATTTAGGAGGCTTGCAAGGACGAGTTACAAATTGTCGGGTACCCAAGGTCTATTAAATTTCTATGGGGTACATGGACAGAGCGTACAATTAATGCAACGGAAAGATGGTTGGATCGGGAAACTTTATTATCCTTAGTTTAGCCCGAGATGGAGAAACTTATACGAAGAGAGGCATACTCTATCCTATACTTTACTCATTTTCTCCTAAATCAATTAGGTACATTATACTGGATAAAGTGCAAAAAATTCTTAGTAAGATTTACACTTTTAGCAAAAAATACTCAATATATTTTTTGATCAATTAAACCCTCGCATTTTTGGTACTTTGATCAATTCACCCCCTCCGTCCATTAGTCGTTACAGTTTGAACGTTATAGTCAAATTTTGCCTAAAAAATTGCTTAAAATATCCAAAAATCCTCATATGCACGTGACGGTTGCAACGGTCTTACCATCCTTCTGGATATTGGCTTAAAATATTTCCTATTTTACCATTCTTTCCATTTTCTCTTCCATGTTTCATTCCGTTCCCACTTTGTTTCACATTGGATATTATTAGTTTGTTTTATTTTCTGCGTAAATAAGCCAAATAAGCCTTGTTGACGGTAAATTGGTTGTCCTTTGACGTTCAATTTGGGTACAACTTGCACCAAATTAAAAATTAGAAGAATTTTTTAAACTATGAGTTTTTAAAAAAAAAGTGTGAATCTTAAGATAATTTTTTTTTGTACCTTACCCTATTATATTTAGCCAACGTCTCAACATGATATTATTTTTCTTAGACCAATCTGTCATTTTTTTTGATATGGTGTTTCCAAAATGTTATTTCATTAGGAACTGTTTGGTAACTAGGAAAACTAGGATTTGGAAATCCAAAATTTGGATTTTGGTACAATCATGAATTTCCAAATCCAAATCCATTGTTTGGATAGGAGAATGAATTCTACCATTTGATTATAATAAAATATTAAATAATTTTTTTATAAATTATGATTATAATTATGATTAATAAATTAATAAATTAATAAATTAATAAATTAATAAATTATAATTATAATTATAATAAAATATTAACTAATGAAATTATAAATTACAAATTATTACTTATTAATTAAGATTATAATTATAATTAATAAATTATTAATTAAGATTATAATAAAATATTAATTAATAAATAAATTATTATTATTATAATTAAGATTAATAAATTATTAATTAAAATTATAACAAAATATTAGCTAATAAATTATCAATTAAGATTATAATTATGATGAATAAATTATTAATCAATATTATAATAAAATATAAATGCATAAAATTGTAATCAAATAATTATTAATTATGATTTAATAAATTATTAATTGTGATTAATAAAATATTAATTAATAAAACTATAAATTAATTAACTTTTAATTAATCATTATGATTATGATTAATAAATTAATAATTAAGATTATAATAAAATATTAATTAATAAAATTATAAATTATTAAATTATTATTTAAGATGATTATTATTATTATAATAATGATTAATAAATTATTAATTATGATTATAATAAAATATTAACTAATAAATTAATAATTATGGTTATAATTTAATAAATTATTAATTAAGATTATAATTATGATTATAATAATGATTAATAAATTATTAATTAAGAATAAAATAAAATATTAATGCATAAAATTATTAATTATTGTAATTATGATTATAATTATGATTAATAAATTACAGATTATAATTATAATAAAATAGTAATTAATAAATTATATATTAATTAATTATTAAAATTATGAATAATAAATTATTAATTAAGATTATAATAATTTAATAATTTAATAATTTATAAAATTAATAAATTATTAAATTATTAATTAAGATTATAATTGTAATTAATAAATTATTAACTAAGATTATAATAAAATAATAATTATTAAAATTATAAATTATTAAATTATTACCCACTTTTCAAACATGGGATTCCATGAATTTGGAAAATAATTATTACCTACTTTTCAATTCTAAATCCAAGATCCAACCAAACCAAACATAGGATTTCTTGGATTTGACTTTAAATCCATAAATTCCTGAAATCCGACCGCAAATACAAATACTGTTTACCAAACAGCTCCGAACCGAAAACGTGATTTCAAGTCTAGTTTATCAGCACCATATTGTTCGATTAAAAAAAGTATCTCCCTTGCACTATAACACTTGTTTTATGGTAGAAACATTTCATCAAACAGATGGAGCGATGGAAAGAGGGAGGAATTGTTACCCCAAAGAGGATGCCGAAAGCCCACATGTACTGCAGGAAGAAGCCGAGGGCGTTCCACTGGGGCCCCTCCCAGAAGTCCGGCTCCAGCCCTTCAAGCTTCGGCATCGGCTCCGTCGAGTACTCCAGCTCTCCTCCGCCGCCGCCGATATCGACATAAGCAGCAGCAGCTGCTGCTGCTTCTGCCTCCATCTCCTCTTCCCTGGTGGGCGTGCTGGTGGCCACGCCCTTCTTCCTCTCCGACCTCCGCGTCCTCGAGGAAAGCCCCTTCTTCGCGCGCGCTACGTGGGAAGTCCTCCTGCTATGACTACTACTGACGGAGGAGGAGATGGGTTTGAAGAGAGTAGTGTTGGTGGGGATGGCATGGAGGGATATGGGCATGGCCATGGCCATGGAGAGTGGTGCTTGTTCGGAAGGAGACGAGCCTCTTCTTCTTCTTCCTGTTGAGAGAGAGAGAGAGAGAGAGAGAGAGAGAGAGGTTTGAAGATGATAAGAGAGCGGCTTGTGGTTACTTTTGAGAATCTCCCAACTCTACCATTATTACGTTGGTAAACCGTAAAATTAAGTAGAGGAATATTTGGATTTTTAAGATGGAAAGTGGATTGAAATTTATACACTCTAGAAAACGAACATTTTTTTTTAATAATAAAGTAAAAAAAAAATAAGAAAAATATTATAATAATAATTATTATGTAATATAATTAATTTTTAAGGTCAACTAATTATTCTAATTACATAATAAAATAAATAAATTATCTCAAATATAACAAAATAGAGTTGGTTTTATATTTAAGATAATTTATTTATTTTATTATGTAAAATAAATTATCTCAAATATACCCTTTTGAATAATAAAATAAATAAATTATCTTAAATATACCCTTTTGGAAAGAAAAAAAGCTTCCACAGTGAAGCCTAACATTTCCAATTATAACCTTACATATGTTTACGACTTAAATTATTCATTAAAGTTAATAGAGATATCTAGATAATTATGAGAGCTGTCATTTGATCTTCCTAAATAGTCTTACATGTAATAATAATAATAATAATAATAATTAAGATGGTTGTCTTTTAGTATTTCAAATAGTCTTAATAAAGATTAAAATAATTACAATAGTCTTTATATATATATATATATATATATATATATATATATATATATATATATATATAGAACATGGATTGTATTGACACTGTTAATCTTGAACTTTCGATACCAGACCTGTCCTGATATTCCTGATAATAGCTCGTCGTATCGAGTTAATCTGACATGTACCGATACTCCTGATAGTGGCTCGACGAAGCACTCTTGACATGCTAGAATTTTCTGAACTGTAATGGTTGAATTGATAAGATAAATTCTCGTGGTTGATTTGCTTGCTCTTGTCCTGAATGTACTTGTCAAACTACTGTCATCTCCTGTCCCGCATCATGTTTAAGGTAAATTTTTAAGCACTACGTGTTACGCCCCAGTCCCAAAATACCGAGGGACTAGACACGTGGCAATGGCCAGCAACACACTCTAATGGGCAAATCCAATTTAATGGACCCATCAAGGTATACTTAAGCTGTAAAATAACAATAAAGGTCTACTAAACATGTCACATTCTAATCTCATCCATGGAAGATAAACTCAACCAATATCAGCATAATGAAATATAAACCAACATCAAGTCTCAAATAAGTATCTCGGGGAACAACCCGATAAAGAGTCTGATACAGCAGTTCAATAAACAAGAAATATGAGTCTAACAACAGAAATGTCTGAGTATAATAAAGCAGATACTTAGGAGAAATTCTCGGCCATCACCTCGTTCTCTGGTATCGGTACTGCTCCTGCTTCTGCTTCTGCTCCTGTCCCGTATACCTCGGGATAGATCTCCTTTGCTATACCTGGGGACATAATCCGGATCCAGGTCCTCAGGGGACATAGCAAGGTACAATAATAACTCAAGCTAAATAAATGCAGTATATAAAATGTATCAATAGGGTAAACTATGTAACCAGCTATGTGATATGCAAATGAGAGCATCACTAGAACTCAGGCTGAGACCACTACAAGCTCTGTATCGGGGAGCCGGTAGCAGTAATATCACGTAATGGGCCAAGCTTGGGTGTAGAGTCTTGGGCACCGCAATAATAAGGATTTTATATATATATAATCAGCCTGTATCCTGTGTGTCTCTCCTCACCCAATGTAATCACACGTCTCATGTCCATAACACGCAAGATCATAGCTAATGCAGTGAGTCATAATGATAGCTATGCATATGTAAAATCTATGTCACAAATCTTGTAAGCCTATACAGAATCACCATGAATAACTCAGAAAAGATTATGTCTCATGAACAGTGTCAAGTGTCCTATGGTATGACGTACTTGATAAAGTAAGCACGAAAATATATAGGATCGCAATATAAATCTCTAGGTGACGTTACACGACTTCGCGTACGGCGTCGACATCCGAATATTATTCGGACGCTAAGCAACGTCACACGGTTCTAGGTTGAGCAGATACATCACAAAAATAAATCAAGAATTAACATGAAACACGTACTACAAGATTGGCAAGGTACACTTGCCTGGGGTTTGGTTTCCAACAGTTGCTTCTGTAACAGCAGGATCTTCAAGTACTCCTCCGGATGCTGAAATAAATATTACCATCATGCTCAGAAGATATAAAATATCTAGGATTGCCTATTCATAAGTCCAATTTGGACACAGGGGCAAAATTAACAGATTCTGGTCAAAGCAGGATCCAAATGTGGCTCACTTCACACCGAAAAATGTGTCAGAGACAAAGTTCTTTAAATTCGTCAAACTTAGTGTCTACAAGTCCAGAACGACGATACGAACCTAACGGAATGTCCAGAACTGGATTCCGATTAGCCGATCACCAAATTGTCCGTCAAGTGGAGCCGTGGGGCCTACGATACGGGGTTTCGTCAACGTTCTCAGAATCGAACCAAACTTGGGTGTAAACCCCCATATTTTTCAGAATTTAAAAATTAATTTTCAGAATTTTTCTGATTTTTTAACTAATTAAAATCAAGGTATTGTGGTATTAAATAATTTTAAATGTTTTTAATAAATATTAAAATATTATAAAAATAATATTTTTGGGTGTAAAATAAAATATTAGACATAGGATAATTTTTTGGAATTTATTGGACCCCGAAACCATTTTTAAAGACCTAAAAACTAAGTTATTAAACCCTAAATAAACCAATATATACCAAAATAAACCCGGTTTAATTTTGAACCAAACCAACCCAGACCGACCCAAATTCTAAACCCTAATTTAAAACCCCTAGCGGGTCGGGTCGGGTCGGGTCTGAACCCAACCCGGAACCCGTTAACCCGTTAACCCGAACCCGACCCATACCCTATCCGGTCGGGTCGGATCCGGATCCTAAACCCGAACCCGCTAAGACCCGTTAACCCATTACTGCAGAATCCCTAACCGCTCGGCTCCCCAACGGTTCCCCTCCGCTGTTCCCACCGTGCAGACCGCCGGCGGTTACGCTCCACCTGCTCCGCCCAACGTCTCTTCCCGTTCGCCTCCCCTCTCCGCCAGTAACGGCCGCCGGATCGCCTTCCTCTCCCCCTATATAAACCCTACAGCTCCACCGTACCCCAGAATCACCGCCACCTTCCTCCGCTGCCTTTTCGGTCACCCTGCCGACACCGCATCCACTTCCCAGAACTACCCCCTCCGCCCGAGGAACCCAAACCCCTCCGCTCGACTCCAGCGTCTCCGGCCACCTTCTTCCTCCGTCGACCCCGCAGCTGGCCGCCCCTGTAACGCCCCGCAACCGCTCGGAGCGTTACGCTGAGTCGGAGTCGGATTTAATGAATCAAATGCTGGTTACATTTGAAATATCAGATTTCGGGAAGAAGGATTAATCGAGTTGGTTTCAATGTGCAGATGGCTAGCGGGTTCGATGGAAATCAGGTGTTCGTTCAGAACAGTACTGAATAGCTGGATGGAAACGATAATGCCGTCTTCCTTAGTCCGATCGGTTGGATGATTTGGAGAGCATGGCCTGCTCGCACAGTCATACCAGTTGAGTAGATCGCGCTTGCATCGGACCACGGGTTCAAGGGATTGGCCGTATCGGCAGGACAGGATGCCTAACAGATTCAAACAATGTGAGTGGGCTCTTTTCCTTCTCCTCTACTCCTTCATGCCTAATAATATGGAAAACACGTAATGGCTTGAACACTTGGGCTGAAACATCGGGAAGCACTACACTGAGGCGTGCATAGAGTGTGCGTCGTTGGCTTGGTAGGATTGTGGCTTGAATGGTTTACGCGTTGGATAGTTGGATACGATAGCTGGATTATTCATTTGAGGCGATCGGTTGGATTACTTGGGATTATGCTTGGACGGTTGAAAATATACAAGTTGGAATGATATAATTGAGGCAATAGGAATATTGGAAATATCGAGAATTTGGGCGAGCGAGCGTGCATTCGTGCGCGAGTATCACTTGGTCGCTTTGTCTTACAAAGCGAGCAGTTGTGGTTCGAAACCGAACAACTGCATCGGCGAGGGCGTTGTGTCGCTTGATGGGGCATCGTGCCACGAATGGGGCATTGTGCCACTGAAACGGCATTGTGCCATGGGTTTGTCCCGAGTTGGGGTGTTGCATCCAATATGAAATATTGTGTTGAGAAGAGGCATCGTGCCTATGAAACACTTGATATATTGGTACCTTGGGCTATATATTGAGGTCGAGATTTGGATCTCTTGGTTGGATATGTTGGAAGAATGGTTATGGATATTTGGTTGGATATAGGTTGAACGAGTCTAGGATCGCTTGGTGGGGCGAGAATGTTCGATCCTCTCGTCATACCTACGTGTCTGCATAGTCACGGACAACCTGGGTGGCACAGGGTTTGGTTTCCTCGAACGGGTGCTCCGGGGCACCGGGACCGTTCGGCCATGGAGGAGACAATTTGGGTATCGCGTTTTGGGCGCGGTACCAGCGGTTGGATGCGATTCAGTTGGGTTAGCTACTTAGCGCTGTTTCGAATAAAACCGCATTGATCTGTCCGATCAACGTCATTTATGGCCTTTGGCCAGTGACTTCATATAAGAATAGATGTTGGCTTGCTTTACTTTGGTTGGTTTGTGCATCGTGTAGGCGCGGCCACCTTGCCTCGGCAAGAGTGTGCACTCGAGAGTGGGATATAAACTTTGGTTGAGAATGGATATTGAGGCGAGACTGATGGTTCGATATGTTATCGTGCAAGCGATGACATTGAGTTAAACGGGTCGGCTATATTAAACTGCTTGTCGTTTGGTTTGAGAATGAATGCTAGCATGCTTAAACTGCTTTACTGCTTTCCTTAACATGTCATTCATATGCCATGAAACGAATCTAGGATTCAACTAGAAAGATCACCATTTAACTGTGTGCATTCACTACTTTACTTAGTGTCGGCTTAGACGAGTGGGTTACCCCGCTCACCAGTACGGTTGTGTACTGACCCACGTTTGTGGGCAATATTTTAGGTACACAGACGTAGTGGCACTGCTTGGATATACGGGACAAGATGTATGAACTGTAAGTACCTTTGTGGGCTAGAGAAAGAGCAAGAGTTATTTCATCGTCTCCGTGGCATCGCCTTTGTGGCATTGACTCGGGGTATCTCATTTGGACCCTATCGTGAGCTTCGCTGTGTATACTCTGATGTGTGCTTGGTACACAATTAGCTTCCGCTGTAACTTGGTTGTTTCGATGATAACTTTCGTGTTTAACAACATCGCCTTGTACGAGCGCAACTCCAGGCTCGTACGGCATCACGTCCCGAATAGAACGATTGTCCCGCGGGAGAGCTACAACGTGGTAATTTCACGTTCAGCGGGGACTATTGGGCTTGCGGGAGTTTGGGGCATGACAGATTGGTATCAGAGCGCCCGGTTTATTTCTTCGGACTTGGTCCTTCGCTTCATCACAAACTCAAAAATCGCTTTTGTGTGTCGTTAGCTCTTGACTCTACTCGGTGCCGCATCGGATATTTCATGCAATAAGTCTAATTATTGCTGGTTTTGGTTGCATTATATTTCTTGGTTGGGTTGCCTTGGTTGGTTTTCGTAGGATCGCTTAGTCTCGTTAGGCGTTGTTGCATTCGTGCAGCAAGTTGGTTGGCGTTGTTGCATTTGTGCAACAAGTGTGGGCTTTCGTTGGGTTGGCTTGGCTTATCATTTGGGAGATTCTGATTGCCTCAATGGATCAGTTGGTTGGCTAACGAGATTTGGTTATGCAGCATGTTTTGAGTAGAAACATTCGTAGAGAATAGATCATTGCACGAGTTGCTCGTCAAGCGATTGTGTTGGATAGAAGTTAGAATTTTGGCTGTGGCGCATCGGTTGAGAAAGTCTGAGTTTGGCTCGGGAATATCAAGGATAAGTTGGAACGAGTTGCTCGTATAACAAATGTGTGAAATCGTTGGAAATGGTTGGATAATTCAAGCATTGCCTGAGTTTTGTGTCAAACTCGAATTGGGAAAGGCATGATCACACTTAAGGGATGGTTCGAACGGATCTTGGATTCGTGCAAGAAATCGTAATGTGAGTAGCGACTCGATTCGGAGTGGTATATAGGATACCACATTTTGAGCAAGGGATTGGAAACATTTTGGTTGGACATCTATGGAAATTTCCTGAACGGACTCGTGAAACGAGAATACAAGTTGGTTGGTGCAAGTCGGTATAGTGGGAAGAATGAAAATGGAGCAAGCGAATATTGAGTTGAGCATATCGTGAACGGACTGATGCAAATGAAAGCATCGTTGGGCTTAAGAGATGGGCGGAACCGGAACGAACATTTGGATTATGCTTGAGCAAAGCGATGGGATTATCGGAAGGATAGCGAGCACGAACTACGATTTTGGGCAACACATTTGAGTTGTTGGTTGAGCATAGAAACACGATATTGGTCTGGAGGGACAATGAGATAGATTCACACAAACTTGAAGGAATTTTGGATATTGCTGCTCGAGAAGTCGACTCAGGTTAGCGGAAATAGAATTTTGGGCAAGATGGTGCAACGATGGTAGACGGATTCTCCGGAAAGACGTGGACGGGATTATGGCAACAACGGAAGGCAAAGATTTTGGCGGACAGACTTTTAAAGATAGCTAAATGTGGGAGCAACGTCGGAACAAATAACTGTGCTGCTCGAGTAAGTTGGACGTGCATTGTGGGACGCAGCAAATGGATAAGAATTGGAGCAAGTCTTGGGTTTTGAGAATCATTGCAATTTGTAGTGCGAGAATCGAACATGCAATTCAAAAATTTGATGGATTCAGGACAGAACGACGGATTGATGGAAAACGGTTTCAACGAGCGCGGTTCTCGGTTTCGAAAACTTCGCTCGGATGGATGGTTGAATTTTGATTCGGGTTTACAGATGAGATATAGCATGGTTTATAGTAACTGTCCATCGTGATAATTACAATTGTCGAGCGTAGCTTCGGGACAGCTGACCCTAAGCGACCTTGCCCGTCGAATCGGATATGAATATGGTAGACCCATAGAACGACCCTTGAGGCGGCGTATTTGGGAATGCGTCGAGGGCAGATGTGAGCAATAAGATTTGGCTTATTGACTGAGTGTTGGAATTTGAGAGACCCTTGGGATAGTCTTCAGCTGAAGATGCAGCCAGAAGATCGAAGCGATGGTGAAGTAGCCTAGTCAACTGATGAGATTCAGAGTCACAGATTTTTGTAGATGGCATCGCCTTTGACTCATCGTGCTCTGGAAGGGAATAGCATTTATATGAATGGACGACTGTGGCGGCTCGTTCAAATCAAATCTTTGCGAATACTGGAAGGGACAGATGTGCCTCAGATTTACAAGATGTCTCGGAACTTAGTCTGGGAAACATGCTCGTTCGGAAGGCAAAGATGATATTCTATGCTTCGAGGCAGTGGAAGCAGCGCGAAGAACTATTTCATGCGCAACCTAAGAATTGTGGCGAGTGTGTCCACGTTGAAATCGTGGCGACACAATCCCTTTGGCGTGGCGGCGAGATCTTCGTGGATCACACGAACCTCAATATAGATGTTCACCCTGTGAGATATTGAGATGGCAGGAAATGTGTTGGACTGAGCTGATCTAAGCAAAGTTGATATTTGGGTAAGTCGCATAGCTGGGGTAGATCAGTTGAGATTATCGTTCGGTGCATGAGATAATATTTGGAGATGTTGCTAGTACTGATTTCAGAAATAGTGGAATGGATTGAGCTGGAACGCGAACTCATTGAGTCGGTAGAAAATCTGCATAATTGAGGATAGCGCTCGAGCGAATATGTTGGAATGGAAATCGTGATTTGGTTCAATTGGGAGCAAAGCAAATGGATGCCTCGAACATAAAGATACCCTTGTAACTTGTTCAAATTTGCTATCGTAAAGCTCGGCTGAAATGCATGTATTTTAGGACGCCTTAAATATATGTACGATCCAAAACTAAGCGATACGAAGAATTCGTATTGAGCTGCAAGGAGGATGTGGGAATTCGTGAAATTGATTCGAGCGTTCAGCAGAGCGAGATATTGAGTCAGAGATAGTGAATATGAGAGTTGCATAGAGCAGATCTATGGAATTGGATTGTGGCATGCTAGTAAGGAATAAGTACCAGCATGGTTCGTGGACGAACCTGATTTTAAGTGGTATATTATGTAACGCCCCGCAACCGCTCGGAGCGTTACGCTGAGTCGGAGTCGGATTTAATGAATCAAATGCTGGTTACATTTGAAATATCAGATTTCGGGAAGAAGGATTAATCGAGTTGGTTTCAATGTGCAGATGGCTAGCGGGTTCGATGAAAATCAGGTGTTCGTTCAGAACAGTACTGAATAGCTGGATGGAAACGATAATGTCGTCTTCCTTAGTCCGATCGGTCGGATGATTTGGAGAGCATGTCCTGCTCGCACGGTCATACCAGTTGAGTAGATCGCGCTTGCATCGGACCACGGGTTCAAGGGATTGGCCGTATCGGCAGGACAGGATGCCTAACGGATTCAAACAATGTGAGTGGACTCTTTCCCTTCTCCTCTACTCCTTCATGCCTAATAATATGGAAAACACGTAATGGCTTGAACACTTGGGCTGAAACATCGGGAAGCACTACACTGAGGCGTGCATAGAGTGTGCGTCGTTGGCTTGGTAGGATTGTGGCTTGAATGGTTTACGCGTTGGATAGTTGGATACGATAGCTGGATTATTCATTTGAGGCGATCGGTTGGATTACTTGGGATTATGCTTGGAAGGTTGAAAATATACAAGTTGGAATGATACAATTGAGGCAATGGGAATATTGGAAATATCGGGAATTTGGGCGAGCGAGCGTGCATTCGTGCGCGAGTATCACTTGGTCGCTTTGTCTTGCAAAGCGAGCAGTTGTGGTTCGAAACCGAACAACTGCATCGACGAGGGCGTTGTGTCGCTTGATGGGGCATCGTGCCACGAATGGGGCATTGTGCCACTGAAACGGCATTGTGCCATGGGTTTGTCCCGAGTTGGGGTGTTGCATCCAATATGAAATATTGTGTTGAGAAGAGGCATCGTGTCTATGAAACACTTGATATATTGGTGCCTTGGGCTATATATTGAGGTCGAGATTTGGATCTCTTGGTTGGATATGTTGGAAGAATGGTTATGGATATTTGGTTGGATATCGGTTGAACGAGTCTAGGATCGCTTGGTGGGGCGAGAATGTTCGATCCTCTCGTCATAGCTACGTGTCTGCATAGTCACGGACAACCTGGGTGGCACAGGGTTTGGTTTCCTCGAACGGGTGCTCCGGGGCACTGGGACCGTTCGGCCATGGATGAGACAATTTGGGTATCGCATTTTGGGCGCGGTACCAGCGGTTGGATGCGATTCAGATGGGTTAGCTACTTAGCGCTGTTTCGAATAGAACCGCATTGATCTGTCCGATCAACATCCTTTATGGCCTTTGGCCAGTGACTTCATATAAGAATAGATGTTGGCTTGCTTTACTTTGGTTGGTTTGTGCATCGTGTAGGCGCGGCCACCTTGCCTCGGCAAGAGTGTGCACTCGAGAGTGGGATATAAACTTTGGTCGAGAATGGATATTGAGGCGAGACTGATGGTTCGATATGTTATCGTGCAAGCGATGACATTGAGTTAGACGGGTCGGCTATATTAAACTGCTTGTCGTTTGGTTTGAGAATGAATGCTAGCATGCTTAAACTGCTTTACTGCTTTCCTTAACATGTCATTCATATGCCATGAAACGAATCTAGCATTCAACTAGAAAGATCACCATTTAACTGTGTGCATTCACTACTTTACTTAGTGTCGGCTTAGACGAGTGGGTTACCCCGCTCACCAGTACGGTTGTGTACTGACCCACGTTTATGGGCAATATTTCAGGTACACAGACGTAGTGGCGCTGCTTGGATATACGGGACAAGATGTATGAACTGTAAGTATCTTTGTGGGCTAGAGAAAGAGCAAGAGTTATTTCATCGTCTCCGTGGCATCGCCTTTGTGGCATTGACTCGGGGCATCTCATTTGGACCCTATCGTGAGCTTCGCTGCGTATACTCTGATGTGTGCTTGGTACACAATTGGCTTCCACTGTAACTTGGTTGTTTCGATGATAACTTTCGTGTTTAACAACATCGCCTTGTACGAGTGCAACTCCAGGCTCGTACGGCATCACGTTCCGAATAGAACGATTGTCCCGCGGGAGAGCTGCAACGTGGTGATTTTACGTTCAGCGGGGACTATTGGGCTTGCGGGAGTTTGGGGCGTGACAGCCCCAACTCCGGCGAACTCGACGACCCCACTACCTCGCCGACAGCAGCCGTGCCTAGCCGCCGTGCCCTAGCCGCCACCTTGCCGCGTCGCGCCGCCTAGCGAAATCGCATTTTTCAGTCTTCTTCGGAGCCCTGTTCAGGTGACTGTTTCTCTCTTCTCGCTGTCCCATTTTCTGTTCCGTCTGCTGTGACGCGTAGCCTGCGTAACCCTCTCGATACCCGTGCAACTCGCTCGGGGTATCGCGTCCTGTGGCGGTCGTAAACTGCGACCCAAAATCAGGAAAATAATTGCCCTATTTTTTCCCGAAACTGGGTGCGCCCCGCTAAACGGGATGACTTGGTCATGTGCGGACTTCACCGAAAGGTGCGCGCCGTTAATACGGACGTGTGGGATTTTGCAGAAGTTAATTTGGATATGCGTGCACACCGGAATCAATCTGTATCCGTCGACATCGTCCCGTATCGGCCCTGCTCTGGAACTCGTTGTAACTTCGTGTACGCACGTCGTATCGAAATAAAACTTGCGCCATCGGACTCGTAGCAATACGCTGGTCATGTGACCCAAGTTTGGTTCGATTCTGAGAACGTTGACAAAATCGCGTATTGTGGGCCCCATAGCTCCACTTGACGGGCGATTTTGTGATCGGCTCATCGGAATCCAGTTATGGACATTCCTTTGGGTTCGTATCGTCGTTCTGGACTTGTGGACAATAAGTTTGACGAATTTGGAGAACATTGTCTTTGACACATTTTTCGGTTCGAAGCGGGCCACATGTGGACCCCGCTTTGACCAGAAACTGTCACTTTTGCCCCTGTGTCCAAATTGGACTCAAGGACAGGCAATTCTAGCTATTTTATATCTTCTGAATATGATGGTAATGTTTATTTCAGTAAACGGAGAAGTACATGCAGATCCCGCTGATACCAGAACAACAGTTGGTAATCAAATTTCAGGCAAGTGTACCTTGCCAAACTTGCAGTACCTGCTTCATATTGTTATCTTGATTTATTTATATGATGTACATGCTTAACCTAGGACCGTGTGACATTACTTAACGTCCGAACAATATTCGGTTGTCAACGCCGTACGCGGAGTTGTGTAACGTCACCTAGAGATGGATATCGAGACCCTATACATTTTTCGTGCTTGCATTATCAAGTACGTCATACCATAGGACACCTGATACTATTCATGAGACAGAATCTTCCTGAGATATTCATGGTGATTCTGTATAGGTTACAGGATTCGTGACATAGATATTACATATGCTTAACTATCATTATGACTCGCTGCATTAGTTAGAGGTCATGATCTTGCGTGTTATGGACATGAGACATCGTGGACATGAGACGTATGATTACATTGGGTGGGGAGAGACACACCATACTACATGCTGATTATTGATATATATATATACTATACTACTGGAGGTGCTTGGGCACATATACTAGAGTCGTGATACTACTTGCTTTGGCATATATACTGGAGTCGTGATACTACTTGCTTTGGCATATATACTGGAGTCGTAATACTATTGCTGCTATGGATTTCCCCGACACAGAGCCTATAGTAGTTTCAGCCTAAGTATGATTAATGCTCTCATTTGCATAACACCTAGCTGGTACTTAGTTTACCCTTTGATACATTTTATATACTGCATTTATTCTGGCATGCTGTTTCTTGTACCTTGTTACGTCCCTCTGAGTACCTGGTCCCTTGCCAGTTTTGCAGCATAGACCGTTGTGGAGCCTGTGTGGAGTTGCTGATGTGTGTTGCTTGGTCTTGCAGGAATTGGTGTCAGGTACTTATATCATTTCTTTCGGAATATTGGTTATTATTCATATTGTTTATTCATCTGCTGATATAGCCTAGTTTTATGGACTCATATTCCTTTCTCGAGTCTATTCGAGCTTATGTGTTACTGGCGGCCGACTTTAGCACATGTAGCTCATTCTTGTATATTTCGTTCATTGTGGATTGAGGCATAGATATATATATATATATATATATATATATATTTACTTGATTATATAGATAGTGACCATTCTATTACAGCTTATACGTATTCGAATCGAACCAGAGTCTGGTCGAATGCGTAGCTGACATGTTAAGTATTCCTAGTCCTACGTATTTTGGGACTGGGGCGTGACATATTTCTGTAGTGGCCCATGTAGGTCCTGATTAAATCGTTTCGTTTACTTTCCGGTACCGAGCCAGCCTGTAATCAAAGTTAGTAGTGTTTGCATCTCAATCCACAACTGACTTGAAAATTCTTTAGCACTTGATTATCGCCCTTGGACTTCGTAATTGTACTCTTTCAAATCTCTTCGACATCCTTATTATTGTTTATCATCTCTTCCTATTTCGGAGAGATGAATGTTCGTGCACGGTGTTTCCTCCAGAAGCAGATCCTCGTCAAGGCAGAAGAAGATATGCTGGATATAAATTTTTGAGAAGACGGTTACCCTTAGTATGATAGTAGATAGGTTATTCCTAAATGCTAGAGTTAGTGTAGATTTTAGCATGAGAATTGAATATAATATCAGAGGCCTAGAACTAACAGAACCTCACCCTTGCTTATAGGTAGCAAGTAATTTGGAAGTATTAGAAGAAAGGAAAGAGGGTTTGACTCTAATGCACTGGAATACTTTAGGGAATACATAGTTTGATGCTAGGGGTCAGATGTGACTCATGATGGTGATACAAGGAATTGCATTATGACATTAAGAAAACAGAACCTTACTTAACAGGCCAAGGTGGTTAAATCCTTAGTTGTCTTGTGACTTTTAGTATCAAAATTAGATCTTATGACCCAGCTGTTACACCCCTACTATTTGTGCCGAAGAAGGATAGGATGGTACGCTTGTGTATTGACTATAGGGCACTGAACCCTGTAACCATCAAGAACCGGTATCCCTTGCCATGCATTGACAGCCTATTCGATTAGTTGAGTGGTATGAGTGTATTCTCAAGATAGATCTTAGGTCCGGTTATTACCAGATTAGAGTGAAGAAGGAGGATATACCAAAGACAGCCTTCAGGACCAAGTATGGACTCTATAAGTTCTTAGTTATGCCGTTTGGTTCAACCAACGCGCCACCTGTGTTCATGATTTTGATGAACGAAGTTTTTATCAGTATCTGGACAAGTTCGTGGTTGCGTCTATTGATGACATCTTGATTCCAAAAGCCACGCAGAGCACGAGCAACACTCTTTCAACAGGCCCAACAACAGAAGATGACACCACTGCAAGGGCGTGGACAGCTTTCGCGATGACCTTGGAGGATGCGCATACTCGTGGAGTAGCAAATGCGCGTAAGTTTTTCATAGTTATCTATTCTTAGTATTGCTTTAGCACGTGCCTGTTAGTTCGTGACCTTAGTCTTAAACCTGGTATTTTTGAACTTGTTAATAATAACCTAGGATATTTTTATAATTGATAACCTAGTTTTTCTAAGCTGTAGTATTCTTGCTTTAACTAGATTTCCTTCACTCTTGAATTTACATAACTTTCATTGCTTAGGGAAATAATATTTTTCCCTATGTGTTTTGCTTAAACCCTCATCCTTTGATTCCCTTGATCATGATTCTTTGATGGTGTCGTACTTCGAACCTGTTTTGCAAATATGTCATCTCTGCTGACTGGTTATTTCTTTGATTGCGAGGACGCAATCCTCTTAAGGGGGTAGATTGTAAACCCCCAGATTTTTCAGAATTTAAAAATCAATTTTCAGAATTTTTTTAGAATTTTCTGTGATTTTTTAACTAATTAAAATCAAGGTATTCTGGTATTAAATAATTTTAAATATTTATAATAAATATTAAAATATTATGAAAATAATATTTTTGGGTGTAAAATAAAATATTAGATGTAGGATCATTTTCCTGGAATTTATTGGACCCCGGAACCATTTTTAAAGACCTAAAAATTAAGTTATTAAACCCTAAATAAACCAATATAAACCAAAATAAACCCGGTTTAATTTTGAACCAAACCAACCCAGACTGGCCCAAATTCTAAACCCTAATTTAAAACCCCTAGCGGGTCGGGTCGGGTCTGAACCCAACCCGGAACCCGTTAACCCGAACCCGACCCATACTCTATCGGATCGGGTCGGATCCGGATCCTAAATCCGAACCCGCTAAGACCCGTTAACCCATTACTGCAGAATCCCTAACCGCTCGGCTCCCCGACGGTTCCCCTCCGCCGTTCCCACCGTGCAGACCGCCGGCGGTTACGCTCCGCCTGCTCCGCCTGCTCCGCCCAACGTCTTTTCCCCTTCGCCTCCCCTCTCCGCCAGTAATGGCCGCCGGATCGCCTCCCTCTCCCCTATATAAACCCTACAGCTCCACCTGTCACGCCCTAGTCCCAAAAATGCGTAGGACTATGACACGTAAGTATGCCAGCCGCATGATATGGCAACTCCAATATATGAAAACCATAACCCATACGTACGCTGTAATATGAATATCAATCCACAAGTGGTATAAACATATGTCACCAGTCACAGGGTATAATCTAAATCTCATCCACCAAAATCAAATATAAATAAATAACCAATATCTATGAAACTAGGTCTCAATATAGGTATCTAAGGATGATGGTTGGATGGAAATAAATCCACTACCAACTCGAATATAAGAGCAAATATAAAATAAGTACAACACAATCAAACCCAATATAAGTATACCAGCTATCGATCACGGCTCGAAGAGAAGACATCCACGAAGCATATACAACCATCCAAATCTGCGCTCCTGCAAATACTCAAGAACAGGTACACCTGGCACCGGACCAGGTCCTCAGAGGGACATAACAAGATACTTAAACACATGCCAATAAAATACTGAAATAAATATCCAATGGGGTCGCCTAACCATCTAAGTGGATGCAGTTAAGAACAACTTTCCCCACAAGTGAGCTATCTGGCTGAAAACTGGGATTTGGCATGGTTCTCTATTGGAGATCCAGGGGCCTACAAAGGCACGACGACTTTCGAACGCCGGAGGCCCGCCTGATAATAATATAATATATAGTGGTCATCACCGCCCGTATCTCCAGCGGAGAATCCGGCCGCACAATAGAAAAAGTGTAAAGGAGCTCAAATACGGTACTTGTTGTTCTCCCCACCCCATGCTCTAAGCATGTCACATCCATGACACAATAACACCTCTAATAACTGCCAAGTCTACTAGCATGCAAAGTTTCTAACAACAGTTATTCTTAACGCACGGCCCATACGTACAGGAGGCCAGACCTGCACGCAAGTCCGTGATCTACATGAGACTCACAACCCGTGTAACAACTATGTCACGGCCAATGAACCTAATAATGCTACATGATAATGGGGTAGTCTCATAAACAAGGTCAATGCAATACATAGATAAAAACATATCGCGACGATACCGTCACGTGCATTTTATATAACAGTTAAAATATATGAACTAAGACAGAAAATAAAGATGCATGCAACATATGGAATATAAATAATAGTACAATGGCAAGGTATACTTGCCTGGCAAGGAAGCTGCAATATACCAATAACTTGCTCCAGAAATCACGCAGAACAATCTAATATCCTATGTACACATAAATATAATATAATATAATTATTAGTCATTACACTAGCACATACTCAACCACATTTATACTGGAATCAGGGGGTATACTAGGGGTAACACTAGTCATCTAACACGGTCAATTATGCGTTGAATTAAGCGGGTGTCGCGTCTTCAAGTACTGTACGAAATCAGTCAGTCAACTGACAGGTGTCTATGCCAGTACGTTAATGTATGCAAGGCAGACAAATTCACAAGTTCTTAGGGTCTGTCACGCCCCAGTCCCAAAATGCCGAGGGACTGGATGCGCGGCAATGGCCAGCAGCACGCACCGATGGATAACCCAATTTAATGGATCCATCAGGGCATGCTTAAGCTGTAGTCTAATAATAAATAGATCCAACAGTACAAGTCACAGTCTATACTAATCTCATCCACAACAGATGATCACCGATTAAATGCCAGAAATAATGCAATAGAATAAATAAGCAATCTCAAATAAGTGTCTCGAGAACAATCCGAGAATATGTCTGGTACATCGAATGCAAATAGACAGGAAATAAATCAACTGAAAATAGAAATACTGAGTATATGGAGCCGGTACTCAGGAGAAGTCTTCTGCCACGATCTCGTCCTCAGGTTCCTGTTATGTTCCGAGAAGTGCTCCTGTTCCGTACACCTCGGGGTAGATCTCTTCGGCTATACCTGGGGACATAGTCCTTTCCAGGTCCTCAGGGGACATAACAAGGTACAGATAATACAAGCCAAAATAAATGCAGTACAGAAATAAAGGAACAATAGGGTAGATAAATAAACCAGCTAAGTGATATGCAAGTGAGAGTTTTAGTCATACTCAGGCTGAGACTACTACAGGATCAGTGTCGAAGAAACCATAGCAGTATTTTCTCGAAGGGCCAGTAAGGTACCAAAGCTCTGTATCAGAGACTAAGACACCTCCAGATAATATTATTTATATTTATAATCAGCCTTGATATGGTAATACTCTTCCCACCCCATGTAATCTCACGTCACAGTTCCATGATGTCTCAGGTCCAGTCACGCAAGATCAAACTAATGCAATAAGTCAGAATAGATTCTAAGCAAGTAAACTGTAATGTCATGAATATGTATCCTATACGGAATCACCTTGAATGCCTCAGGAAGATTTCGTCTCATGAATAGTGTCAAGTGTCCTGGGTATAATGTACTTAATATGGCAAGTACGAGATTATAAATGTCACGATATCCATCTCTAGGTGACGTTACACAACCCCGCGTACGGTGTTGGCACCCGACTATAATCGGACGCTAAGCATGTCACACGGCCCTAGGGTTGAGCATGTACAATAGTTATAATGTATATATTCAAAGGAATAAATAGCAAAAACTGCAAGTTTGGCAAGGTACACTTGCCTAGTGTTTCGGCTCCAATTGTAGCTCTGACTTCAGCTGGAATTGCAGGCGGTACTCTGGCTACTGAAATAAACATCACCATCAGATCCAGAAAATATCAATCAGCTAGAAACGCCTGTCCTTGAGTCCAATTTGGAGACAAGGGCAAAAATGACATTTCGGGTCAAAACGGGGTCCATATGTGGGCCCGCTTTGCACCGAGAAACGTGTCAGGGTCAAAGGTCTCCAAATCTATCCAACTTAGTGTCAACAGGTCAGGAACGATGATACGAACCCAACGGAACTTCCAGAATTGGATTCCGATGAGCCGGTCACAAAATCTCCCGTCAAGTGGAGCCTGTGGGGCTCACGACACGCGATTCTGTCAACGTTCTCAGAATCGAACCAAACTTGGGTCACAGGACCAGCGTATTGCTACGAGTCCGATGGCGCATGTTTCGTTTCGATCCGACGTGTGTACACAAATTTAGGGCACGATTCAGAAAAGTCGGATACGGGGCGTTGTCCGCGGATACGCGTTGATCCTGGTGTGCACGCACACCTGAATCGACTTCTGCGAAATCCCACACGTCCGTATCAACGACGCACACGTATCTGTGAAGACCGTGCACGACCAAGTCGTTCCGTTTGGCGGGGCGTACTCAGTTCCGGGGTGAATCAGGGCGTTGGTTTTTCCTGTTTTTGGATCGCGGTTCGCGATCGCCACAGGACGCGATGCACCGAGCGGGTTGCACGGGCACCGAGGGGGTCATGCAGGCTATGCAACACAACTGACGGAATCGAAAATGAGTAAACGAGCAGGGAGATACGCGTACCTGAACAGGGTCCGAAAAACCCAAAAATCTCGTATCCGACACGACGCGAAGAGCCGTGTCCGTGTCCGTGTCCTGTGTACTGTGTCCTAGGGTTTAGGGCTCTCAGGCGGAGCTCCGGCGAGGTGGCGGAGGAGGGAGTGACCGGAGGGGTTGACTCGGGGGGGATTTATAGGAGAGCTAGGCGGGGGGGTCGGCCGGGAGAGGCAGAGGAGAGGGCTTACGGGTGTGGGGACGTGGCGGGGTGGCCGGGTGAGGTGGCCAGGGCGGAGACGTGGCCGCGGGGCGGCGGATCCGGCGGGAGACGCGGGGGGGGGGGATTCGACTGGGTCAGGGGAGAGGGGAGAGGAGCGGGTCGGGCTCGCGGGCGGGTCTGGCTGACCCGACCCGACCCGGTAGCCACGGGCTGGGCCGGTTGGGCTGGGCTGGTTGGGCCGGGCTCGGGTTAAGGGTTTAGGATTAATAAATAAATAAATAAATAAATAATAATAAATAAATAATAAAAAATAAATAATTGTTTTTAGGTGATTTAAAAATAGGTCCGGGGCCCAATAAATTTCCAGAAAATTACCCTAAGTCCAGTTTTTTATTTTACACCCAAAAATATTATTTTCATAATATTTTAATCTATTTTAAAAATATTGAATTTTACTTAATGCCAAAAATGCCTTATTTTTAATTAGCAAAAATTTTCGAAAATCCTAGAAAATTCCGAAAAATTCAGTTTTGAAAATCTTGAAAAATCAGGGGGTTTACAATCTACCCCCCTTAAGAGGATTGCGTCCTCGCAATCAAAGAATAACCGGTCAACAGATATGACGCGATCGCAAGCACAGTTCGAAACACATAACAAGATACTTAGGGAAATATCGTTTCCCTAAGAATGAAAGTTTTGCACTTTCCAGAGTAAATAAATCTAGTTAGAGCAAGAGAACTACAACTTTTAGAAAACTAGGTTATTATTAACAAGTGCAAGTTACTAGGTTGTGGCTGAGGTCACGAACTAATAGGCACGAGCTAAAATAAGACTAGAAACGGATAACTACAAATCACTTACGCGCACTAGCTACTCCATGAGTCTGCGCGTTCTCCACGGTCATCGCGTAAGCTTGTTCGCGTCCTTGAGGTAGTGCCCTCTGCTGTTGCTGGGCTTGCTGGTAGGGTGCTGCTTGAGGCGCTGGTGGGGCTTGCTGGTTCGCCCTTGGTACTCTTTCTCTACGCTCAGGGCAGTCTCTCACTGCATGCCGTCTGGATCCGCAGCCTAAGCATAGTCCGAATTTTCGTCTACACTCTTTCTCGACATGGCCTATCTTGCCGCAGTAGTAACAAGTAGGAAGGAATGAGGCTCTTGGTGCTGCTCTTGGTGGTGGGTTTATTTGTTGACGCTTTGCAGACTCCTCTTGTGCTGCTCTGGTTGGTGCGGATGTGGAAGGCCGCTTTAGGCGAGACTCTCTCCTGGTGACGCGTTCCATGCGTCGGGCTGTAGCAAGGACGTCTGAGTAAGAGGTAGGTGCGACGGATCCAATCAGTCTCTGTAGCTCGAAGTTCAGTCCGTCGAAGAATTTTTTGGCCTTCTCTTCCTCTGTCGGGATCAGGGTTGGGGCAAAGCGGCTCAGACGAATGAATTTCGCGTTGTATTCTTCCACCGTCATAGTATCCTGAGTGAGGCGATTGAACTTGTCCCGAAGTTCTGATCGTGCGATAGCCGGAATGTACATCTCCTGGAAGAGTCTGGAGAACTCCTCCCAAGTGACTCGGTCTGGTCCGAGCCGTCTCTCTTCGGATAGCCACCAGTGATGGGCATTGCCCGTCAATTGCATTCTGACGGCAATCATCCAACGTTCCCGTGGTAGCTCTGCTGCTTCCAGTTGATGTTGTATGTTGGTGAGCCACTCATGAACTTCTGTGGGCTCCTCCTTGCCAGAAAAAGTGCGGGGCTTCAGTTGGCGAAAGTCAGTGATAGAGCCCGTCGATGGCCGTCGAGCTGGTAGGTTGGCCTGCTCCAGTGCAGTTACGATACTGCTCCTCAAGTAATCAGCCTCGCGACGCTGAGCCTCGTGTTGGATTTGTTGTTGGGCTTTCATCATCGCGTAGATCATTTGGAATATCTGTTGCCCGTCAATCGGCTGTCCTTGTGGGAATACGGGCGCTGGTGGAACGAACTGCGGCGGGGGTGGGATGTCATCACACCGAAATATGGAGGTAGGTTGACCTGCCTGCTGGCTCTGTTGAGTTGATGGAACTCCTCCGACTGGTGTCACTTCGTCGTCATAGGTGACACCTGTAGCTTGTGGTGTTCCGGCGGGAGTCTCGTTGCACTCTTGTGGGTCCATTTCTCTGCATCCAAAATAAACAATAAGAGGCGTACAGGAATCAAGGCAGGATGCAAGTAAATTATTTGAAGTCGATATAGAGATCAAGAATGATTCAAGCAAGTGGATGAGATCCTAAAACTTATCCTATTCTTATTGCAGGCCTGTTCGGTCCCTAAGTTGAAACCGAACAATTTATTCGTTGACCTGCATGGGCCACCATAAAAACCATGTCACACCCCAGTCCCAAAATGCCGAGGGACTGGATGCGCGGCAATGGCCAGCAGCACGCACCGATGGACAACCCAATTTAATGGATCCATCAGGGCATGCTTAAGCTGTAGTCTAACAATAAATAGATCCAACAGTACAAGTCACAGTCTATACTAATCTCATCCACAACAGATGATCACCGATTAAATGCCAGAAATAATGCAATAGAATAAATAAGCAATCTCAAATAAGTGTCTCGGGAACAATCCGAGAATATGTCTGGTACATCGAATGCAAATAGACAGAAAATAAATCAACTGGAAATAGAAATACTGAGTATATGGAGCCGGTACTCAGGAGAAGTCTTCTGCCACGATCTCGTCCTCAGGTTCCTGTTATGTTCCGAGAAGTGCTCCTGTTTCGTACACCTCGGGGTAGATCTCTTCGGCTATACCTGGGGACATAGTCCATTCCAGGTCCTCAGGGGACATAACAAGGTACAGATAATACAAGCCAAAATAAATGAAGTGCAGAAATAAAAGAACAATAGGGTAAATAAATAAATCAGCTAAGTGATATGCAAGTGAGAGTTTTAGTCATACTCAGGCTGAGACTACTACAGGATCAGTGTCGAAGAAACCATAGCAGTATTTTCTCGAAGGGCCAGTAAGGTACCAAAGCTCTGTATCAGAGACTAAGACACCTCCAGATAATATTATTTATATTTATAATCAGCCTTGATATGGTAATACTCTCCCCACCCCATGTAATCTCACGTCACAGTTCCATGATGTCTCAGGTCCAGTCACGCAAGATCAAACTAATGCAATAAGTCAGAATAGATTCTAAGCAAGTAAACTGTAATGTCATGAATATGTATCCTATACGGAATCACCTTGAATGCCTCAGGAAGATTTCGTCTCATGAATAGTGTCAAGTGTCCTGGGTATAATGTACTTGATATGGCAAGTACGAGATTATAAATGTCACGATATCCATCTCTAGGTGACGTTACACAACCCCGCGTACGGTGTTGGCACCCGACTATAATCGGACGCTAAGCACATCACACGGCCCTAGGGTTGAGCATGTACAACAGTTATAATGTATATATTCAAAGGAATAAATAGCAAAAACTGCAAGTTTGGCAAGGTACACTTGCCTAGTGTTTTGGCTCCAATTGTAGCTCTGACTTCAGCTGGAATTGCAGGCGGTACTCCGGTTGCTGAAATAAACATCACATCAGATCCAAAAAATATCAATCAGCTAGAAACGCCTGTCCTTGAGTCCAATTTGGAGACAAGGGCAAAAATAATATTTCGGGTCAAAACGGGGTCCACATATGGGCCCGCTTTGCACCGAGAAATGTGTCAGGGTCAAAGGTCTCCAAATCTGTCCAACTTAGTGTCAACAGGTCAGGAACGATGATACGAACCCAACGGAACTTCCAGAATTGGATTCCGATGAGCCGGTCACAAAATTGCCCGTTAAGTGGAGCCTGTGGGGCCCACGACACGCGATTCTGTCAACGTTCTCAGAATCGAACCAAACTTGGGTCACAGGACCAGCGTATTGCTACGAGTCCGATGGCGCACGTTTCGTTTCGATCCGACGTGTGTACACAAAGTTAGGGCACAATTCAGAAAAGTCGGATACGGGGCGTTGTCCGCGGATACGCGTTGATCCCGGTGTGCACGCACACCCGAATCGACTTCTGCGAAATCCCACACGTCCGTATCAACGACGCGCACGTATTTATGAAGACCGTACACGACCAAGTCGTCCCGTTTGGCGGGGCGTACTCAGTTCCGGGGTGAATCAGGGTGTCACGCCCCAGTCCCAAAATACCGAGGGACTGGACACGTGGCAATGGCCAGCAGCATGCACCGATGGACAAACCCAATTTAATGGATCCCTCGGGCATACTTAAGCTGTATTACATCAGTCAGGGTTTTACTATTCTCATCCACAGATATAAGATAGCAACATCAGCAAAAGAAATATTAACAACAACAATCAAAGTAAATAAAATCGGAGAACAATCCGATATTAAGTCTGTTTACACAAGTTCTCAAAGACAGGAAATAAAGAGTTCAATTAATAGGAAATAAAGTCTATTTGCCATAAGACTGAGCAGGACGAAGCAATTGTTTATGAGAAGTCCTCAGCGATCACCTCGTCTTCAGGTTCAGGTACTGCTCCGAGTAGTGCCCCTGTTCCGTACACCTCTGGGTAGATCTCGTCTGCTAAATCTGGGGACATAATCCATTCCAGGTCCTCAGGGGACATAGCAAGGTACAGATAAAATATGCCAAAATATAATGAAGTGCAGAAATAAAGAAACAACAGGGTAAGTAACTAAACCAGCTAAGTGTTCATGCAAGTGAGAGTTATTATTCATACTCAGGCTGAGACTACTACAGGATCAGTGACAAGAAACCATAGCAGTATTTTCTCGAAGGGCCAGTACAGGTGCCAAAGCTCTGTGTCAGAGACTAGGACACATCCAGATTACAATATATCATATATTCAGCCTTGATATGGTAATACTCTCCCCACCCAATGTAATCTCACGTCACAGTTCTCAATGTTCATGTTACGCCAGATTAAACTAATGCAAACAGTCATTTATTAAGTTCTAAGAAAATAAAGCTTAAATCATGAAATCTATATCCTATACAAAACCCCCTTGAATAATCAGGAAGATTCTGTATCATGCTTTGTGTCAGGTGTCCTGGGTATAAAGTACTTGATAGGTCAAGTACAACAGTCATAGAAATTAAAGCAAGAGAATCAAAATGAATCAATAAACTGTAATTTATGGCAAGGTACACTTGCCTGGGTTTCCTGTTCCAATTGTTGCTCTGGCAATAGCTGGATTTGCAGGGACTGCTCCTGTTGCTGAAACAAACATCACCATCAGGTCCAGAACATATCAATCAGCTAGGAACGCCTGTCCTTGAGTCCAATTTGGAGACAAGGGCAATAACGTCAATTTCGGGTCAAGGCGGGGTCCAGATGTGGGTCGCTTTGCACCGAAAAAATACGTCAGAGTCAAAGGTCTCAAAATCAGTCCAACTTAGTGTCAACAGGTCAGGAACGAGGATACGAACCCAACGGAACTTCCAGAATTGAATTCCGATGAGCCATTCTCAAAATCGCCCGTCGAGTGGAGCCTATGGGGCCCACGACACACGATTTTGTCAACGTTCTCAGAATCGAACCAAACTTGGCTCACAGGACCAGCGTATTGCTACGAGTCCGATGACGCAAGTTTTGTCTCGATCCGACGTATGTACACTAAGTTACAGTGAGAATCAGAATGGTCGGATACGGGACGGTGTCCGCGGATACGCACTGATTCCGGTGTGCACGCACACCCGAATCAGCTTCTGCGAAATCCCGCACGTCCGTATCAACGACGCGCACGTATCTGTAAAGACCGCACACGACCAAGTCATCCCGTTTGGCGGGACGTACTCAGTTCCAGGGTGAAACAGGGCGTTGGTTTTCCTGTTTTTGGATCGCGGTGTGCGATCACCACAGGACGCGATGCCCCGAGCGGTTTGTCCGGGCACCGAGAGGGTCATACAGGCTACGCGATACAATTTACGAAATCGAAATCCGAGCTACGAGCAAGAAGTTACAAGTACCTGAAGTGGTCTGAAAAATCGAGTTTCCTCGTGTCAGACTCGCGATACACTGTGTCCGAGTCGAATCCTTGCTGTGTCCGTGTCTACTGTTTGTGTCCGGCCTAGGGTTTCTGCGTCTGGGTCGTGTCCGAGGCTCGTCGGAGGAGGGCGGTGCTGCAGCGGCTGGCCGGAGCTTGAGGAGGCGGTGGCGTCTCGGGCCGGAGGCAGCGGTGTTCGAGCTCGGGTCGTCCGGTGGCGACTGGCTGGGCTCGTCGAGGGTTGGGGAGAGAGAGGGTGAGGGTGGTCGGTGTCGACTGGGAGCTACGGGGAGAGGTCGGCCTGGCGGCGCTCGGGGCTGACGGAGGCGTGGAGGTGGAGCTTGCCGGAGAAGACGGTGGAGGGGAGGCGTCGGGCTCGGCTGGGGCGGTGGCTTTATATAGGAGAGGTGGGGAGAGGAAGCGGCGGCCGGCGAGGGGGGGGGAGAGGGTCCGACGAACGTTGCGGGAGCGGAGACGACGCGGGGAGGCGAGCAGGCGGCGACGGCGACCGTTCCGGCGGCGGTGAGTTCAGGGGTCGGGGAGGGGGAGAGAAAGAGTTCGGGTTGAGGGCAGCCGGGTCGGGTCGGGTCAGGCGGATCCGACCCGATCCGCTAGGATAGGGCACGGGTCGGGTTTCGGGTTAATAGGTCGGGTCTGGGTTGGACCCGGATCCGACCCGATAAGAAATTGGATTTGGTTCAACTTGGTTTGGTTTGGTTTATTAAATAAAACCCGGTTTATTTTGGTTTAATAATTAAATTTGTTTTTAGGACTTTTAAAATCCATCCGGGGTCCAATAAATTCCCGAAAAATTATCCTATGTCTGGTTTTCTATTTTACACCATAAAATATTATTTTCATAATATTTTAATATTATTTAATAACAGTTAAAAATCCTTTAATAATTTAAAACACCTTTTAAAATTCTCAAAAAATTCCAGAAATTCCAGAAAAATGTAAAAATCCAAAAATTAAAATTTTCTTGAAAATCAGGGGGTTTACACAGGGCGTTGATTTTTTCTGTTTTTGGATCGCGGTTCGCGATCACCACAGGACGCGATGCACCGAGCGGGTTGCACGGGCACCGAGGGGGTCATGCAGGCTACGCAACGCAACTGACGGAATCGAAAACGAGTAAACGAGCAGGGAGATACGCGTACCTGAACAGAGTCCGAAAAACCTGAAAATCTCGTGTCCGACACGACGCGAAGGGCCGTGTCCGTGTCCTGGGTCCTGTGTACTGTGTCCTAGGGTTTAGGGCTCTCAGGCGGAGCTCCGGCGAGGTGGCGGAGGAGGGAGTGACCGGAGGGGGCGACTCGGGGGGGGGGGTTTATAGGAGAGCTAGGCGGGGGGGGGGGGGGGGGTCGGCCGGGAGAGGCGGAGGAGAGGGCCGACGGGTGCGGGGACGTGGCGGGGTGGCAGGGTGAGGCGGCCACGGCGGAGACGTGGCCGCGGGGCGGCGGATCCGGCGGGAGACGCGGGGGGGGGGGGGGGGTTCGACTGGGTCAGGGGAGAGGAGCGGGTCGGGCTCGCGGGCGGGTCTGGCCGACCCGACCCGACTCGGTAGCCACGGGCTGGGCCGGTTGGGCCGGGCTCGGGTTAAGGGTTTAGGATTAATAAATAAATAAATAAATAAATAAATAAATAAATAATAATAAATAAATAATTATTTTTAGGTGATTTAAAGATAGGTCCGGGGCCCAATAAATTCCCAAAAAATTATCCTAAGTCCAGTTTTTTATTTTACACCCAAAAATATTATTTTTATAATATTTTAATATATTTTAAAAACATTAAATTTTACTTAATGCCAAAAATGCCTTGTTTTTAATTAGCAAAAATTCCCGAAAATCCCAAAAAATTCCAAAAAATCCAGTTTTGAAAATCTTAAAAAATCAGGGGGTTTACAGGGTCAACATGGTCAAGGTAAGTATGGGATAGTCCACGGTGTCCTAGGGTCGTATAGTCTGAATATTTAGTCATAATTATCAATTAGCATTTACTTACATATATATTCATATAACTAAATAATAATATAACCATTAATTTATTTTAATTTATTTAATTCTAGAATAATTACTCTAAAATCCTATTTTAATCTTATTATTCTGATTTTTATGTTAATTCCTAAATTTTGTCCAAAGAAACTGAATTTTATCAACTCGAGACTCATGGCACGCAAATCGAGGCGATCTGTTGACCGAAAAGTCAACCAACACAAACTCAACTTTCATGCATGATTTCCTGTAGGTTTTGTAAACCCCCTGATTTTTCAAAATTTAAAAACTGGATTTTTCATAATTTTCTAGAATTTTCTGGGAATTTTCTGTAATTTAAAAACAGGGTTTTAATTATTCAATGATTTTTAAATGATAATAAATGATATTAAAATATTATGAAAATAATATTTTTGGATGTAAAATGAAAAACTGGACTTAGGGCAATTTTTCTGGAATTTATCGGACCCCGGACCTATTTTTAAAAGCCTAAAACTATTTTTCTAAATTAAATTAATTAAATAAATGTTTTATTAGTAATTCTATTGTTATTTTTATTATTGTTTTCTTTATTTTCTTTTCTTAGGCCCGGCCCGGCCCAGTGGGCCGAGCCTATGGAACCCAGCCCAGCCTCACCCTTAGCGGGTCGGGCGGGTCCGCTCGCCCGGAGCCCGCCGCCCGACCCGACCCGCTCTTTCACCCTCTCCCCTCCCACGTTCGACCCACGCCGCCGAGAAACCCGCCGCCCGCCGAAAAAGGCGCCTGGCCTCCCCACGACCCCTCCGACCTCTCCGCCACGATGCCCCGGCCTCACCCTCGCCTACGCCCTATATATATCTTCCTCCTCCGCCCTCTTCCACCCCAAACGCCGAGCCCTAACCCTAACTCTACCCCACTCCGGCGAGCCCCCGTCCGGCGACCCACCCTCAGCCCCCTGCGCCGTCCTCCTCCCAGGCGGAGCCCCCTTCCCCTTCCCCTTCCTCTTCCTCCTCCTCCGCCGTGAGCCCGCACCGACGCCGGCGAGAACCCCCTCCTCCTCTCTCCCCGCGGCTGCTGTTCTCCCCTCCGCCCGGAGTCGCAGCCACCGCCCGAGACCTCGACGATCCCCCGCCCGGCCGCAGCTCGCCCCGCCGAGTCCAGCCATCTCCGGTGATCCCCCAGCCAGCAGACCCAGCAGGACACCGGACTCGCTGCCGGACACGCGGACACGTGGACACTGCTGACACGTGTCCAGGACACGAGTCGGACACAGGAAACCCCCTTTTCGTGAAGCCGCCTTCAGGTACTCGTAACTTGCAACTCGGATCTCCGTTTCCGATTCTGTAAATTTCTACGCGAAGCCTGTATGACCCTCTCGGTGTCCGGACAAACTGTTCGAGGCATCGCGGCCTGTGGCGATCGCACACCGCGATCCAAAAACAGGAAAAACCAGACCCTGTTTCACCCCGGAACTGAGTACGTCCCGCCAAACGGGACGACTTGGTCATGCACGGTCTTCACAGACACGAGCGCCTCGTCGATACGGACGTGTGGGATTTCGTGGAAGCTGATTCGGGTGTGCGTGCACACCGGAATCAACGCGTATCCGCGGACATCGCCCCGTATCCGTACTTTCTGGAACGTGCCCTAACTTTGTGTACACATGTCGGATCGAGACCTTGCGCCACTGGACTCGTAGCAATACGCTGGTCCTGTGGGTCAAGTTTGGTTCGATTCTGAGAACGTTGACGAAATCGCGTGTCGTGGGCCCCACAGGCCCCGCTCGACGGGCGATTTTGTGATCGGCTCATCGGAATTCAATTCTGAAAGTTTCGTTGGGTTCGTATCAGCATTTTTGACCTGTTGACACTGAGTTTGGTGAATTTGGAGACCGTTGACCCGGACACATTTTTCGGTGCAAAGCGGGCCACCGGTGGACCCCGTTTTGGCCCGAAACTGCCGTTTCTGCCCTTGTCTCCAAATTGGACCCAAGGACAGACGTTTCTAGCTGATTGATATTTTCTGGATCTGATGGTGATATTTATTTCAGCAACCGGACTACCGCCTGCAATTTCTGCCGAGGTCAGAATTGCAAACCGAACCGGAACCACAGGCAAGTGTACCTTGCCAAACGCTGCAGCTTGCTATATATTTTTCTTGGTTAATTTTGCATCAGTAAGAACATAGAGCTTGTAAATTCTCAGTAATTTCTGTTATAGTATTTTACTTTAATTCTGGTAGATCCATATGTAACTTGTTTTAACTGCTTAACCTAGGAAACATGTGACGTGCTTAGTGTCCGATCATAGTCGGGTGCCAACTCCGTACGCGGAGTTGTGTAACGTCACATAGACATGGATATCGAGGCCCGATAATGCTCGTACTTGTCTTATCAAGTACTTCAGAACCCAGGACACTTGACACTATTCCATGAGACAGAGTCTTCCTGAGGCATTCAAGGTGATTCTGTATAGGATGCATGTTTTAGGACATAGACTTTACATTCTTAGACAATTGATTCATAGCTATCAGACTTGCTGCATTAGTTATAATCGTGCGTGACATGGACATGAGGCATCGTGGACATGAGACGTGGGATTACATTGGGTGGGGAGAGACACACAGACTACAGGCTGATATTATATATATAAAACATAGTATATTTCAGAGTATAATTCATAGTTATTGCTGCTACCGGCCTCCCCGACACAGAGCTTGTAGTGGCTTCAGCCTGGGTTCTAGTGCTGCTCTCATATTGCATATCACTTAGTTGGTTACATAGCTTACCCTCTTATTTAATTATCTGCTGCACTGTATTCATTCTGGCTTGTATTTTCTGTACCTTGCTGTCCCCTGAGGACCTGGATCCGGATTATGTTCCCAGGTACAGCTGAAGAGAACTACCCAGAGGTGTACGGTACCGGAGCACTCCTTGGAGCAGAACAAGGAACAGAGGACGAAGTAGTGGCCGAAGATTTCTCCTTAGCACCGGCTTCAACTACACAGTATTTACATTTTCAGCATTTCAATTCCTGTCTATTTTTCCTTAAGTGTAACAGAATATTTCTCGGATTTGTTTTCCGAGATAACCTTATTTGATATTGCATATTTATTTCTATTGCATTATTTCTGGCAATTAATCTGTGTTTACCCTGTGGATGAGATTAGAAATACCTGAGACTTGTACATTATACTGCTCGACTACAGCTTAAGCATGCCCTGATGGATCCATTAAATTGGGTTGTCCATCGGTGAGTGTGAGTGCTGCTGGCCATTGCTCACGTGCTCAGTCATTCGGCATTTTGGGACTGGGGCGTGACATGGTTTTTGTGGTGGCCCATGCAGGTCTACGACTAAAATTGTTCGGTTTCAACTTAGGGACCGAACAGGCCTGCAATAAAAATAGGATAAGTTTTTTTAGGATCTCATCCACTTGCTTGAATCGTTTTTGATATCTGTATCGTATTCGAACTAATTTTGACTTGCATATTGCCTTGATTCCTGTGCGCCTCTTATTGGTTATTTTGGATGCAGGGTGTAACCCCCTGATTTTTCAGAAATTTTTAATTTGGATTTTTCACAATTTTCTGTAATTTTCTAGAATTTTCAAGAATTTATTTTAGATTCAAATATAATTAAAAATATCCCAAACTTTTATTTTATGTTCTAAATAATAAAATATATTTTCTAGAAGTTTTTGGGAATTTTCTGAGTATTTTTAGTATTTATTGGGAGTTATTTAGGCTAATAACTAATTTTTAGGACTTGTAGAATTTATGGTGCAAGCTCAGGAATATAAAATGGACCCATGTTATTTTCTAAGGTTTATAATATTATTATATATTTTCTGGAATTATTTCAGAATTTGTGGAATAATGTTAGTATTTATTTTTAGTTTTATGGTAAAACTAATTTTTAGAGCTTCTCCTAATTATAGTAGGAAATCTATGAATATAAAATTATCCCAAATATTTTTCTAAGGTTTTTTTGGTTCAAAATATATTTTCTGTAATTTTTCCAGATTTTTATGATTATTTTTAATGTTTATTTTGAGTTATTTAGATTTAAAATGACTTAAATAATGTTTTGATAAAGGCAAATCAAAAATAAATAATATAAATAAAACCATTCAATCAGATTCTGACACATGTCAGCCTATAGATATCCATTCAGCCGCAGGTACATCTATATATATATATATATATATATATATATATATATATATATATATATATATATATATATATATAATATAATAACCCTAATTATCTCATTATTTTAGAGAGAGAGAGAGAGATTTGGGAGAATTGTCATCTAGGGTTTCTTCATCTTCCAGAAGCCATTGCGCATAGCTCCGGACTCCAAACGAGGCCTAGTTTCTTGCGTTAGAACTATATTGAGGTAAGCTTTCTGATTATATAATTTGTTTTACAAAATTATTAGTATTAAATTCTAGAAAATTCGTAGAGCACAGCATGTCCAAAAATAGACGTGTTTCGATGTTTTCGCAATTTTGGGAGAACCCGGAATCATAATCATGAACCGTTTAAAGTTTCGGAAATCTAATATCGAGATCATCGACATATATTTTTCCAGAATTTAATTTGAAGTATTTATATACTGTTAATTCTGTAGAACTTCTAGGTTAAAATTTAACCATCGGTGCACAATACAAAATTTGTATGTGCCATAATTCCCAAACGAATTTGAATTCGGACGAGCCGTAAATTCTAGTATGTTTTTAATGCTGAAATATATAGGAAATCATGCATAAAAGTCGAGTTTGTGTCGGTTGACTTTTTGGTCAACAGATCGCCTCGAATTGCGTGCCATGAGTCTCGAGTTGATAAAATTCAGTTTCTTTGGACAAAATTTAGGAATTAACATAAAAATCAGAATAATAAGATTAAAATAGGATTTTAGAGTAATTATTCCAGAATTAAATAAATTAAAATAAATTATCTTTTGACGTGATAAATTTGTAATACATAGGCTATTTGGACTGTGACTTGGACTCTGATTCATACCAGCAACAGGACCCCAGGCAAGTGTACCTTGCCAAACTCTGCAGTATTGTTATATATTTTCCTTGCTTTATTATATTGCTGTGCATGCTTAACCTAGGGCCGTGTGACGTACTTAGCGTCCGATTATAGTCGGGTGCCAACACCGTACGCGGAGTTGTGTATTGTCATCTAGACATGGATATTTGTGACCCTCTTTATTCTCGTATTTGTCCTATCAAGTACACTATAACCCAGGACACTTGACACTATTCATGAGACAGAATCTTTCTGAGATATTCATGGTGATTCTGTGTAGGATACATGTTTTATGACATAGACATCATATTCATAGATATTAGATGACTTGCTGCATTAGATATGATCGTGCGTGACATGGACATGGTGCATCATGGACATGAGACGTGTGATTACATTGGGTGGGGAGAGACACACAGGCTACAGGCTGAGTTTATATATATATATAAAATATAGTAAACACATAGTAAACACATAGTAAAATACATAGTAAATACTGCTACCGGCTCCAAGACACAGAGCTTGTAGTGGTCTCAGCCTGAGTTTAGTGATGCTCTCAAATTGCATTTTCACATAGATGGTTATATAGTTTACCCTATTTATTTTATTTACTATTACACTGCATTTTGGCATGTCGATTTATGTACCTTGTTATGTCCCCTGAGGACCTGGATACCGGACTTTGTCCCCAGGACTAGCAGACGAGATCGACCCCGAGTTACACGGGACAGGAGCATTAGCAGAAGATGGAGCTGCGGCTGCTCTGGCTGCTGGTTGGCGGTGGGGTCGGTGTCGAGTCACGGTGGAGGCTCGGGGCGGATACGTCTTTGTTGGAGTCGCCGGAGGAGCTCGGGGCGGCGGAGCTGGAGATCGAGGTCGGTTGGCGGTGGTGGATGAAGTGGTGGTGGCAACGGGGTGTTCGACGGGGGGTTTAAATAAGGGAGGGTGGCCGGCGGTTACTGGAAGGTGGAGATGAACGACCGCGGGGAGGTAACGGCCGGCGGTTACGGGGAGTCGACGAGGCGAGGGTTACTACGGAGATGAACGGCCTCGGGGAGTCGGGGGTCGTCGACTACTGTAACAGTTAGGATTTTAAATTCTCGGGTCGGGTCGGGTCGGGTTTGGATGCGGGTACGGGTCGGGTCAAGATCCGACCCACTACGATTGGGTTGGTTTAATTTGGGTTTGGTTTATTTAGGCTTGGTTCGGTTCGGTTCAGGATGGTTTAAACCGGTTTATTCTGGTTTAATTAAAAATAATATTTTTAGCTGTTTAAAAATAGTTTTTGGGTCCAATAAATTTTAGGAAAATTACACTATGACTAATTATTTATTTTACACACAAAAAATATATTTTTTATAATATTTTAATATTTATTTAATACTCAAAAATATTTATCCTTTGAAGAACATTTATTTTAATTATTTTAAAAATCACAGAAAATCCTAAAAATTATATTTTAATTTTTAAAAAAATACGGGTGTTTACACCACGATTAGTAATTCTTAATAACTTGTCCAGAATAACAACTAGAATAATGTATTAGAAGCATTTAGAGAGATTTTCTGGCTACATGCAATCCCGGTATCCCAGCGACACCTGATGGATTTGGAGCTTTCCGTCGTGAGGGGCACACTTCCAGCACGTCGTCAAGTGTTGTATATTTCTGTAAATTGCTATACCTGATATAATCTATTCTATCCTTATGCCTGGATAATCCGAATAGTCTGCAAGGCATGTGGCTGTATGAAATCTCAAACTACATGTGTTAGTAACTAGGATTGTGATAACCTTAGTTAGTTAATGATAGCAAGCAGTAGGGCATTGTTGGCCGTGATTACTTCATTTTCAGTCTAGTCTAGACCTGTCCTGATTTATTTAACAACTGATCCTGAGACTGTAATCTGAGTACTGATTCCAGATATCCTTATTTAAATGCTCTAGAACTGTTTAACTGTTATTTTACCTGATACATTTATTTAACTGTTCCTTGTGCTATTTCTTACTGATTTGTTCGCATGCTGGTTTTAGTTCCTAAGTTGGCTCCCTTGTTGTACTTGATGTTTTGGGGTCTGACATCACTGGTTTTGTATGATCATATTTCGGAGTAGGACCGCATGATCTTCCGTATTTTTTGTCTCAATATGGTGAACATTAGAAGTACCCGAGGACATGAGTGAGTTTCTTCTTCATCACCCACTTGATTTTGTACTTATACTTTTGAGGCGTTTAGCCACCGAGCACGTGTTTAGCTAGTGTCTTGGAACATTACATTCCAGTATGTGAGCCTACATGTAAAACATATATGGTAAACGAGATATGAGCCATATGTGTCTCTATCTCAAGCGGGGGCGGGAAGGAGGGGCTGGTACGGTGGCAGTGAGGGGGAGAGCAGGGTCGACGGCGGCGGTCGCGGGAGTGGGGGGTGGGGGGGGGGGGGGGGGGGAGAGAGAGAGAGAGAGGGGAGGCGGGAAGGGGGAGGAGGCGGAAAGAAGACGAGAGTAATTTCGTCCAAAAAATGAGTCAAACGAGTTGACCGTTAGGAAGAGACAATTTCCGTCAAAAGTGGGAGAACTTGTACATTATGAAAATAATGTAAGATGCACCCTGAATATGGGTAAATAAAGTGGAGAGTAAGTCAAAAATTTTCAAAAAAAATTGATCAAAACGTTTTTTTTATTTATGTTTACTAATTAAAATTGTTCATTAAATTTAATATAGATAATTAGATAATTAAGTATAGAAAAAATTAAAGTGTATTGTTATTTTCTTTCTTTTCAAGTAGTATAAAACATGTGCAAATACACACAAATGCACGTACATATATACTTAGTATATTTAATACGAAAACTTCTACAGCAACTTTACTGATTAAAATTGTTCTTTAAATTGTTGTTTCCTCTTTCTAAGTTCTTTCAGAACATCTTAACCAATTGATCAATCACAGTTGTCCAGAAAGTAATAAATCGACTCTATATTCTATTGGTTCTGCAATGTACGAAACATGACACGTTTGAAGAACATGTAGGCAAAATCTTGTACTATCGTGTCGCAATTAAATAGTTACGGATACAAGTATCTAAGCAAATTTCACAGCCTAACTTTGTAAATGGCCATTACATCAAAGTTATATGCATTTTAGAGAGGCCATTATATATATGCTCTGAACGAATAGTTACTGTTGTGTATGAGTATGATGAGTGAAATTTGTGACACAACAGCTTCTTCTTGTTGGCTTCAAAGAGTACTGCGTACTTGGGATTGATTCCTACTCCTTCAAAAATCTGGATTCACCAGTCGAGGCTAATGTTGCGTGCGAGGTACAGATTGTCGATGTACTCTATAATGGGACTACAAGCGACCATGTACCTCCTCATTTCCTTCTCTACAGACTGATCTGAAACAAAGAAGGAGATATAATGAGATCTGCAAAATCTTGAATGAGTATACTATATAAAGAAGAAAAAAATTAAAACTAGACGAGGAGTTACAAAATCTAGACAATATTAAGTGATCACGGTAAATCTGGAAGCACGGCCCAGGTATAAAGTGACATAAAAAAATAAGGTTTTTGCCATAGTTTGCAGCATCGGCCGATATTGATCCGATACGGACGATACCGATACGGTTTGGTATGTCCTAGTCCGATACCGACCGATATCCGATACCGACCGATATCCGATACCGACATTGAGTCTCTCTTTTACGGTCAATTCGGCAAAGAAAATTGAACGAAAAAGATCCATCAACAAGGGTGTAAAAACATAGTAAGTTTGTAAAAGAAGAAAACTTATCACATGTAAACCAATCGAGACAAGAATGACTACTATTTCATTCAATTTCAAAATTACTGCTTAAGAACACTAAAATTACTTAAAATTATGCCTAAATGTATAGAATATTTTTTTTTAATATTAATAATTATTTGTTTTCTGATTAAAAAAGTCCGATACTCCGATCCGTAATTGCCGATACCATTGATTCCAATAATCATAGGAATGGTCCGATTCCGATACTACGAACATTGGTTTTCGCACAATGTAGGTATGTGTATCTGTAGTAACATTTATAGTTGTATTTGCAATTGAACACTCCAAGAAAGAAAACTGCATAGGGCAAAGATCAGGTAGATGATAACCATTGGTACAATTTATGCAAGAACTGTAACCTTCAGCAACAAACATTTGAAATTTGAAAGAGTTAAGACTTAAGAGGCTAGTGGGAAATGCCACCTCAGTAAACTAACATTGATACCAGTTTGTATCAGAACTAAAATCAGAAGTTCTTATAAATAGAGTGGGGGAGGAAAAGAAAAAGGAGGTATGAGAGATTTAGAATGTATTATTTAGAGCTTTTTCTTGTTCTTTCTTAGAATTCCTGAAACTACTTTTACCGTTTATTCAAGAATCAAATAAAAATCCTAGTTCTTCCCCAAATTGAGTTTCCATTTAATTTCTACTGCAATTTACTTCAATTCTATGGCGAACTGTGTTCGATCACCACCAATTCCAGGCCAGATGGGGAGGGGTCCCATCAGGAAGACTGGTGGGGGATGGGAGAGTGGAGGGCAATAGTGTGTGTGTGTGTATATATATATATATATATATATATATATATATATATATATAGTTCATACTTGTATACTGTGTGTTCTAAGAAAAAAAAGGTAAAATCCTTGCCTTGCAATAACTTGAAATAGGTATGTAAGGTAGAACAGTTCAGTACGTTTGACAGGATCAAATATATTCCCCATTATTTCATAATCTTGAAATAATCCAAGGTCTAATCTAGTTTATACCCATTATTTCATTATTTTCCCCATTATTTCAACAATATTAGAATTAATTAACAATAAAAATCGTATATACTACTGACCATCTTCATTCAGCCTCAACAATAGTTGTTCCCTAGTGGGAAGAGCATACATTCCTGCCCCGACCGCCTTCCTAATCGCCCATGTGTGGTATGGTGCACAAACTTGAGCATAAGCTGTTGAAGCGGCATCCTTTAATGAACAATCACTGAAAGGCATACATTGCAAGTTAATGGAACTTATAATAAACTAGACAAAAACAAACCAAACTTGGATCTATTTATTCTCATGATCATGATTATCATATATAAATCACATATAAAATATAACTATATGCCGTAGAATCATATACAAATCTACAATTGGAATCTAGCTGGTGATATGTATGCATTTTCTTTCTTCTTTACTTCATCAAAAGATCTCATAAACAAATGCTTATAGGATTTATATCAGATGATTGTATCTACAACTAGGAAGCACAAAGTGTGGCTTAAATTCATAATGAAATTACCCTAACATATTAAGAATTTTGCTTGTTAACTTTACCTGCTAATCGCCAGTACAATCATGATTATATTGCTAAGTTGAGCATCATGAACATTATAAAGTTATGTACCTTTCCTCGTCTTTACTATTATTTACTTTTTATTGGCTCTATGTGTGTGTGGAAACTAAGGTCTATTACATTTGCATGATTAAATAGTAAGTACATTGCAGAATGACCTCATGCTTGCATAAAAAAAACATGATTGAAGTTGTTCTCTCAAACAAAAAAAATAAAATTTATCAGCACCAAAAAATACTGTATGTACTACTATATGGCATATCATGTAGTTGAATTTTCAGATATGCTGAGGCAACATTGAAAAACAAATATAAATATATGAATCTATTCTAATATATAATCCAAATATGAGGGAATCGCTAATTGTTTGGTGTAACACTTTCTTGTCTAAAAAATACCATTATGTATGCATAAAAAATAATTTAGCCACCTACTAACTCAAACTTCCATACTAATCTAAAACTGTCGTAACCTTTTTTTCTTTTTCTTTTTTCTCTTTGTGCTAGTATCCTTTTTCTGGAAATTGCACACGCAACGCATGTGCCCCGACCACTAGTCTTCTATTAATAGAATACCGTTAAGAGAAATACAGAACAAGCTCTTCGCTTAGACTAATCCTCGCCATTTATCGATCCGAATAGAACCAATAATGCAAGATAAATGTATGATCAAAATGGCATGACCAGGCTTGAAACATACCTTGATGACAGGAATTGCTCGAACAAAGCCTTCATGAGGTCAAGACCAAGTCTAACCCTTCTCAAGTTACGGGAATGACTTCCTGCCTTCTTAACAGAATCATTTTCCAGATCATAGTCTAGTATGCTACTTAATGTATCAAACGTCTTTGATGCTTCCATTAGGTCATTTACCTGTATATATAGATTTAATATATTACAGGACTGTCAGGACGTCTAATTGAAAATTAGAAGATAGTTAGAAATACAATGCAATGTCATGATCTCTTAGAAAACGTCGCAGAATTATAATGGAAATATTGATTTTTTTATATAAATTAGGTAAAAAATAGTGGACCTTGCTAGTTTATCCAGGTGCAGAGCTTACGAGAAGATGGCAGTCCAAATGTTTATAGTTTGAAGTATCGGACGATACTGATCCGATACGGCCGATATCGATACAATTTGGCATGTTCCGATCCGATACCGACCGATACCCGATACTGACCGATACCGACATTAGAGGTCTCTTTTCCGGTCAATTCAGCAAAAAAAATTGAATTAAAAAAACCAATTAGCAAGGGTGTAAAAGCATAGTATGGTTGTAAAAGCATATAAAAGAGGAAAATTTATCTATCGAATATAAATCAATCGACAAAGGTAACTACTATTTCATTCAATTTCAAAAATACTAATAAACAACACCGGAAATACTTTAAATTATGCATAAATGTATAAAATATATTTTATAAAATGTTAATAATTTACTAATAGTTGTTTGCTTTCCGATACCAAAAAATCCGATACTCCTATCCAAAACCTCCGATACCGCCGATCCCGATACTCATAGGAATGGTCTGATACTGATACCGATTCCGATACCGATTCCGATACTTTGAACTTTACTTTATTGTCAACCTAAGTTTTAGCAGTTAAGAGGTAGTTGATTTTAAACATTTGTGATAAAGAATTTTAATTGCCTCAATGAGTTTGTGTATGCTAGTTGCTCAGCTACGAGGGAGTCAGACATGAGGGATTTCTTGACTTGCTAAATATCATTGTTGGCACGCTAGTCTAGGAAGCACGGACACTCCAAAACTCTGGGCAATGTCGTGTCGGACTTTTATGGTGCAGAAACATATCAGACATATCAAGAACACTCAAAAAATATACTAGGACACATCAAAATATGTATCACTTATGTGTCATCGTTTTCTTACATTGTCTTGTTGACAAATTACAATTAGGCTTTTAGGTTCGGCTCACTAACTAATTAACATTCACCCTCTAGAAAAACTAAGGGCTTGTTTGGTTGGTTATAATTGGAATTTTCATGCAACATTTGTTGTTGTAAGTGGAATAACATACAAAATGGCTGCAACAAATGCTGCAGGTTGATGTATATATTGCAGCTTTTCTTTTTGCATTAATGGCTCTATTTACAGCCAAATAAACACGAGAACTGGTATGCTACAAAAAGTCTTGCTATATTTACATTTAAAACCAACCGAACAACCCCTAAATAGTGTTCTTCTGCTCTTCCTCGTCATCATAATTCAGTCAATGGTGTTCTTCTTCTCTTCGTCCTCATCATCACAATTCAGTCAATTCAAACTAACATGAGACAACATTTGGATTGAGAAAGATCCATGGAAGACAAAAATGACAAGCCATATTCTCCAAAACTGAGTTCAGCTCAAGGGCAGAGCTAAGGTAGACTGCAACCTAGGTGAAGAAAAAAAAGACGATATATACTTAGCCCACTAGACCACTAAGCTTTAGGGTCTGCTTTGATTGAGGGGAAACAAAGTGAAGTTAAGTGGGGTTAAGTGAAGGGAAGTTAAGTGAGGGGAAGGAGAGTAAATATATATAGAGAAAATTTGAATCGCACCCCACATTATTTAGCCATATTCAAGATGTACCTCAGTGCTTTACCATAATGTACACATTCCTCCACTTTTGACGGAAATCGTCACTGACCAACGGTCAACAATGTTGACCAAAAATTTTGGAAAAAAATACCCCCACTTTCTTCTTCTTTCCCGTCCCTCACCCCGTGCGCTCTCCCGCGGCCGCCCCGCACTCTCCGGCGGCCGACCCCCGCAGTTCCCCGCGCTCCCCCATGCTGGCCATGACCGCCCCCTCCCTCCCCCGCGCTCCACCCTGCTGGCTATGACTACCCCCTCCCTCCCCTACGCCGGTCGCGACCGCCCCTGCGGTCCCCCATCCTCCCTCACGACGGCCGCGACAGTCCCCGCGCTCCCTCGTCCTCCCACATGCCGGCCGCGACCGTCCCCCGCACTCCCCCACGCTGGCCATGACAACCCCTCCCTCCCCCACGCTCCACCAGTCGGTTGCGATTGCCCCCCGCGCTCCCCCGTCCTCCCCCACGTCTGTCGCGATCGCCCCTCGCGCTCCCCCGTCCTCCCCCACGCGGCGACTGTCCCCGTGCTCGCCTCCTCCTCCTCGGCCGGCGCGCGCAACCCCCCCGCTCCCCCACAGCAGCCCCCCCCTTTCATCCTCCTACGACCGACACTCGACGCAGCAGCAAGAGGAGGAGGGGTGGGTGGGTGGGTTGGCTACAGGTGCCGGCCGGAGGAGGAGGGGGGTCGGCTGCGGACAGAGGGGAGGGGGGAGAGCGGGGGTCATACGGGGGTATTTTCGTTAGAAATATTTGGTCAAACTCGTTGATCGTTGGTCAGTGACGGTTTCCGTCAAAAGTGGGGAGGGAGAATTTGTACATTATGGTAAAGCACTGGGGTGCACCTTGAATATTGCTAAATAATCTGGGGTACGACTCAAAATTTCTCATATATATAACCTTGCTTGGATTGAAGGGAGAGTTAAGTAGAGTGAGTGTATTTAATAACTGTTGCTTGGATTAAAGGTTTTGAGTAGGAAGAGAACTAATAAAAGGCTTATTTTCAACTTGATACCCTCAAGTATATAAGTTTTTCAAGCTGACACCTTAAACTTTAATATTATATCAATCACTACCCTCAACTATTGAATATTTTCAAGTCGATATCCTCCGTTAGTCAGGGGTTAGTTTTTCCGTCCCAACAAAAAAGATTAGATTTTTTTTTGGGACCAAATTACTCCCGATCCACTTCTCCCATTGGTCTCAAACCTTATGATAGCACATTTTTTTGAAGAAGAAAATACATTTTCCTACAAGTGCTTCAAGCCTTATCACCTAACATATTTAATCTTGATTAGAAATCAAAACCCTTCCATTTTGAGAAGGAAAAAGCAAAAAAATAAAAGGAAAATGTTTCAATGAACACTGAATTTAGATCAATCAAAAAAAAATCTTCCAAATCAACAAAATTCGGAAATAAAAAACAAGCATTGCTAGAACATCTATTTTTTTTTAAAAGCAAAAGAAAAGAGAAATGGAAATTTCCTATAAATTGATATAAGTAATTTTCTTTGAATAACACCATAGACAATCAAAGATACCAAAGGAGAATTTCTACTGAAGTTCAGAAATTTGACGTTTGAAAAAGTATATTGCAAACAAATTGACAAAAAAAAAAAAAAACCAAAAACAAATTGTAAGACTAGCTAAGAACATAATTTCTTTCTTCAATCAGACCAGAAGAAATTGGGTTTCTTAAGAAAGTCATCAAGGAACTTGAGAAAGGGTGCAACTTTATGCCGAAATCTTCAAATTTGTACAAGAATCAAATTTAAAAAAAAAGGGATTTCAACTAGCTGGAAGTCAAAAGAAGACGAAGTTGAGAAAAAGAAAGCAACATTCCTTGGAAATCTTCAAATTGCCAAAGAAATCGAATAGGGAAGGGGGAATCTGTCCGAGTAGCAAAAAAATATCCAATTGATAATGTGATCGATGAACAAAATTATATATGTACCATGAAGTTCAAAGCCTAAGAAACAAAAAAGACCACTCGAACGTACATAATTTCTTCTTTGCAAAGATTAGCTAGCCATGCATTTTCTACTTTGCAAAGTTTAGCTAGCCATGTGCTCAGAAAGCCCCAGTAGTAGTTGTTAGATTTGTTTTGGGTTTTGCTTTGAAAGTAACCCATGTGATTCAATAAAGTTTCACTTTTTTATTCTCACATGGGAAAGTATATGTATTGCTTTATCCTTCTTAGTAGATAAGTAAATTTTGTGGGGAATGGACTATATCTCATCAAATCCGGAAGCGGATGTACGATTTAATGCGCATTTTTGACGCGTTTATTAGTCGCACACTTAGCACTTAGAGCGGACTGCGGAACGAACATGGGTACAAAGGTAATTTTATAATTTTTTTTTTTTTTTTAGAGTTGTTGGTCTTCCGCGGAACCGTTCTCACGTAATCCCGTTACAGAATGAGTGAGAGAGGTTACGTAAGAGATATATCCAGGACATGATCCTGAGATCTCAGAACGGTAATCTGTTTTGATCTTTTCTCTCCCTCGTTCTCTCTCTGTTCGGAACGAAAAATCGTAACCACCCGAACCAAATTTCTCAGAAACTCCTCCGTCTAATCTCTTTTCCGGACAAAAGGCTGTGATCGTTCGTGGGATTCGCCACCAGGTGCATGATATTGTGGATTGAAGGAATTCGTTGTATCTCGAAAATAGATCGCCAGAAACTCATTGCACTGTTCGTAGAGACAAAATTCTATTCTAAAAACAGTGTGTAACGTACCTCAGAATCCTCTACATATTTTCTGTTTTTAATTTTACATCTTCCAGTTGAAAATTTTCCAACAGTAGTCTCATCATGCTCTTCTTCCCTTTCATATTCCAAGGCCACATGTTCCCGACGCTCGACATGGCCAAGCACTTCGCCATGCGTAGGGTTAACGCAGCGGAGCACGTGCTAGTTCCCGCAGCTGAGGCTTAGATTTGGCGGGAAGGAGAAGTTGTGGAGTGGCGACCTCCGGCTTCTAGAAGCAGTGAGAGGAGGAGGAGGGGCGGGAGAGGGGAGGGCGAATCCGCTTCTCCGCCCTGACGTTATGGATCGCCGGCCGGCGAGAGGGGGTCGTCGGAGGCGGTGACCATAGGGGAGGAGGAAGCGGAGGTTGGCCGTTTGTGTTTTGGGCCGTTTGTTTTGTGGCTGGGAGAGAGAGCTGACAGAGGAGAGAATTGGGGGGGGGGGGGGGTGGAGTGTGAAGAGAGAGAGAGAGAGGAGATAATAATAATAATAATAATAATAATAATAATAATAATAATGGTATATTAAAATAATAATTATTATTATTATATTAAGTGTAGGATATTTTTGTCATTCATATTTTCGTTTACTCGGTTAGTGTATTAAGTTATCTGATTATCGTTGAAATATTTATTTGTATAATATAAAATTATAAAATATCAAGTTAAAAAATTGTAATAGTTGAGAGTATCAAGTTAAAATTAAGTCTTAATAAAAATATAATAGTTATTAAAATATTTTTATTACATATCGTTTTGAGGAATACGAAGAGTAATAAGAAAAAGCGAACAAAGATGACACATCTGGATGGTAGCAGGTTAAAAATTAGAAAGACAGAACAAAATGTTGAAAGCAACAAAAATAAAAAAGAATTGCATAATATTTTATTGGACAAATAAGATATATTTACGACTTTTAAAACAAAATTATGTATTTTTTCTTGTAAAATCCTGATTTAGGATGATAAATAATGGACAAATAAATGCTAAACAAACCCTTAATTAATTCTTTATGACTCACATTCCTAAATGTCCACCCTTAAACAAAACATAATTATTTTTTTCTCGCTTAACACTCTTCACACTCAATACGAGCATTAGGTCCGTATTTTGTCACAATCCTAAAATGCCACACAAAAAATTAAGCATTTAATTCTTAAAATCCGATTTTTGAAAAAAATTAACCTAAAACCTTAGTTAGTGGACTAAAGACTTAGTTATTTGAAAAATTAAGTATTTAGTTCCTAAAAATCTAATTTTTGGAAAATGATATTCGTTTAACATATTTGGATTACAATGACATTATAAAAAATTAAGTGTTAAATGTTTAGTTTAATTTATTATTAAGTAAAAAAAATTGTGTTAAAAAATTAGAATATTTTAAGTTCAATTTCGAGTAAACTAAAATCCTAAACATTCCAGAATTTTAAATAAACAAGAATTTTAAAGTGTCAGCCGGAGAATATTCCAGAATTTTAAAATAAACAAAGTTTTACAAATTATAAAAATTATCCTACAACAAGCATCGCAATAAGAGGATCACAAGAGAAATAAAATAAAATTACAGTCTACGCCTCCAGTTAAGTTTTTCTCCTGCATCCAGAGTGTGCTTTGTTGTGCTTTTGTTCGGATCCGATGTGTACACTTATGTCCGTATCCGTATATATTAATCGGGTTATTTATCTTAACTACTCCTATATTTATTATAGGGATATTTTTACTTAAACTAATTATACGGACCAAATCTATATTTTATATATTTTATAGAAAGTTATAATACTAACTACTTGTATGGAGACAGTGGATCCAAATAGTATGCAACTCAGCGTGCGTAAAATCTCGTACATATTATCGGACATTTAAAAAAAAAAAAAAAACTATCCGTATGTTTAATTTTTTTTTTTCTAAATGAGAGAAATAGTATTAGTTTTAAAGTAGTAGTACAATGCGTAATGAATATATAATATAGAAATAATTAACATAAATATTTCTATTAATCGTGTTTCTTTGAGTCATATTTTTTTTCCACCTAAAATAAGAAAGATGGACATGCGAAGGGATCTATATAGAAGTATGGATATCCAAATTTATAATTATTATTAGATAAATTATTATTTCAATTTTTATTAGTTGAGTATTTAAATTTATTATTATTATTATATTATTATTATTATTATTATATATATATATATATATATATATATATATATATATATATATATATATATATATAAAATTTTATATCAGTATACTATTTAAGAATATAAAAAAATGGTTTATATAATTAATTAGATGTTCTTATTAATTTTAGTAAGTAAACATATGCAATAGGATATAATTGAAAAAAAAAACTTAATATGAAGTCGATGAAATTGATTTTTTTTTTTATTGTATAATAATATGAGAAATTTTGAATTACCCTTACATTTTATATTTATCCATATTCAGGATGTACTCTATTGTTTTAACATAATGTACAATATCTTTCACTTTTGACGGAAATTCGTCTCCACTGCGGAGGAGAGGAAGAGTAAGCGATTGTGGAGGAGGATGGAGGAGGAGGAGGGCTATGAGGGAGCTAAGAAGACGGAATTATTTTTGTCCAAAAAAATGGGTCAAACGAATTGACCGTTAGGAAGAGACGATTTTCGTAAAAAATGAAAAATCTTGTACATTATGCTAAATTGGTAAGATTATAATATGGACAAATAAAGTGTGAGATAAGTTAAATTTTTTCCAATAATATAGATATTCATTGTATAATAATATAGATACCTTGGAGACGTACTCCATCTCCGCAAACTTGAAGGCGAGGCCGAGGGTGCCGAAGAGGACGGAGACGAGGGAGCAGGCCTCGCAGAAGGGCGGGATCCGGAAGTCGTCGACGGAGCCATTTCCGAGCAGCCGGGCGAGGTCCTCGAAGGCCTCGGCCACCGCCGACAGCGTGGTGGACCTCGTCGTCTCGGCCTCCTTATTGAACGAGTGATCCGAGGAAGAAGAGAGCTGGCCGCCAGAGTCCTCCACCATCTTCATCATTATCTTCAAAAGGCTGCCTCCCCTCTTTCTTTCTTTCCCTTTTCTTAGAGTGAATTTTATTGGATTTTGTGGAAAGGAGAACACGGAGGGTGTCCATCAATTTTGGTTGCCACTTTTATGTGAGGAGAGGAGAAGAGAAGAGAGGAGGTTACTTCCGTTCCAAGTGTGATCTCTTCTATAGCCCACGCAACCGATGCATATTCCACGGAATAATAATAAGGAACGTGTTGGATTTTTTTTTTTTTCTTTTCTTTCTAAAATGAAAGTTCAAACTGCATATCCCTAACTTAGGGATGAAGGAGGTCGGATTTGAATCAGAAGTTGAAATCTTGGCCTTAGTCAACATTATGGCCTCAGCGTGTTCTTGGACTCCTAAGAGCATCTCCAATACTGTTGCGAGTTTGAAAAAAAATAATTGCCAATATTTTTTCAATACAAATGTAAAGTTGATTGTAAAGTTGACATGACAAAAAAAAATATCTTGACCATGAATTTTACAATATTTTACTTTCACGTAATCAAATAAAAATTTAGGAATATATTCTAATAAAAGTTTGTTGGACGCGTTGTATATTTCAGAAATTTAGGAATATATTCTAGAAAATGCCTCTTGATAAATCTGAGAGTGTCATGATCCCTTGTCGATTTTTCACCTCGATCCCCCTTTTGTGATAGTTTGACATTCATTTCAAATACTTTCATCTCCCACTAGATTTTCAAAGACCTGTCCTTCCCCACAATGAAAAAAATATTACAACACATCGCTCGTGACAATGGAATTCGTCAATAAATGACAACCGTCCATAATTGCGATGAGAACCCTGATGGTGATATGTCGTAGCATATTTGAAAGATGTTTCTGTTGTACAAATATTAATTAGATGTAACATACATTTTTACTATTATATTAATGTTAGTTTATTTATGATAATTAGATTATGCCGATGTAATTGATAATTTTGTGATAAAGTTCCACGGGTAAAAGCAACATATTTCGTATTGTCATGAAATGAGGTATGAATGCCTTAAGCTTTGCTCTACAACATAGACTACTAAAATAAGTAGTATTAACAACATCGCTGTTAGAATAAACGTAGAAGAAGGAAGAAGAAAATAGGAGAGAAGATATCTTATTAGTGTAATCACATAGTGGGAGGCAAATGTCTTATTTATACAACCCAATGAAGGTGTAATACTAATCTCTAACCAATGTGGGATTAAAAGCAAAGTGGGAATCCAACCCTTTAGTAACCCACGTTATAACACTCCCCCTTTGGATGACCACCATCTCTAAGCCTATTGCCTCGTTAAAACTTTGTCAGAAAAATCCATTAGGACAAAACCTGTGCGAAAGAAGAGTACAATATTTATGATGACTTAGATAGGTGTTGGACACGCTTAATGTTGTCTCATTAAAACCTTGTCAGAAAAAATTCAATAGAAAAAAATCCATGACTAAGGAAAAAGAGTACAATGTGTTATAGTCCATACAAAATGTATCTCCTTCTGAAAACAATCACTCTCCCTGATGATGTTGATCCTGAACAGTCAACTGATGAAGACGTCACATTCCAATTCCATGAACTAGTTTCTGAAAAGTCGACTTTGACAACGATTTGGTGAACAAGTCTGCAAGATTATCACTTGAGCGAACTTGTTGGACGTCAATACAAAAGTTCTTCTGAAGCTCATGAGTATAGAAAAACTTCGGTGAGATGTGCTTGGTCCTGTCTCCTTTAATGAATCCACCTTGAATTTGTGCAATACATGCTGCATTATCCTCATGAATAACAGTTGGAGTATCTATGGTAGGAAAAATGTGACATGAGCTACGAATGTGTTGAATCAATGATCCCAGCCAAATACATTCTCTACTTGCTTCATGGAGAGCCAATATTTCTGAGTGATTTGAGGAGGTAGCAACCATTGTCAGTTTTGTTGAACGCCAAGAAATAGCTGCATTGCTATTAAGAAAAACATATCCAGTTTGTGAACGACCTTTATGAGGATCAGATAAATAACCTGAATCTGCAAAGCCAACTAGATTCGCGATGTCAGATAAACCACAAGTATAAAATAATCCCATATCGTTAGTTCCACGAAGATATCTCATCACATGTTTAATGCCATTCCAATGTCCGTGAGTTGGCGTCGAGCTATATCTAGCCAACAGATTGACAGAGAATGATATGTCTGGCCTTGTACATTGTGACAGATACATTAATGCCCAATGGAACTAAGGTACGGTACTTCGGGTCCTAGCATTATTTTATTGTCGTCCTTAGGACGATATAGATCTTTATTGATATCTAAAGATCGAACGACCATTGGAGTGCTAAGGGGATAAACTTTATCCATATTGAATTATTTTAATATATTTTTTGTGTATTTGGATTGATGCACTAAAATTTCATTAGTGTAATGCTCAATTTGTAATCCGAGACAATATTTCGTGTCTCCGAGATCTTTCATCTCGAACTCCTTTTTCAGATAGTTTGCAGTCTCATTGATTTCATGTCTTGTCCCAATCAAGTTTATGTCATCGATATATACTGCAACTATAGCGAAATCCTCCTTAGGTTTCTTTATGAAGACACATGGCCATATATGATTATTCTCATATCCCTTCCTTTTCATATATTCACTAAGACGATTGTACCATATCCTTCCAAATTGTTTCAAACCGTACAATGAACGTCTTAACTTTATGTAATGCATGTTCTTAATTAGCTTTTGAGCTGGATAGGTTAAATCCATCTGAGATTTTCATATAGATATCGCTATCCAAATCACCATATAGATAGGCTGTTACAACGTCTATAAGTCTCATGTCCAAATCTTTTACAACTGTCAGACTTATCAAAAAAATGGAACGTTGTTGCATCCATTACGGGAGAATATGTCTCTTCATAATCAATTCTGGGTCTCTGAGAAAATCCTTGTGCCACTAATCGTGCCTTAAATCGAGCAATTTTATTCTTTTCATTTTGCTTTCTTACAAACACCCACTTATAACCTACCGGTCTGACGTCTTTTGGTGTTTGTACTATAGGTCCGAACACTCCACATTTATTAAGGGAATCCAATTCTGCTTGAATATTATCCTTTCATTTTGGCCAATCTTTTCTTTGTCGACATTCATCGATGCCACGTGGTTCAATGCCCTTAGATATTTTAGTAGCTACTGAGAATGAGAATATCTCATCTATTGTTATATCTTTGTGATCCCATACTTCTCTTGTATATGTATAAAACATAGAGATCTCTTTGCTTTCAGGTACCTGAGCCTCCTCTTGGGCTTGTGTCTTTTCTAAGAAAATAACCTCTTCTAGATTTTCAGAGAGTATGGATCTGTCATTCATAACCTCTTCTTGAACGTTATGTGTAACCTCCTTAAAAGCGTTACTTGGGCATCTTTTCTTTCTAGGGACTAAGTCCTTCGAACCTATAGGTCTACCACGCTTCTGGCGTGCAGTAGATTCATTATCCACTCTGCTATTTTTTCTACGGGGATATCGATTCGAGCTGGCGCATTTATAGCGGGCACATATAATTTAATCACTTTAGCTACATCAGTAAATGCATCTGGCATTTGATTTGCAATCTCCTGTAGATGCAATATCCTTTGTACCTCAGTTTTACATTGATTAGCACGAGGATCTAGATAATACAGAGTGGAATTATCCTACGATAATTTATGCCATTTATTTGTGTCGAATGGTTCTGTAAGAACATTCTTTTCTTTCTTATCTCCCTCTAACGACGGGAATTTAGTCTCATCAAAATGGCAGTCTGCTAATCTAGCAATAAAAATATCACCAATTAAAGGTTCCAAATATCTAATGATTGAGGGCGAATCAAAACCAATAAAAATTCCTAAACGGCACTGAGGTCCCATTTTAGAGCTCTGAGGAGGGGGAATAGGAACATAAACAACACAGACAAATTTACGCAAATGAGAGATGTTAGGTTGATGGCCTGTCACAGGTTGTGATGGTGAAAATTCATGATATGAAGTTGGCCTAACAATGATCAATTTAGCAACATGTAATATGGCATATCCCCAAGCTAAAACGGGTAAGTTTGATTGCATAAGTAAAGGCCTTGCTATGTGCTGAAAACGCTTAATCAAGGATTCTGCTAAACCATTTTGGGTATGAACATGAGGGACAGAATATTCAACTTCTATTCCTACGAAAGCACAATAATCATCAAAAGTACGGGAAGTGAACTAAGCTGCTGCGTTATCAATTCGAATTGTTCTAACATGTTGGTCAGGAAAATGAGTCTTAAGCTTAATCAACTAAGAACGTAGCTTGGAGAAGGCAAAATTTCTAGATGAGAATAAGGAAACATTTGACCATCGACTAGAAGCATCTATTAGAACCATAAAATATCTGAAAGGTCTGCTAGCAGGATCAATTGGTCCACAAATATTACCTTGTATTCTCTGAATGAATGGTGGTGATTCGGAAGCTATTTTGAGAAGTGAAGGTCTTGTAATGAGTTTATCTTGTGAACAAGCTATACACAAATGTTTAGTAGGAAATGAAAGACTTTGGTATGGTAAATTATGCCCATTGATATTGTTGATGACCTTTCTCAACATAGTCGATCCTGGATGACCTAATCTGTCATGCCAAAGGAATAGATTCCTTGGATCCTTGAGCCTTTTTTTTAGTGATGGGGTGAGATTCTACTACCTTCAGTGTAGTTTGATATAGCCCCGAGGAGATTGACTTGTACTTTTCTAATGTGAGCTTATTGCTTCCAACATTAGAGGTGATACAGAGATACTCTTTACTATCATCGTTCATGGTTTTAACATGAAACCCATTCATTCGAATATCTCTAAAGCTGAGTAGATTTATATTAGATCTACTAGAGAATAATGTATTTCGAATGACTAAGTGTGTTCCATTTGGCAACATAACATCGGCCTTACCATAACCTTCTATAATCTGCACGGGTCCAGCAATGGTGGTCACCTTTGCAGTGTTTGTGGCATATATTGTGAAAAACTTTCTAGTTTTCAATATAGTGTGAGTTGTTGCACTATCTATCAAGCATATGCCATCATCATTGTTCATACCTTTCAAAAATAAAAATTAATAATATATTAATATGCTACTAAATGGTTAAATTTGGCATATTACCAACTATTACAACTTAATCTAAATCTAAATGAAACTGCTTCAAAAAAAGTAAACTACTTAAACTATTGATCATATAATGACCAATTTATTCAAAGTGGAAAGTAAATAAACTTAGATAAACATATAATAAATATTCAAGCATACAATAACTATTCATTGACTTCGCCTATCATGGCGTTGGACTGGTCTTCCGAAATTGCGTTTACATCCTTATCTTGGAAGAAAATATTAAAATCCATATGTGTTGTACCCTCCATGAGATTAGTCTCCACACCCTTTGAGGCTTCATACTCGTCCACTTTCTTTTGTGAGATACGACAGTTTCACATCCAATGACCAACACTTCCACAACGTTTACAAATATCAGTTGGAGCAGCTGGATTGAAAATTTGGACATTATTTCTTCGATGATTAAATTCCTTATTTTTGAATTGTGTATCATTCCTTGGACCCAGATTGTAGCAATTTCTTTGGCTTCCACGGTATCCATGCCCTCTACCTCTGTGATTTCCTCGACCCCTAGTATTTGTGATATCTTTTCGAGCACTAGTCTCATTCACTTCAGCTGGAATTGGTGCAGACCCAGTTGGTCTCCTTGTGTAGTTTTTGATTAATAACTCATTATTTTTCTCGGCCACAAGTAAGACAGCAATGGGTTCGGAATACTTCTTAAAAAAATTCTCATTATACGTCTGTTGTATGGTCATATTAGTCGCATAAAATATGGTAAATATTTTTTCTAGCATGGAATGCTCTGTCACTTCTTTACTACATAACTTCAATTATGAAGTAATCCTGAACATAGCTGAATTATAGGTTGCAAATATCTTATAATCTTGGAAACGTAGATTGAGCCATTCATGGAGTGCGCCTTGTAGTATGACCATTTTATGGTGATCATATCTATCAGCTAGAGAATTCCATAGCACAAAGGGGTCCTTGACTGTTAAGTACTCAGCCTTGAGATCATTATGAATATGATGTCTTAGGAAAATTAAAGCCTTCGCTTTATCTTGTACAGATATTAGCTTATCAGCCACAATTGTGTCACCTAAGCTTTTGGCTGGAAGGTACAATTCAGCATCCAATCTCCAGTTGAGAAAGTTCTGGCCTTCTAAGTTTAGAGGCTTGAAATCATGCTTTGTGAGGCTCGACATATTGCTGTATAGGATCAATAATAACAAGTTAACATAAGAACTTGGTAAATCACCAAATAATTCATGTTCATGGTGTATGCTTCAAACAATGATGTTTCAGAAGTTTATTTATACCAAATAAATCTTGTTCATGGTATGCTTCGAACAATGATGTTTCAGAAGTCGTAGGTAAATACTAAACACTAGATGTTCATGGTATGCTTCGAATAATGATTATGTTCAAGAAGTCTTTCAAAAATACCACATATGGTATGCTTCGAACAATGATGTTCTAGAAGACTTATATATATAGACCAAACAATTTATGTTCATGGTCATCTGATCTATGATGGTTTTAATCTGAATGTATTAACATATATAAAAGAAAGAAATAAAAAATAACTCCAGCGTTCTCTCCGAGAGATCAATATGTGATTAATATCAGAGTGCTATCAGAGTTAACTAAAAGAAGTGGGATGAATGGATAAAAAATATTCTTTTTGCCCTAGCGGTATGCCAAGAGATGTATAAACATCAACATCAGGCTGCGCCAAGGGTATGCATATGAAGAAAAAATAAACATAAATAACCATACCTATTACCGAAGTGGAGAATCCGTAAATGGCGTCTTCACTGAGATGCTCTCGCTTATTTTCTCCCGTTAGAGCTTCGTGCTGATAACATGTTAGAATAAACGTAGAATAAGAAATAAGAAAATAGGAGAGAAGATCTCTTATTAGTATAATCACATAGTGGGAGGCAAATGCCTTATTTATACAACCCAATGAAGATGTAATACTAATCTCTAACCAATGTGGGACTAAAAATAAAGTGGAAATCCAACCCTTTAATAACCCACGTTATTACAATCGCTAACTATTAAAAATACATCGCTAATTTGAATTAGTGATGTTATTAGCAATATTTTGGTGTTGTCGTGTTTAACCTAATCGCAGACAAGCAAAATATCACAAAATATCACTATAGCTATGTATTTAATGACGTAAAATTACATCTCTATTATGCGACATTTAGCGACTTATGTCGCTACATTAGCAACGCAGTGTAGTCCCCATGTGTCGCAAAAAGCGACATAATTATCGACTTTTTATTTACTTTTGTGATGTCTGTTTTTTAAAATTCAACAAATTAGTTTATGTCGCTATACGTCGCATATCTTTCCAGTTTAGCGACATACTAGCTGCATTTATCAACGTTTTGATACATTTAGCAAAATCTTGATAAAATTTAGCGACGTTATAATGCATCGTTGAACATTGCAACATAATAAAAAATTGAAAAAAATGTTAGATATAGAGGAAATAAATAATAAATTGTTCCAGATAGATTGATAAAACATTTTTAGTAGACAAAATGTTTGATACAAAGACAATAAATAATACATTGATACAGAGACAACTGAAAAAAAATTTGATCCATATTTTCATTAATACAACATTCAAATACAATATTTTCTCAAATAGATTCTTCCACCTTTGCCAAAGAGCCGGTGCATAGATGCGTTTTGCCTTCGCTAAATACTTATGATTGCATCCGTCTTTGCCATATAGTCGGTGCCATAAATGCTTCAGCCTTCACCAAAGATCCGATGCATAGATGCGTTCGTCTTCCTCTTTTTTCTAATATATTTTATTTGTTTGTATTTAGTTCCCCAAGAATTGCATCATTGACATTTTAGTCAACTTATTGTTACTTCTAACGTTATTTGTTTTGATATATTGATGTATTCTAAATCGAAGTAGAATGAAAATGATGCGGAGAACCTTCATGAGAACAAGAAAAATAGAAGATATCGGTTAAGGATTAGAAGAAGAATTAATTCAAAGAAAGAAAAAGAGGATTTTTAAAATAATTATTAGATGATTATCTTACATAAAAGGTCTAGCTCTTATTTATAGAGTGGGCAAATTAAAAAAAATAAAGTTTCTAATTAAAGGAATCATCATAGAAATAAGAGGTTACTGTAAAATAGACTATTAAAAATAAAATAACCAAATAAGAGTCGTAGTAAATTAGAATATCTACTTAAATAGAAAATTTCTCATTAAATAGAAGCCAAAGTAATTCGGTCACTTCTTATGTTTAATGTCCTACATCATCGAAATAAGAGTCTAATATAAAATAGATTAAAATAGAATAACTAAATATGAGTCCTACTAAAAATAGACTCTCTAGTTAAATAGAAAAGTTCTCATTAAATAGGAAGCAAAATAATTCGGTCACTTCTCATGTTCAATGTCCTACACCAGTCCTGCCTTCTATGGAAAAAGAAGAAGACCACGTATTTGCACTAGAAAAGGGTTGAATTGTCATCACCATAGAATGTAAAGATATCTTACGTTTTAATTGAAGGTTTTAGAGATGCTAAAAGTGTCGCGAAGAATGATCACATAGGTATCGACATTGATTTTGTGCAACACCTTGAAAGGTATGTACTTCTTCATCGTTTTATTATATGTGTGAGTTGAAAATATTTCTTTTTGTAAAAGTATCATCATAAGATATCTTTCAACAAATGTCTTTATTCTTCGATGTTAATTTCCATCAGATTTGTACTTAAGGTTGATATGTGGCTTGAAGGCTTCGACTACTTCAGTAATGAGAGACTTGGCCTTGGGATCATTGCTGACAAAGTGGTGTGCCAATTTGGCATTCTTCTGGGCACCTTTGATTGAGAAGTTGCCTACCAAATGAGGGTCTATGAGTCGTTAGAAACTTGATCTCTCTCTAAGGTGGTTATCCATTATTGGAGGCATATAAAGTGCATGGCCCACTAAACTAGTAATCCCAAGATTGGCTATGGTTTATGTAGAAAATAGTGACTTGCACTTTTCAAAGCCTTCATGTCATCATTGATCATTAATGATCCTTTGTATGCCATTAAGAATTTAAAAAAGTTGATTACATTTTCTTTAACTATGATCTCCATCTCCTTTGAAATTGTTTCATCCCATTTTGTAATGGTCATATGAAAGCCATAATCCATTATAGATTTTTTTTACTTTTTCCATGTACAAATCAAATCCTGCAAACAATTGGTATTAGAAATCAATGTGCATCATTGTTCCTCTAGTTAATGCAGTAACTTGATCAGTGAAATAATCATATATCGTCTGAGTTCCCATAAAATTCATCTCCAAGTGATTGTGAAGGTCAATACCATCTGAGAACGTAGGAAGATCTTGTATTTTGGAATTTAATCGTAATGAATCTTTAAAGAGCTTTTTTGAAGGTTCTTATTGTCCTTAGAACTATATAGAATAGCCTCTTCAAGATCCACATCCCCTAAAATAACTTACTTCGTGAGTGAAATATTTTGTAGTAAAACCTACTTGATGAGATTGATCGAGATAATGAACTTGGTTTGATGCTTTAATAAAAACTCTAGAAACTTCATTACTAACAACTTGAAAATCAATGGGCTTTGCGGTGAAAGTGTTGACATTTGGATCAATGAGTATTCAGATTAGACATTTTTTGTTTGCATCATCAATAATCTTAGAAGAAGTTTCGACGGATTGTTGTTGAATATTCATACTTTGGAACAATCTCATCATCTTTTTTATCTCTTTCAAACTTGTCTTGGGTTTACCGTATTGTGTATCATATTTTGTGGAGTTTTTTTCTTTCAATCTTCAAAGAGAATTTTCTCTGGTTCATTCAAAGATTCTTGAATCGAAGGATCAATAGGAGACATGATTATGATCGTTTGCTCTGATACCACTTGATATATTCTATATCGAAGTAGAACGAGAAGGATGCAGAGATCCTTGATAAGAACAAGATAAGACGAAGATAAGACGAAGAAATTGGGTACGGATAAGAATAAATCCAAAAAAGGAAAAGAGGATTTTAAGAGTTCTAAGATAAATTGTAGTTAAAAAATAATAATTAGATGATTGTATTACATAAAAGGTCAACCTCTCATTTATAGAGGTAGGCAAATCTAAAAAAAAAAATTCTAATTAAAAGATTCACATAGAAATAGGAGTCTACTAAAAATAGAATCACTAAATACGAGTCTAATACTAAAAATAGAATCACCACTTAAATAAGAAAAAAGCTCTTATTAAATATGAGCCAAAGTAATTTGGTTACTTCTCTTTTTTGATCCTATATCATCTTTCTCGGGCCATTCCGAGTCCTCAATTTCTTTGTTTATCATCAACACCCAGTCAGAAGGTTGTCTAATGATCGCATCATATCACTACAAAAATATTGTTAAATAGCGACGGATCGCAGCGACGAAAACTAATCCTTTGCTGAGCCAGCGACGAAAATACGACGGAATAACGACTAAATTATTTATGTAGACCAAATATATTATATTTCGTCAATATTTCGTCGCTAATCCGTCGTTGTTACTTCATCGACGGATTAGCGACGGAATTATCCGTTGCTGCAAAAACTTAAATTTTTCGAGCCCATTTCATTTCTCCCATTCTCCACTCTCTCTCTCTCTCTCTCTCTCTCTCTCTCTCTCTCTCTCTCTCCCCCCCCGACCCCCTACCCCTCTCCGGCAACCTCCTCCTCCTCCTCCACCGACCCTCTCCCCCTCTCCGGCAACCTCCTCCTCCACGACCCCTCTCTGGCTGCCCCCTCCCACTCATTCGCCCTCTCCTCCTCCTTCTCCACCGACCCCCTCCCCCTCTCCAGCGACAAGCAGCCCCTCCCCCTCTCCGGCGAGCCCTGACATCCTCCTGAGCCCTCCTCCTACTCCTCGACTCGAGCGGCATAGACATCCCCTGAGCCCCTCCTCCGACCTCAGGAATCTAAGCCAGGCCCTCCACCGGCCTTAGGCGTCCGCGTCCGCACTTCGTCAGATACCCTCCTCCCTTCCGAAGGTAAACCCTAACCCTCCATATATCTATTTAGGAAAAGACTATACACATTGTCGAATATATTTAAATTTTGTGGGAAGACACATGACACAAGATGCTAGAGAACACATATAAATATTAGGTGTATAAACACATGTTTGCTTTTGATCATGTTGGAAAGCTACTAATTTGTCATATGGATACTAGTTACGGGTTTTCTTTGAAAAAAATTAGACCATTACTATTAGTATCGGTAAAATCGGCAGTATTGGACCGGAGTATCGGATTTTTTTGGTATCGAAAACAAATAACTATTAGTAAATTATTAACATTTTAGAATATATATATATATATATATATATATATATATATATATATATATATATATATATATATATATATTACTTTATGCAAAATTTTAATTATTTCTAATGTTGTTCTTAGGTTTTTTTTTGGTATCAGACCATTACTATAAGTATCGGGATCGACAATATCGGTAATATTGGCGGTATCGAATTTTTTGATATCGGAAACAAAAAAACTATTATATGCGATAGATAAGTTTTTCTCTTACATTTGCTTTTAGCAAGTATCCTAACTAGGTACTCATAGTTCATTATATATTTTTTCTTTTGACATGGTACGTGCATAATCATTCAAAACTATAAGAAAGCAATGAGTCGATACTTAGTTGACCGATCGTGGATGTACAATCGACGACATGAGAGTATGATTGGTTTGACAGATAATTTTAGGACGGACATTGAGAAATTTCTCAAATAAGTCAGTAGTCAACTTTATTTCATGGATGAGAGTCTCATCAAGTTCCCTTGTGTCAAATGTCATAATATACCATTCAAAGAGGTGGATCTCATGAGGGAGCATCTCTACAAGTAGGGTTTCGTACTGAACTACAAGGGGTGGACGGCTCAAGGAGAACCTTTGACTCCTCAATATCATTCCGCCTTCAATACAGAGGTAGAAGAGTCCACTCTCGAAGATAACTTTGAATATAGACCGCGAAACCTAGCTCATGAGTTGGTATTTTGATGCGGCCGGTCCAAGTTTTGATCCGGAGGATCCGAATCCTGATGCGAAGGAATTATATGATATGTTCAAGAATGTCGATACTCCGTTATATACGGGTTATGATTCTCATTCTGTCCTGTCGGTGCTGATGTGGATGTTGAACCTCAAATCTGATTTTAACTTACCGCAGGAATGCTACGACCGGATAATTTAGTTTGTTAGAGAGTTGTTGCCAAAATGATCAAATGAGTTGCCTGAAAACTTCTACAAGTCGAAGATGATGATACGAAAACTCAAATTAGGCTATAAAAAGATAGATTATTATCAAAACGGTTGCATATTGTACTATAAGGAGAACAATGAAAAAGATAGATGTATTTTCTGTCACGCGGACCGTACAAGCCAATTCAGAGCAAAGAAAAGTCATCTGCCAGAGCAAGGTTGCGTCCCTATAAGTACATATAGTTTTTGTTAATTACAAAGAGGCTGCAGAGGATGTATATGTCAACAAATACAACAGAACATATGACATGGCATAGCAAGGAATGAAAGATGGATGATGGAGAATTATCTCATCCTTCCGTTGTAGAGGCATGAAAGCATTTTGATCGGTGTCATCCTGAATTTTCTACGGAGCCCAGGAATGTCCAGCTGGGTTTATGTTACGATGGATTCACTCCTTTTGGACAGTCGGGATCTCAGTACTCTTATTGGCCGATGATTTTGACTCCTTACAATCTACCACCGTGGATGTGCATGAAGACTCCTTACATGTTTTTGACACTTATCATATCCGGTCAAAAAAATCCAAAGAAGAACATCAATATCTATTTGCAGCCGTTGGTGGATGAGTTAAAATAATTGTGGCAATTCGATATTTAGACATATGATATATCGAAGGAGCAGAACTTTCAGATGAGAGCATCACTCATGTGGACCATCAATAATTTTTCAGTATATGGGATGTTATCGAGATGGAGTATTTATGGTACTTTGTCTTGTCCGATATGTATGGGAAAGAGTAAGGTATTCCGTCTCCAGAATGGTGAGAAAGCATACTTTTTTTATTGTCACCGTCAGTTCCTTCCTGCGTCGCATCCGTGGAGAAGGAACAAAGATAGCTTTAGAGAAGGTAAACATGAACTATCTCCGCCCCCGTTGAGACTGACAAGAGACCAAATTTGGAAAGAGGTAGATGGATTGCCGAGTGTGATGGAAGATCAGATATTGGCCCTTCACTTTGAAGGGTTCGTACATAGACATAATTGGACGAAGCAGAGTATCTTTTGGAACTTACCTTATTGGAAGGACAATCTCATAAGACATAATCTTGATGTTATGCATATAAAAAAAAATCGACATCTTCTTCAATATGGTGATGGATATCAAGGAAAAAACGAAAGATAATTTCAAAGCAAGAAAGAACTTAAAAATTATTTGCAGGCGTTCAGATTTGCACCTAAAACAAACTGCAAATGGTAATTGGGTCAAGCCTCCAGCGCCATTTACGTTGAGTAGGAAGAAAAAAAAGGATAATATGCAACTGAATTTTAAAGTTGAGATTTTCTGACGGCTACGTGTCAAATCTGGCAATATGTGTCGATCTCAACGAACGAAATCTGATAGTGATGAAGAGTCGTGATTGCCATATGTTTATGGAGAGGTTACTACCTATTGCTCGGAGAGAGATGTTGCCTCATCAAGTATGGACCCCGTTGGCTGAATTATCTATATTCTTTAGAGATTTGTGTTCAAGCAAGTTGACGGTACAACATTTAATAGAACTTGAGAAGAAGATTGTATTGACATTGTGCTAGTTAGAAAGGGTGCTACCCCCGATTTTTTTATAGTATGAAGCATTTGTCTATTCATCTTACATACGAAGCACGTGTCGGTGCTCCCGTCCATTATCGATGGATGTATCCATTTGAGAGGCATAAATTGATTAATTTGTACTATTAATTTATTTACTCAAATAATTCTAATATTCAATATATTATCTATATGTATCTACATCACCTAAAAAAGAAAGTGGACAATAAGGCTCATGTAGAAGCTTTGATATACGAAGCATATATCATTGAGGAGGTTTCAAACTTCTGCTCCATCTACTTTGATACTCATGTCATAATAAATCGTAATAGAGCCCCAAGGAATGATGACGGTGGGGTTGATGAACCGAATAATATAATCCGCATTATCTTCAATGTGGGAGGCAAGCCTACAAGTGCTACTAAATTACGGTGGTTGGAAGACGATGAGTTTAAAGCTGCTCATCGGTATATATTATTAAATAGTGGTCTTGAGGAGATGCTAGATATTGAGAAGTAAGCGACACATCTTTGCTACATATTGTAATTATGTATATGCTTGGAAAAAAAGTGCTCTAACTATTCTCCTTACAATCATAGTACTTTTAGAGCTGAGGTAAAAATGAAGAGACCTATTATTAATGATGATGAGCTTGCTAGAGAGGTTGAAACAAAATTTCTATCGTGGTTCCATAATTATATACGGATCATAAATATTAAGCATTCTAAATTTAGCATTCCGACAAATCTTTGTCTAATGTCTATATGATACGTGATATTTTAGGCTTTTCGTCCTGGTACAGAGTTACAGAACGAACGACTTCGAGCATTAGCTATCGGACCAAGCAAGAGGGCAAAGTATTGGGATGGATACTCCATCAATGGTTTCAAATTTAGAACCACTGATAAGTCTATTGATCAATCATTTGTCGAGGAGGCTAATTATACAAAAAATTCTGGAGTAGGTGTGAGGGGTTCAGTCTACGATGAGGATCCAGAATTCGACTATTACGGTGTACTAAGCGATATCGTGGAGATGGAATACTATTATGAGATAAAAAATTATGTTGTTTAAATATGATTGGTTCAACACAACACCCAAGCGGGGATGAAAAATTGACAACCAGTTTGGGTTTGTTGATATAAATTATGGAAAAAGATATGTAGGTTTCAAACTATTTGTGTTGGCTAGTCAAACGGTTCAAGTATATTATACGATCTATCCTAGTCGACGATGCAATAATAAATATTGGTGGGATGTATGCAAAACTAAAGCTAGAAACACATATAATATTAGGGAACTAGCATACCGGGAGGATGAGATAGTCATGCCTCAATCTATATATATGAGTTTAGTCGGTGTTGATGGTACGGAGGTTGATGTTATCGTAGAGGATGATAGAGTTAATGAAGAGATTGGCATAGAAGATTTATCTCATATAGAGGAGGACTCTGATATGGAGGTATCGAACGAGGAACAAGAATTGGAAGCTGAAGGTGATAGTGAAAGTGAAAATGAAAATAAGAAGACGAAGATGAAGACGATTCAGAAAATGATTCGGAAGACGATTCAGAAGATAAAGAAGATTAGTACGTACACACATATGCATTAGCTTAGATTATTTATTTATTTATTTAATGACACGATTATTATTTATTTTATTATTACACTAGTATTTATTTGTTCACCACACCATCAATTACTTTATGATGTCTTGATGTCACTATTTTTATTTGTTTCATAACATCATCTATTATTTACTGTCAGATTTACCTATGGTGGGACGAGGACGATCACGTCGACAAGTTCATAGAGGATCTTCTTCCCAGCATCCTCCAGCTACTCCGGATATATGTAGAACACGACCATCAGAAGACGAGTTCATAGATGTCGAGGATGATTAATCCTCGCCATGTACTCGTTCATCGGTAAGGGAAGCTACTCCATCTCCCGGGCTTCCCTCAGCTTCTACCCCTGCCACTACTCCTGCGACTACTCCTACGACTACTACAACTACTAGTACAATGGCTACTCCTCTAGTTTCTCCTACCGGAGCAAATCTATATCCAGGCCTCCTGGTGGAGCACGGAGTATATTTTCTTCGTCCAGGATTTGCAGATCCTCCTACTCTACCAGAGCGGCCAGCCAATATCGATCCTCCTGAGCTGTGGGACGATGGAGCGACGTAAGTACTTATTTTGAATTCACATATTTATTTATTTATTCTTTTTTATTCTAATTGTATATTGTTTACTTATTTCAGGTTCTTTCCGCCAAGGCTGGCAATGATCTGGGGAACGTCATGCAGGAAAACTTTCATGGCCCTTATATCAACTTCAGTGACATTCTGCTAGATCGACGCTTCATTTGGCTGGATATGTTGCGGGTATATGTATAAGATTTTTATTTAGGATAATATATAATTTTATGATTAAAATGCTAAAAAATATTTTTGAATTTGCAGAAGATGTACTAGTGGCCGGATCATTAAGAGTCTGCGATCCGGAAGTGCTACAAGACCATTGCCAACAAAAGGTTCAGGAATATGATCAATGATCAGAATGCGCTGGAGTCACATTCAGGGTATCTTCGCAAGGAGTGGCTCAAGGAGGAGTTCTGGGAGAAGATGAAGGAGAAGATGGAGGCCCCGGCCTATATTGCCAAGAGTGAGAAGGCGAGAGCGTCCCATGCTAAGGGTGGTCTCCACACGGGTGGATCCATTCCGACCGTCGAGCATTTTCGACGGATGGTCGGTATTATAGTTTTTTGCTAGATCGATTTTTAATAATTCTCATTTTTCTTATTAATTAATTACTTATTTTTTACTGTGCGAGGAGGCCATCAGAGCCGGGGGAGACCCGAAGACCATCGACTTCTCCATAATCTTTCAGCGGACGCACAAAAGGAAGAAGGATGAGAAGCTCGTAGATGAGAGGGCATTAAAAGCATACATAAGTTGTGTTTATAAAGTTTTGTCAACGAAATTTAATTACATTCTTTTTATAATTTAACTATATTTGTTTACCCTAAAAATCTAACTTTAATTTTAATATTGTTACCTATGATATCCAAAAATCTTAACTCTAAACCTAACCTACGATATCTAAGCTTAACTCTAAACCTAACCTTAGTTGTAGTCAATAAAAAGATTAATCCTAACCTACGATATCTAAACCTAATTATATAAATAAATATAGGAGACATATGAGACGTTGGAGGGTGGGTCAGAGAGCAGTACACCGACTGAGAGAAACGATGGGTGGATACAAGTTGTCGGGAGAGAAAAAGACGGCAGCGTGTACGGGACTGGATCATTGGTATCCTAACCGTCGGTTCTTTTCAGAGCTCCTCCGACGACTCCTCCAGCTCCATCAAAGCTCGTTCCTCCTAGTTCTATGAGTTTGGAGCAGATCACGATGACTCCATTAGAGGTACAGAGGCAGGTTAGACAACTGACAGAGTCTCGTGATCCTGCAGCTCCTGCTCCTCCTGATACTCGAGCTCCTCCGATGGCTCCTTCGGCTCTTCCTGCTGCTCCGCCTGTCGTTCCTGAGGATCTACAGCAGATCATCACTGCGGTTATGACACAGTACATGGCTACTCGACAGTCGCCACCGCCTCCACCGTCGACTTGATGTGTATTTTTGTTTTCTTGATAATTTGACAGTTTGTTGGATGTATGTGTGTATAACTATATATGTTTGGATTATAGTAGTGTATGATAACTTATGGCTATGCACTTATATTTAAGTTCTATTGTATTTGATGTGTTTGTGTGTAAGTGATTTAATTTTGTATAATATTACAGGAGCAGAAAGTAACTGATTCTATTATAAAAAAAAAATTTATGTCGCTAATCCGTCGCTAAATATGTTTGGTACCAAAAAATATAAAAAATTTGGTATCAGACATAGTCGCTATATCCGTCGCTATGTCCGTCGTCTTTAGCGACATATTAGCGACAAAAATTTCGTCGGTGAGCTTCTGAAAAATTTGGTAAAAATGGGCTCACACTTTTCGTCGTCAATCCGTCGCTAATCCATCATCAAATAAAGCGACATAAATATTCTGTCACTAATCCGTCGCTATAATTTTGTCGTTAAGTTCGTCACGAATCCGTCGCATGTCGACGGATTAGTGACGAAAATATGGCAGCGACACTTTAATTAGTGGCGTCACATTTTCGTCGCTAATCCATCGCTATATTAAAAAAGCGAAGAAAATAGCCATTTTAGCGACGGAAAATTTCATCGCTAAAACTTTGTATTTTTGTAGTGTATGCAATTATCAAATATGCCTTTTTTTTCTTCTTCTTCTTAGAGCTCTATAATCTGGATTAAGTCAACAATTTGAGCTATATCTTTTTGAAGCCTACATTCCAATGTTTTAAGCAATTGTGAGTTTGTGATACACAAATATCTAAAATGGGGAAATAGTAATTTCCAATTTCAGGTATCTAGAGAAGCTAGCACTTTATGTTACCTTAGGGTATGTTTGACATTTATGGGAGTAGCGGTTATGAGGTATCTTTAGAGTACCGGTTATGAACGATTTTGATGGGTCCAGTTTTGAGTGATTTTGAGCATATTTTGCAGTATCGGCCGATACCGATCCGATACGATTTGGCATGTACCGATCCAATACCGATCGATACCCGATACTGACCGATCCCAACATTAAAGGTCTCTTTTTCGGTCAATTTGACAGAAAAATAAATAAAAAAGAACAACTAGTAAGGCTGTAAAAGCATAGTAAGGGTTGTAAAAGCTTATAAACGAGAAAAACTTATCTATCACATGTAAATCAATCGACAAGGGTGACTACTATTTCATTCAATTTCAAAAATAAGAAACAATACTTAAAATACTTAAAATTATGCATAAATGTATAAAATATATTTTCTAAAATGTTAATAATTTACTAATAGTTATTTGTCCGATACCAAAAAATACGATACTCTGATTCGAAACCGTCGATACTACCGATACCGTTGATTCCCATACTCATAAGAATGGTCCAATACCGATTCCGATACTTTGAACCTTGGTTTTAAATAGCGGCTTTTAAGCCAATCCAATCCATGCTTGGTAATGAACGGTTCTGAAATTTTTTACAAGAATAAATAAAATAAAATAATAAAACCTCTCAAAATCTATCGATTTGGGTTATTTATAAAGCCACCCAAAATTACATTATACAGATTTTGGAGATTTTTTGAGCCGACCAAAACTAATGTCTCATAAAAATTGCCAAGCAAAAGTTTTCATAAATGGTCGGTTCAAAAATAATCTAAAGACGATGAAAACACTGTTACCAAGCTGACGCTAAATGATCAAGAGAAGTTTCATGTGAAAGTACATAAAACCATACTATTCCATTAGTTGGTACTAGTTTCCTTAACGCCTAGTGGCACAAGTCGGGGACTGTCATTAAAATTTTCCGTTTAGTTAGGCACAAGAAACTGTCAACTCTTGTGGTTATCAAAGAGCTTGTCTTTATTACTTTACATTGTTTTCTACTGCCTTCAACTTTTGTTAGTTTCATCAGGAAAGTTTGTTAGGCTGAGTGCATTTTCATGTTAAAATCCTATTACTAGTTTGCAGAAAACAACAGAGCAATAACATTCATGGCATTCCCAGCTTTGTATTTGCCCTTTCAACAAGTTTTTGAAGAAATTAGACCACTTACCGTTTCGAACAAAGAAGTTTAATGTTGGGATCCAGTCTCGATTTGAGATGTGTGGAAGGATTGTCTGGACATCGTGAAGCGTTAACAATAGTTACGGCAGAGAAGACGGAGGATCGGTGGCTAGTTACGGCAGAGAAGACGGAGGATCGGTGGCTGAACCGGAACTAAAATTGAGCCAAAACAACAGCAACGGACATACTGGCGGTATACCGGCGACAGTACACCGGTTTTGGGGCATTCGTTACAAATATATTCTTGAGGGTCTGGCAGTACACCACGGTATACCGCCTGTCGCAAATTGGTTCACTCGTGGACCCAAGTCAGCACATATTATGACCGTGTGATCTAATATGGAAGACAACCATTATTACTGGCCTATTTTAGGGTTTTCCTAAACCCTAAATTAGATTTCTTAACCTATATAAAGGAGGTTGAGGGGGTTGAAAATGAAAATCTCATACGAGAGATTCGAGTGAGCAAGTTCACAGAAATCTAAAAGATGGTTCATACTTTGCTCTTATGGCTCGCTCTTTAAGACAGTTGGAAAAGAAGATTTGTACGGAGAGTCGTCTTCTTCGTTCATAAATTTTTTTGGGTGAGTCATTTCATTATTTATCTTCTTCTTTCTTCTTGAGATAGCTGAGGGATTGAACTTAGGGAGCAAAATATTCAACACATTGTTAAGGTGATCCCTCCTTAATTAGAGAAGAGAGTGTTAATGTTCCCAAGGTTAATGCACCTTGGAGAAAGACTTTTGTCTTTTGGAGTTCCCATGGTTAATTAATCATGGATGATACAATCTTAGAGGAGAAGCTACTATCCTCATGAAGCTATATAAGGAGATATATGGGGAGGATTTGTGCTCCAAGAAAGTGGTGTTCATTCGGGTGGTGCTTCTTCCGAGTGCTTCTTCACCAAAGTGTGTCCATACTTTTGAGACCTTTGTGAGCCTCTTGAGTGAATCCAAGAGAGAGATTGTAACTTGTAATCTCACTATTCTTAGTGGAGAAAGAAAATAAATATAGTTGTCGGAGGACGTAGACACATTGTTAAACCTCGTTAATTATCTAGTGTTATGTACTTTCTTACTTTGCTTCCACATTGCGCGTGCAAGCACTTCCAATCCAACAAGCTTCCGCATCCTGCAAATAAGCCATCTCCTGTTGGATTATATCTCGTTTTCGGATGAGCCCTCAAAAGATGGTGACATTGGAGTTGATAATTTAGTCCCACATCAGATAGGAGGTGGGTTCATGAGGTATAGATAATTAGGATTGGTTCAGGCCTTACATAAAAATTCCCTTTTAAGGTATATGGGCCCAATCCAATATCGCACATCATGGGCCAACTCCGGTTCGGGTCACACTGTGTTCTAACAAGTGGTATTAGAGCACAAGGTTACGGGATTGGTTTGGGAGGCTCTAAACTATTCGAGACAGATAGTGCTGAACCACTACTAGAAAAAGCGGGATTAGCGACGTATTTTAGCGACTCCAATTAAAAACGTCGCTAAATTAGCGACTCCGTAAAAATCGTCGCTAGACGTCACTAAATGGCGACATTTAGCGACGTTTAGCGACTTTTATTAAGATTTTAAAAGATTAGTCGCTATAAGTTCAATTAAGGTCGCTAAACGTCGCTAAAATATCTGATTTAGCGACGTTTAGCGTCATAATTAGCGACATATCTATCGAAAATATTTAGTAACGTATTTAGCGACTTCTTTGACGTCGCTAAATTTTATTTTAGCGACGTTTTTATTTGACGTCGCTAAACGTCGCTAAATTTTGGTTAATTAGGGCTCAGTTTTCTTTTTCCCCATCTGTCGAAAATTTCGAAACTTTTCGATTTCCCCCGCCCCCCCCCTCTCCGGCGACCAGCTCTCCACGGCTGCGGCTACTCCGGCACCCCCTCCTCCTCCTCCTCCTCGAGCTCTAGGTAATCTCTCTCTCTCTCTCTCTCTCTCTCTCTCCCTCTCTCATGTGACACTGACACAAGACACACTTGACAGACACGACACACGCACACAGATACGACACACGCACACAGACACTGACAGACACACACGACACACACACACAGACGCAGACACACACACACACAGTCACACTGACACTGACACTGCCACAGGCACGACACACACACACACACACACACACACACACTGACACACACATAATATTTGATCTATTGGATGTGTCAATGTGAATTGAGGGTTGGTATCATTGTGGTGTGGTGTATGGAGGATGTATCCTAGAGTATCTTGGTGTTGCATACCAAATATTTCTGAATTGGACTAGTGGTTGTGTGTGTGTGTCTATTTATGCCTTAGAGTATCATATGATATGTATATGTAAATTGGTGTATTATCTATTTGCATATGAGAGAGTGTATGCATATATATAGGTGTATCTCGATATATATATATATATATAGGTATATAGCTACTGTTATCTGTGTTGGTGTTCATAGTGTCTTCTAGCTGTGCTTGATGTGGGAGAGGATAGAAGAGTCCAGTTGTGTGTGGGTGTCACTACTGAACTATGAGGCTTCAGGAACAGAACTCAATTCAGTTTGGCCTAGTGCATTAGGCAAGCTGGCAATGTGTTGCAGTGGTGTCGGGTTGGCACTGTGAGGAGGGGATTGGTTCCTGTCATCTTCTGCAATGGGAGAGTGTTGGTGCATACTTGAGCATCATGAAACACATGCATGCTTGAGCAATGGCAAGGCAGCAACAAGCACTTGTTGCATGCCAATACAACCCTTAACTGGGTTGTAGTCCAGTGAGCAAGTATAAGGATGAAGTACAAGGTGCCAGGCCAAGGCGGTTATAGGCTCTCAGTGTGGATAGTAGAGTACTTAATTTCAAAGCAGAATATCCTAGTATGACCTAGAAGACATAGTGTAGCAAGGTATTAACCTAGTATTGACTAGTATAAACTAGTATGGATCTAGAAGTGGCTTAGAAATATCACCATGAACTAGTTAACCCTATTTATCATTTCAAGGGCTCTTGGACTTTGATAAATGAAAGTATGTATTATATCAGTTATGAAATAAAAGTATTCCTTATTTTAGACTTTGATAAATGGTCAGTTGTTTTGAATATTGCTTATTTTAGACTTTGATAAATAAAAGTATGTATTATATCAGTTATGATTTTCATAGTACGGTTAAGTTATAAAGTTAGGTGATAAACCACTGTATGTAATAATTTATATGATACATACTGTCATTTTTGCAGAAGTATCTAGAAATGGATATGAATTACTATCTGCGTCATCGTTCGTGGATGTACAACCGTCATCTTGATGACATGTGCGGTGTACGGGATGAATTCATTGAGGGTGTACAGCAGTTCCTGCAGTTCGCCAAGGCTTTCCCTCAGTACATGGACGGTACCAAAATTAAGTGTCCGTGTGTGAGATGTCGCAACAGGAAATATCATCCATAAGTGGAAGTTACATATCATTTATACTCGAAGGGCTTCACGTCGAATTACTATCAGTAGACCGCGTACGGAGAACTTGTATCTCTAGCATCGGAGTCAGAGCCCTATGTGGAGCCATATATGGATGTCCACGACCACAATGCTTACGATGACGGGTTGGTGAACATGGTTTATGATGCGACGGGGCCTAGTTTCAATCCGGACAATTATGATGCGGCGGGACCTAGTTTCAATTCGGACAATTATGATGCAGCTGAGGAGGCACCGAATGCCGATGCTGCAAAGTTTATGGAGTTGCTGGAGAATGCAAGGACTCCACTATATCCTGGTTGTGAGGATCATTCACCGTTGGAGGTGGTTACAAGATTATTGAGCATCAAGTCCGATTTTAACATATCGCAAGAATGCTATAATCGACTGCTCGATTTGATTATAGAGATCTTGCCCGAGGGTGCAAAGTTGCCTAAAGACTTCTATCGATCTAAGAGGATGGTGAGATCGCTTTGGATGGGATACGAGAAAATCGATGCATGTCGCAACGGGTGCATGTTGTACTACAAAGACGACAAGGATGAAGATGCGTGCAGATTCTGTGGTGCTGATCGCTACAAGGCCACTGTTAGAGAAAAGTCTGTCGGTGCAAGGAAGCCTACCGATTCGATGCACTACTTGACTTTGACGCCACGGTTGCAGCGGTTGTTTATGGTTAAGGAGACTGCAGAAAACATGAGGTGACACAGGCGAAAACAGATCGAAGGAGTATTGGATCATCCATTCGATGGAGAAGCATGGAAGCACTTTGATCGAGAGAATCCACATTTTGCCGAGGAAGCGCGTAATGTCAGATTGGGGCTCTCCTCTGACGGTTTTACCCCATTCGTACTTTCGGGCTCCCAGTATTCGTGTTGGCCTGTGATCGTCACTCCGTACAATCTACCGCCTTGGATGTGCATGAAGACTCCGTATATGTTCCTAACCGTTATTATCCCGGGTCCGAACAATCCGAAGAGGAACATCGATGTGTATTTACAGCCTTTGATAGATGAGTTGAATCAGCTGTGGGAAGTAGGTGCCAACACGTACGATGTTTCTAGAAAGCAGAATTTTCAGATGAGGGCAGCACTTATGTGGACCATCAACGACTTTCCGGCCTATGGAATGTTATCGGGATGGAGCACACATGGTCGTCTTTCATGTCCGTATTGCATGGACCGTACTCAGGCTTTCCGTTTGAAACACGGAGGCAAACCGTGCTTCTTCGATTGTCATCGACAATTTTTGCCGAAGGATCATCCGTACCGGAGGAACCAGAATGCTTTTCGTGCGGGAGTTATGGAGAAGGCCAATCCACCGCCAAGGTGGCCCAGATGCACGATATGGGAAGAGGTAAAAGATTTACCAAGTGCTATCGAAGAGCCTGCTAAGGGGTACAAGTGTGACGGATTTGGTCGCACCCATAACTGGACAAAGAGGAGTATATTCTGGGATCTGCCATATTGGAGCACCAATCTGATCAGACATAACCTTGATGTCATGCATATCGAGAAAAATGTGTTTGATAACATAATTAATACTGTAATGGAGATAAAGTGGAAGACGAAAGATAATCCGAAGGCCAGGTTGGACTTAGAAGAAATATGTAGACGTCCTGCATTGCATTTGATAGAGGAGGGGAATGGAAAGTTAAAGCAACCTAAGTCAGTTTTCTCACTGGATAAAGAGGATAAAGGTAGACTTTGTAGGTGGATTCAGGGTCTAAAGTTTCCAGACGGGTACGTGTCGAACTTGAGAAGATGCGTCGACCTCAAGGAGAACAAACTGGTGGGTATGAAGAGCCACGATTGTCACGTATTCATGGAGAGGTTAATTTCGATTGCATTTCGGAAATTCTTACCGCAGGTCATTTGGGACCCATTGACAGAGCTGAGCATATTCTTCAGAGATCTTTGTTGTACTAAGTTGCTCGTCGATCGTCTAGAAAAGCAAGAGAGGGACATTGCGGTAACACTATGTAAGCTCGAGAAGGTGTTTCCTCCTGGATTCTTCGACTCTATGGAGCATTTGCCAATTCATCTTTCCTATGAGGCACGTGTTGGTGGTCCTGTCGGTTATCGGAGGATGTACCCCTTCGAGCGGCATCTGAATCACCTAAAGAGAAAGGTGAAAAACAAGGCACGGGTTGAAGGCTCTATTTGTGAAGCTTATGTTCTTGAGGAGATTATAAACTTTTGCTTGACGTATTTTAAACCGCATGTTGCTACTAATAGGACGAAAGCTCCGAGAAACGACGACGCATATCAGGAATCTAATGATGCAATACTCAAAGTATTCAATGCGTCCGAAAAGTCTTCGAGAAAAATGAAGAAGAGATATTTGAATGACGATGAGCTAAGGGCTGCTCAATTGTATATATTACTCAATTGCGACGAGGATGAAGTGGAGAAGCTAGAGGGGTAAGTAATTAATACATCCACGTTTACATCATCTCAATGTAATAGTATAAGATACTATTATGCTACTAATCAGCAGTTGCTTCATTGTTTTTCAGCACATATAATGATGAGTTGAGGTCGGTTAGACCCTACATAACAGACGAAGAAGTAGAACAAGATATGAGATGCCATTTTCCTTCTTGGTTGAGCGCATATGTAAGATGCTTGGTAATTACTTTTTATTTCTGCACTTGCAAAACAAATAACTTACTATCGCTACTTTGGTATTTAGGTCGATCGTCTAATATCACCCGAGACTGAATCTATTAGAACTCTAGCCAAGGGACCAATTACTGCCGTAAAAATATGGCCAAGTTTCTGTGTGAATGGGTTCAGGTTCAAGTCAACAAATGCTCCTATCAGAGACAACTTTCTGGATCTTGATTCCACGAAAAACAGTTGTTTGTGTATCAAATCTTCGAACTACAAAGACGTCAATCCGGGAATTGTGGAGTTGACATATAATTATGGCACAAAACCTGCTAATATCGTGCTATTCAGGTGTGAATGGTTCGATCCGATTCAAGATCAAGGTTGGAAATTGACAAGCATGGCCTTGTGGATATAAACTACAAGCGTAGATATCAAGGCTATGAACCATTTGTCCTATCAAGTCAGGCTCAGCTCGTGTACTTCACAACTTATCCTAGACGGGGGACAGCGAGGTTGGATTGGTGGGCAGTATGCAAGACTAAAGCTAGAAATACCTTTGACATTGACGAAATAGCTTATCAGGAGGACGATCTACCTCTTGTAACAAATATTGTAGATGTGGACTCAACGAAAGTTACTCATTAAACGAGTAATAATGTAGAAGATGTAGAATTATCCGAAGAGGACGACGAAGTAGATGAAAGTGAAGACGAGGAAGAGGAAGAGGAGGACGAGGAAGGCGAACAAGATGAATTTTCTGAAGATGATTGAAAATAAAATATATTGCATGTAGAATATAACTATATTTTGATTATAGAATGTAGTTCAAGGTTGGAAAATTGACGAAGTAGATGTACCCATTAACGAATATATGTATTATATTTTGACTGTAGAATGCTTTGAGATATGCATCACATTTCAACTGTAGAATGTAACTATATTTCGACGATCCGAGCTACAAGGAAAGGTCTGAGAAGGCCAAGGCGGCTAGGCGGAATGCTGCCAAGTGGTGTGGTTGCTCGATTCCGATGACGAAATATTTTTGTCGTTTGGTGTTTTTTTTTTTAAATTATATTATTTTAATATAAGTACCATAAAATTATAGTAGGAAAAAATGTTTAAGTTTAGTACTGAATAATATATTTTTAACAGGTACAGAGGGGTGAGGATGCCAACATGGTGACCGTCTTCTTGGCCACCCATCGCAAGGACGGAAATCTCATTGATGAGAGGGCCTCGCAGACCTATGTAAGTATTACTTTACTTTGTGTAAATTTTAATATAACTTAGACAATTGTCGAGTTTCCAAACCTTTCTAGGCCGAGTATCTTAGGCTGCGTGAGCGGGCGACTGCTAGTGCACATACACTTGGAGAGGCTGGTACTTCGTCGCAGCTCGCTCCAACTCCGTCGGCGGACGACCTGTGGGTGACCGCAGCTGGTGGTCTCCAGAGGGGTACGTACTATGGTACGGGCTCCTATGGCGCCCTGGTTGCGACGCAGTCATCTAGGGCCTCCCCAACAGCTGCGCATTCCACACAGCGCTCGCAGTCGCAGCCTTCGCAGTCGTCGGCCAGAGTCCAGGAGGCCGTCCAGGAGGCCGTTGACCGTCAGATTACGTCTCTCCGTGATGAGTTGCTGCGAAGGATGGAGGAGCAGCCCCGGTCCCAGCCGCAGGCGGACGATCTGATGCTCATCGCACGATTCGATATGCTCGACCACAGCATGACGGAGCTCCTGGAATTGACAAATGATATTGGAGCCTCCAATGACCGCAACATCATGGAGCTGCAGGCGTCACAGGTATCAATGGGCGAGAGGCTGACGATGATGCAGGATTCAATGGTTCATAGCAGTACGAGGATGTTATCTACCCTGGATTCTTACAACCAGCGACTCGCAGACTTGGAGCGGGCACGGTCTCCTGGTGCGCCTACATCGACACAGACTCCACCGACGTCACTGCCTTCTCCATCGACATCGGTGTCGATTCCACGGGACGAGTATGAGGAGTTCTTATCCTTCAAGCGCGCATGTGGTCAGCCTCCTGCAGATCCGCAGTAGTATAGTTAATTACTGGATATTTATATTTTTATTATTATTTAGGATGCGATTGTATGGATATAAATTTGCTATATTCTTTACGTTTACGATGAGATTTGTTGGATGCTTTCTTTTCTTCAAATTTTATTATATTATTCATATTTTGGTTTACAACTGATGACTGATACTTGGCCTGTATTTACCCAGTGCACTAGAAATTTTTCCCTTGGTGCTGCTACTGTGTTCTTATTTAATTTTTTCTACTACCATCATATATCTGATAATGAACCCAAGGGGGTTGGTAAATCCAGAAATGCAATTTTTTTTGAAATTAGCGACGTTTTTAGCGACGTTTAGCTACGCTTAGCGACTTTCACTTACGTCGCTAAATACGTCGCTAATTAGCGATGTTGTAACAAGTCGCTAAATACGTCGCTAATGACGTCGCTAAAAATGTCGCTATACGTCGCAAATTGCTGACATGGCAGTATAGCCAGGTCATTAAAGACGTCGGTGTAACGTCGCTATATAAGTTGCTAATCAGCGACGTTTAGCGACGTTAATAAACGTCGCTATTTAGTGACTCGGCGTCGCTAAACGTCGCTAAATTTTGTGACACATTAAAGTCGCTAAAAAATGTCGGCATAGCGACGTTTAGCGACATTTTTTTTTGCGACTTGATTTTTTCTGACAACTTTATAATGTCGCTAATTACGTCGCTAAACCAAATTAGCGACGATTTTTGGTTATTTAGCGACGTTTTTAGACGTCGCTAATTTGACTTTTTCTGGTAGTGAACTTTCATGCATATAATCGGATTATACGAACGCTTCTCAAGGTGGAGTATGAACATTATTTATAAGGTGGTCTAAAGGCGGATCAAACCTAAGGTTAGAGACAACTACACGAATTGACTTCAAAGGTAGATCGGACGGACTCAAGGTGGAACAAGACGTTGTGGTTGGCACACAATAGTAGTATGGATGAACGTGACAGATTTGGTTCTGCGGTCGAACGGATCGAGATGACAATATATTGGATCTCCTATGTGCTCAGCTAGCGGGAATGAGCAAACGTAGTCGGGATATACTAAGGTTGTTCGACTAGCGAAAATGAGCTAAGGTGAGGATTTTTGGATTGTATCTCGTTTCCGGATGAGGCCTCAAAAGGGGAGTGACATTGGAGTTGGTAATTTAGTCCTACATCGGGTAGGAGGTGGGATCATGAGATGTAGATAATTGAGATTGGTTCAGGTCTTAGATGGAAATTCTCTTTTAAAGACATATGGGCCCAATTCAATATCGCACCTTATGAGCCAACTCCGGTTCGGATCACACCGCGTTCCAACATCTCCATCCCTAATACATATATTGTAATCAATCTTTTATATATATATATATATATATATATATATATATATATATATATATATATATTAGGATTTGTCCATATGACATAGTCATCAAATATATACCGTGTTTCATCTGTCTTGGTACTTGCGTCTTAGTATTTGCGTGAGACGGAAGTTTGTTATCTTCGTGTCATTTCCTCGGCGTTCTCTTGCCCATGGCCATCAGGTTAAAAAAAGGATATTACCACAGCCAATCTTAGTAGTTAAGTATACCCAACCTTCAATAATTTTACATGGTTGTGTTTTACATAGATGATTCTTGAGCTGCAGCATATCTTTAGGTGATATTTACTTGTTAGGTAGTGCTTCATAGCATCGGGTATGTCGGGTATTTCACCTCGTAGACGTTATTTACGAGTATAACCGGCAGTTTTTCCTAGTTCGTCGACCTCTCTGACGAGCTCTTCCACCTTCTCGACGATCTCCACCAGAAGATACAAACTGCTCGTCGGTACCTTGCCACCTGCAGTGGCATCCCAGTGGTTCATGACCGTAGCTAAGTTGGATAGAGGCGTCGGGGAGGAGCATAACTCCAATCTTACAGTCCTGAGCTTTGAGGTGATGGTCTCGCCTTGCTGACACCTTATCATTTTGTGGATACTGCCTCCAAGTTCTCTCATCGTGTATGCTAGCAATGAACATGTCGTCTCGTATTGCTCATTTTGTGCTGAAACCTGATACAGAAACAACAACAAGAACAAAAATCGCAAGTTATGGAAATAGAACTTATACTGATCCTAAAATTTATGAACTCAAAGTTACAACAACTTGGTAGACATATTTATGGATTGTGACAAAGGATAGATATTAGAATAAAATATATAATCTTTAACTCTCACTATATAATATTTAACTCTCACTCAAAGTTACATAAAAAATCCCAAGTTATGGAAATAGAACTTATACTGATCCTAAAATTTATGAACTCAAAGTTACATCAACTTGTTAGACATATTTATGGACTGTGAGAAAGGACATAGATATTAGAATAAATATATAATCTTTAAGATGGTATAAGAGCAACCGAGATCAGATTTTTTCGGCACACATTTTAAGTCGATTAAAAAAAAGTTAGACTACATCACATGAACTCATTTATTTGTTCAAAACGGACCTTTGATTTGCAAGGTGTGTTAGAATAAATATAACCCTTAACTCTAACTACAACTCTAGAATTTACAATAGTTCATGCTTGATATGCATCAAAAGCATAGTTTGTAGTATCGGCTGATACTGATCTAATATGGCCAATATCGATACGGTTTGACATGTTCCGATATGATACCGACTAATACCGACATTGAGGGTCATTTTTTCAGTCAATTCGGCAAAATAAATTGAATAAAAAAGACCAATTATCAATAGTGCATAGTAAAATTGTAAAAGCATGTAAAAGAAGAAAACTTATATATTGCAGGTAATCCAATCGGCAAAAGGTGACTACTATTTTATTAATAATTATTTGCTTTTCGATACCCAAAAATTAGATACTCCGATCCGAAACCACCAATATTGCCAATATTGATACTCATAGAAAGGATTCGATATCGATTCCAATATCGAAACTGCAAACCTTGGTCAAAAGAATATATCTATAAAAGTTGAAGGAGAGGAAGATTGGTCGTTGTCAAACCATTGATAAGTTGGGACTAAATGCTTATGGATATACCTGTTTCTCAGAGCGGAGATGTCCTTTCATCGAGATAATAGAAGCTGCTAGTTGCCGCAGTAGATCTCCGATCTCAAGATACTTGTTCCAAGGATGATAGAGGCCAAACCTCCCATGCCGTGGCTCCCATTTCGCAAACTTGGCCTGAAAAATTCATGTTAAGTTATAGTAACTAGGTGTCTTAATATTAATAACATACTCCTTCTAATAGTTTATGGTACTAAAAGGTTATGAGAAGAAAAGGTAACATAAAAAAGGAAAATTGCAGAAATCATTTGACAAAGAACATGTCAATGTTTGGTACTTGTATCAGTAAAAACTGAACACCATTTTAAAAGGTTAGAGGTCTGTATGAAAGTCTCGACAAGGGTTTAGAGTCCAAACATTTAACAAAAAGCAAGGTTCCTCGGATGTGTACTTGGTATTTCCTCCATTGGTTTTTTTTTCTTCTCATCTATGATTGACTTTCGGACAAAGGCTCTTGCGGATTATGAAGAATACTTAAAAAGTGGTTGACATAGGTCAAGTCCACGACTTGATAGCTTCTAGCTGCTGCAAGGTAGAGACTCGATAGCAGAGACATCGGTTATAATTTTGTTGGAGTCTAGTTGTATGCTCTCTTTTTTTATCTTTCACCGAGGTATTGGAGTTTTGGAGGACAGAGGTACTAGGCAACTAGTAAAAATTATGCACTTTTCGGTTTCCAGTTTTTTCGCCAATGGTTTAATGAAATGCGAGGACACGAGGATTTTATTCCCACCGTTTTATCTTCAAAAGAAAAAGAAAAACTGATACCATTGTTTCGTCTGATGTTTTGGAGGACAGAACTGCTAGGCAGCTAGTAAAATCATGCATTGTGTGATTCCCAGTTTTTTCGCCTAAGGTTTTCTTGATGTGATCCTCCAAACACTCTGCAAACAAGTGAAAAATCCATGATCAGGAAAAAAAAAAAAAAAAAATTCAAATTGCAAATTTGGTTGTGCAATATTTGAACTAAATCAATATATTGATGTAATAGAAACCAAGTTATGTTCTCTTGTACATATCTTGGCAAAATCTTATTTCATGTAATGAAGCAAAGTTCTGTTCTTGAATGACTTCAGGTAATCCATGTGATATATACCTTCAATAGAACATGCAAGATTATCGAACTTGGAAGCCATCGAGTTATGAAGCTCGTTGCCAGACCACACCGGGAACACGAACAAGCTTATGGATAAGCAAATTCCGAAACCTAAGCAGATGGACGAGAGGCGATCGCTCGCTATCTTGATGATCTCATCCTCGCGGATGCCAGAAACAGCAATCAAACTGAATGTCAGGATGAAGATCAATACTCCGTAGTCGTACTTCTTTTTTATGTTTGGGACCATTCGGGTATATGTCGCTGCTGCACCTGCAAGAACATCCCTAGGATTATGGTTTTAAAATTTGACAGAGATGTGATTCAAAAATATACCTGACTAGCTAGGAGAGTTTTGTCAGCAAATGTTGTGCATTTTCTTGCACGTTTTATATATATATATATATATATATATATATATATATATATATATATATATATATATATAATGTTAAAACTGAGATATACTGCATATAATCTAGCTAGGAGAGTTCTGTTTCAAATATAGCACCAGAGAAAGTATCTAAAATTTAACAAAATATATTGTCATCAGATTACCTTATAGTTTATATATACATTTTCTTGCTTCAAGTAATATAGGAACTGCTCTTGCTCAATCCAAGATTGTGTAAGAAGAAAAATTGATGGCTTCATGCTCAAATTAACTAGACTTTGAGAAGGCATATGACATACATTGTGGATTGGGATTGCATACGAAGTTGACACCAAGACCAGGCTTTCATCAATTTACAATATAAGCAGATGATACTCTTCTCTTTGGTACACAGGAGAAACCGGAATCATTAACTTCATTCTCCTCTGCTTTGAAAAATGGTCGGATCTTAAAATAAACTACCATAAAAGTTACAATTGTTTTATGAACTACCAAATTGGGTGATTAATAGAATAGATAGAATCATGAAATTTTTCATGTTGGAGGGGTCTGAGCCTCTGAAAAGGGTAACATCTCAAGAAGTGGGGTGTGGTTTGCAAGCATAGAAACCTTGGGGGATGGGAGGTAATTAACCTAAAACCTATGAAAAGGTACCTAATAATTGAAGGGGTTTTTTTTTTTTTTTTTGGTGGGGGGCTCCCCAGAACTCCGGCTTCCTAGTGGACGTCAGCTCCATTGGCGTCCAACTACTCCCACTCCCAATTGCCACAGGAGTTGGCTTCACATCATTTTCCTTGATATTTCTCCAAACTTCTCCTCCGACTACAATTCTTCGAAATTTTCTCCCCTCCATATGAAATTTTCTGCTGAACATATTCATCGAACATGTTAGCATGGCTTGAGATACACTTGATATATGTAAAGTTGACTGATGATGCATGCACGCCTAGAAATGGCCGGTAGTGTTAAGTGTTGGATTGTATCTCGTTTCCGGTTGAGCACTCAAACATGGTCATAATAGAGTGGATAATTTAGTCCCACATCGGATAGGAAGTGAGATCATGAGGTGTACGTAACTGGATTGGTTCAGGCCTTACATGAAAATTCTCTTTTAAGGCATATAGACCCAGTTCAATATCACACCTAATGGGTCAACTCCAGTTCAGATCACACTACGTTTCCAACAAGTGGTATCAGAGCCCAAGGTTACGAGCGCTTGTTTGGACGGCTCTAATTGGTTCGAAACATATTGTGCTAGATGTTCAAAAGTATAATCATATTATACGGGTTCGGATTATATAGACTCTCTTTTCAAGATGGAGTAGGAACATCCTCTATACAGTAGTGTGAAGGCAGATCAAACTTAATGTTAGAGGCAACTACACAAATTGGCTTCAAACGTGTGGGTCTGATACGTCCAAAGTGGAGCAAGGCGCTATGGTTGGCACTCAATAATGATGTGGATGAACATGTCGGTTTGGTTCTGTTGTCGAACGGATCGAGATGACAATATGTTGGATCTCCTGGGTGCTCGGCTGGCGAGAAGAAGCAAAGGCAGTCGGGGGTGCTTGGTTGATCGACTAGCGAAAACGAGCTAATTAAGGTAGAGATTATTGGATTGTGTCTCGTTTTTGGTTGAGCGCTCAAATGTGGTGACTAATGGTCGGATAGGAAATGCGGTTACGAGGTGTAGATAATTGATATTGGTTCAGAACTTATATGAAAATTTCTTTTTATGAAGTACAGACTCAATCCAATATAATATCTCATGGGTTAACTTCGATTTGGATGACACCATATTAACATTAAGTTTGGTTATGAATAACCTAAAAATTCAAAGGTGGTCTTAATGGAGAGCCAGGCTTTTGCTGTCTCAAGTTATCTATACACATAGTGGATGCAGCATAGAGCTTTATCCCTTCACCCAAAAAAAAGTGCTTACCAAATATGAACACTGATGTGCCAATTGCCACTGCTTTGCCAGCTCCACTAATCTCTTGCGCCAAGAGCGCCACCATGGAGCCTAGCCCACCACCCAAGATAGTGCCGATACCGCGGTTTATACCTTTGCTTATGGTTGCACCTGTGGGCCCCAAACAAAACTAATTAAGTGGTACTTTCTTCATGAAATAAAAGTAAACAAACATAGATAGATACGAGGTTATGGATCTTAACTTTTTCCAACCACCTTCCGTACACAATTTAAAGGCAAACGAAAATTACACATGCTTCAATAAATGATGGATTTTTTTTTTTTTTCCAAAATAGTTTTGCGGAAAAAATTATTTAATGGATCGATTTCATCACTGACAGTAATGAGGTCTTGTTCTTTCCCAATAGTAGAGTATGAGACATCACGTTTGTGATGTCATTTTATCTGCTCTGTTCGCGGTGTGTCGAGGAGAACAAGACTTTACCACTACCACATGGTAAGAGCGACCTACTGAATAATTTCTCGTGATCATGGACAACGTAACCAATAGATGTACTAGTTACGAGAAACAGTAAAATAAGTTAGGACGAGACGAAATTGAATATAGGCCATAAAGAAAGGATTGTGGAGTGTCGCTTTGGACATGACCCTTGAGATAGTTGGATGAAGAAGTATCCAAATAGCTGATGCTAAAAGTTTGGATTCATCTATAAAGGCTTTGACGTTGTTGTTTTTGTTGTTGTCGTAATATTAGAACAGCATAATATGACCATGCATCAAGTAGGACTTTATATCGGCTTTTATACGATGTTCACAAGAAGAAAATTCTATTTGGCACGTGCGCATGTACTAGTCGACTGTCTGGAGAAATTATTCAGCGGATCGGACTCACTGTAAATATTGATTCTGTTCCACTTGATAGCATAGAAATAAGTATATGTAATGGCAATCTGGAAGAGTCCTTCTAATCCCCATGCTATCAAGCATCAAGTGGAAAAGAATCAAGATGTACGATGAGCCCGATTCATTGAATAATTTCTCATGTCGACGCTATATAATTAACTATATACATGCACAGTGGTAACAGAATGTAGTCAGTACTCCATGGAAGCGAACAACGAGGACAGAAGCACTGAAAACCCTAGAAATTATCGTCGTATAATGTTGTTTCAGTATAATGACGAGTACGAAAAATAGTTTCAGTGGTCAAGAACAAACATAAAATTACGAGCATGCATGCAATCCGAATGCTCGACTGGAATAAAAATGGTGAGATGGATGATCGGCAATACTTTAAATAATGACAAGATTCAGTGCACACTCGTGGGAAGTTGGACGTCAATATATACATACATACATACATACATACATACATACATATATTTACTATAACTTGGGTTGATCTAAGTTTAATTTGTCAAGCATCATAGATTAGAACCCTTAACTGCAGGTTCTTCGTATATTATATTTCGGTTATTCCTTACCTAAGCGTGAAGAGGTCCTAAATGTTAGCATGAAGAATACTGTATTTGCAGCAGGCAATGGTGTAGCCATAATTTTAATCTATGGAACACGAAATATATTATTAAAAAAATATATATATAATAAATACGAAAAATAATGGTGATCCGGTTGACTGTTTTAGAATTGGATGAAACTTACTATGTGGGACAAATTCAACATTATGCATCCAATGGTGTAAATTTCGTTGCGATCCGAAGAGTGCTCGAAAATTAATTATAAATTTTCGAAAAACCTCGACACGGTAAAATTCGACGGAATCAGGACAAATTCGTTGTACACAGTTGACGAATTCGAGTTCCATCAACTTTTACATGTCAATTATGACCGTACGCACAGTGCAATATGTTTGTGCCGGGATCGCCCAGATCAACATGATGATACTCAACCCGCGATCTATAATTAAAACATAAATGTTCAAGTAGCTCACTTCTAACCTAAGAACGACCAATGATCATTAGCAAAAGTGACGGTAGCTACGGTCTTTATTTCCAATCCTTTCAACGGGCATACATGAATTAATGTTGCATTAGGTTCGAACTGAGTATGGTGCTTATTTGTGGTCCTTATTTTTAATTGTTTCAATTGGATTATAAAGTTATCTTGAGTATCCACATTTGTCCTATACCATGAATTACCGACACTTCAACAATGGTCCTTGGTACTGGGTACTTATCTCGTGTTTGTACTGCTCAGCTATACCTTGTTATGTTTCGGCTACGCCTACGGTTTCAACACTTGAATGTAGGCTTGGTATGGTTCCACAAGGCACAATATATATATATATATATATATATATATATATATATATATATATATATATTAAATTCAGGAGGTACAGCCGCGGCCCCTTGGGACCAGCTGGCTACTGATAGTTCATAATACCTGAAGTGAACTCGAAGACCACCACCACAGTCATGACGGCCCACATGGCATTGTCGCCGAGCCGGTCGTGCACCACCTCGAGCATGTACAGCAGCGACACCAGGACGAGAGCCAGGCCGACCTTGGCAGAATGGACCGCGTTCCTGTTGTCAGTGAACCTTGTCAGAGTCCGGCGAAACCAGCAGCGAAGCAGCTGCTGCTTGCTGCTGCTGCTGCTGCTGCTGCTGCTGCTGATGATAGGGGCTTTTGTTTCTGCAGTTCCTGCGATACATATCGCGACAGGAGAATCTGCTGATGATGATAGTACTGTCATCTTAGTATCCATGTCTACTGTAATCTTGACTCTAGATTTTTTAGAACCTTAGTTGCTTGTGAAGTGTCTATTTATATGCAAACTGCAGCGGGAATGAATGGTCCAATATGTTTTAGACTAGGTTCAGTTGGGCACTATCTCAAGTGAGACCAATAACCATGCGAAATTGCCCTTCCATTTAGTACCTGTGGTTTTCTTGAAACAATAAGTCTTCCCAGCCCCAAGGGGGACCCAGCGGCGTACCGCTTGCCACGTGTCTTTCTGATTGGCCGACCGAAAAAATAAAAAATAGACCTTCGCTATCCAGGAAAAAAAAATCGGCCAACCAGAAGACGACATGTGGTACGCAGTCTGCCATTCGGTTGTTCCCTTCGGTCTGTCTAGAAGCATTCTTTTTGAAATTGGTCTCTAGAAATAGTCTCACATTCATGTGGCAACACCAAGTGTGTATTTCAATATAAAGCTGTAGTTCTATTGACGTGTACGTATGGAGAGTGGTAGTCCATGAGGTTCAAGACATCCAAGAAACATATGTTTTTGTTATCCATTTCTTGAAAAAAATATTCTTTGGAGGGCCTAACGACTCGGGCATTGGCGGAATGGTTGTTATTGTGTTTTAGTGGTTGTAACCGTCCACTTAATTGTCGGATATTGCTATGAGCAATGGTAATCTTCGTTACCCTAGCAGTTGTTTCTATCTCCGTCATTCTTGTTGTAGCAATTGTGTTGCAAGTTTTAAGAGTCTTTATTTCCAGCAATGTCAGTTTGTAATCTTTTTTCTTTGCAAGTTGTTGTAATTTTCAATGAGTTGTACTTTGTTTTTTTACGTACTTGTGTATGATCTCTATAACTCGGTAATAATAATCTCATAGCAAGAATTGAGCAACAAAGATGAAAAATCGTGCAAGTATCCTGGACACAAGTTTTCACAAACTTAATAAGTTTGACAAGGAGCATTACAACAACTTGAAAAGAGAGATTAATCTCAATTTTCAACTTGTTAACATGGATTACGTGTTGACAGATCTATAATTGATTCTTCCGGAAACTAATAATGTGCAAGTTCTAACCAATGTGATTACCATGTAGCAAAAATGGAGAAGAGACAACAACCTATGTATGTTGCTGATTCTCAACTCCATGGATGATTCTATAGCAAAATCCTATATCAAGAAAATATTTGCAAGAGACTTATGGGAGTCTCTTGAAAAGAAGTATAAAAATGACGAGAAGATATCCAAAATATATCTCGTCGACAAATTCATAAAAATGGAATTTGAAAATAGAACTTGAAAATGAGAATACCATGTTGTCTCAAGTCAAAGAACTACTGAAGTTACAGCAAAATCTTGATGAGGAAGATATGCCTCAATCAGACAAGTTCATAGTGGGAGCGATTATCTCCAAGCTCCCTACTGACTAGAATCGATTTACTACCAACATATATCGCAAAATGACGGAGATCTTGCTAGAAAATCTTATATGCTTCATTCATATAGAAAATGAAGCAAGGGGCCAAATCAAAGTGGACATATTGTCCAAACATAGTAATAAGGCAAACATGATACAATCTGGAGATTCCAAGGAAAAGCAGAACGCTTCCAACAACAACAAAAATAATGACTTCAACCACCTGAAGGTAAAGTCGACTTCTTTCAATCCCAAGTCCAACAACGACGGAGCTTGCTTCAACTGTAGCAAGAATGACCACTTCAAGAATGACTGTAGGTTCAAACCAAAACCAAAAGAGCAATGTGAGCTTAACTTGGTTGTTATGATTATACGGGTTGACCCATTTGACATAGACATTGATTGGTGAATGGTCACACGTGCATCTTGCCACGTATGTTAAAAGGAGTTGTTCACCACTTACGAACCCACTTCTGAGAAGGTTCTGATGGCTAATAAATCTTAAGCTAAAGTTCTGGGGATCGAGTTGATGGTACTGAAACTGACTTCAGATAAGCCACTTACCATGAAGAGCATAAAGCATGTTCCTGTTATTTCCAAGAACCTAATCTATGGGAGCCTATTGTGCAATATGTATGCGGTTGAGGATGGACATAAATTTTGGCCAGATGGCGATGTCCTATAAAGAGCATACTTCGAGAAAGATGTCACAGATGGTGATGTACTATAAAAGAGCATATTTCGATATATTTAGTGGTTGATGTTAGAAGCCAGGAGAATATAGCGAATTCGTTCACCAAAGACCTCAAGTGTCAGCTGATTAAGGACACAACAAAGAAAATAGGCTTGATGGAATTTTGATGTTATATCTTTGTAATTATACCATAAAGTATTATGATATTAGTTTAAAGAGAAATCTACTAGACATTTTGCTTTTGGTTCAAGGAAGGATCATCGACTTAGAAAAAATATTTACAGGGACAAAGGTTAGTCTTTGGGTACATTACTGGAATTGTATCCTGGAACCTCTAGTATATTGATTGCTCTTTATAAAGAGAAAGTCCTGTGAGAGGATAACTTTATGCCTTAATGAGTTCTTGAGCATTTGGAATAGTCGACATACTTAAAAGGAAGCACTGGTAGCTCAGTACTACAAAGGGGCTAGTACCCCATGCTACAATGGCGTGACACCACATGAGATGGAACATCGACTTCGGGCCATGTAACAGTGGCGTAGCACAGCATAGAGCCATGTAGCCTCATGTTAAAAAATAATGAGTGATAGTACAACACTACAAAGAGGCCGGAACCTAATGTTAAAGTGTTATGGCACTACCAAAAGGTTGGACCTCGGTTTTGGACTATGTTATAGCGGCGTAGCACAGTAAAGTGGCAAAATGTATCATGCTAGAAATTTTAAACTTTCTAAGAACTCTCATATGTGTATGACATAGATGCAGGCCGTCTCTTGATTGTAAACTTGTAGACACCCAGGATACGTACAAAGATACCAGTTGTCACGATCCGCAATCAAAAATTTGAGCATGAGTCGTGGGTATGTTCAGGCTACACTGCAGTATCGAAGGTAAAACATTGTCTAATATCCTACAATAATATCCAACAATCCCACGCAATATATATCTCCAACTTCCTCTAGAAGATGGCAAGTATTATATGTAACAGTTATAATACTCAATCACATGTGCTATGGAATATAAACACAAGAATGAATATATTGAATATAACCAATAAGTCTCAAGTCCAAAGTTAGGTAAATCCTAGTAAAGTTCTAGATCCAATATATCAAATAAGTCCAATAAGTTTCATAAGACTCCGGAGACAAATTCGGTCAGTACTAAAGTCTATAAAGCTATGCTAAACTAGGTAGTCACAGTCAGGATCTCCGCTGCAAACACTCCCTAATCCTCCTGAAAGGAAGGATCAAGCTCAGCTATAAAGTCCTCCTGATGCCCATAGTAGGTAGGGCACATATCCTCATAACAGTCACCTAAAAATATTATCTAGTGATTAAGAAAAGTACATACTTGACAGACTATTCATAACATGATAGAAACTATAAACAAGAAATATCATGCAAACAAGATAAACAGGTAAAATAGAAATATGACATGTAAGGTAAAACAGGTAAAAACAGGTAAACATGTCCTGTAAAAACAGGAAATAAGTGAAACAAGAGAAATTATAACTATTTTAAGTATTTTGAAATACCGCATTCAACATGTAAATGGCTAGGGGTAAGTATGGCACCCCGTACTTGTGTTGTGCGACTGCTATCTGTCCAGATTATCAAAGGAATAGTTTTGGGGAGTTTACATGTCTACTAAGGTATTTTCTCGTCCGACTAGTGTTCATGGATTCGAGTCACGAGAAGGTTCACAAAATATGAAGATCACGAAACACAATATCACAAAATACATCTGTCACGAAACACGAAAGCCAAAAACATCATGTAAATCACGAAATTCAATAATCATGAATATGAATCCATCATAACACTAAACTCGTGTATCAAGCATGTCGAGAATCAAGCATGGTATAACTAAATCATGTGAAGAGTAACTATCAGGAGATAAAATAATTATAGTAATGTACTTGTCTGCGATCATGAGCTGGTGGTATAGGTCAGGTATGTAGAAGCACAAAAAATGTAGCTTCCATGCGCTCAAACAAACATACGCCCCAAGGCCGACTCAGAAGAAATCAGGGCACAGAATAACCATACAACAAAAAAAAAGCAACATTCATGCGCCCCAATACTAACCGCATATGGATCTGATGTGGCATCCTAACACAAAGATTAGGTCTGACACAGAATCCTAACAAAAAAAAATTATGAACGCTTCGAAAGACGCGAGTACGCTAAACGACAAAAATCTATCGTCAAACTAATAATGACTTCTGACAGGCGTGCAACGCCACGTGTACGAGGCCACATGCGTCCTAGAGTCCATGCATTTTATGCATCTCTGGCTATGCGTTTCAGATTCCATGTGCTTCATGCGTCTCTGGCCTTATGCATTCCAGACTCCATGTATTCTATATGTCTCTGGCCTCATGCGTTCTAGACTCCACGCGTCACATGTGCCTCTGGCCTCATGCATTCCAGATGTCATGCGTCACATGCGTCTCTGACTCCATGCGTCCAACGTGACAACGTTCCCTGAGACAAAATATTTTTGTTGCAACTGAAGTGATTCTCTCTAACTAAATGCAGGCTACGTGTCAAGCTAACCAATTCACGCAAACAAAAGGCGAGAACCACCCAGATACTCAGCAACAGCAAATTCCAACAAATACCCACGTGGAAACTCGACCTGGGCCCAACTACATCATGTTAAGGATGAAGTAAACATGGTTGTTTGCCATTTAAATCAAAATAAGAACTGGATTTGATTAACAAACTAAGAAAGTACAAAGAAGAGTCCTAGAAGATAATCTAAGTACAAATTTGTTTTCTAGGGGGATGACAATGGAGGGTTAGGAGTGTAGAAACTCTCTTTACTCCATGGATGATCCGATGCAGCAACTATTCTCTCTTGCTTGAGTGTTGATTCGCAGATAGCCAGCCTCTCCTTCGGGTCAGGTACCCTACTATTTATAGTCATATTTGTGGTCGCATGGATTTTAGGTCGCATGGATGGCGGGGTTTGCCACGTGTCCCCCCTTAACGGAAGGGTACTACAGCTATGCACGGGAATCCGGGCTCCGCTGTCACGTGGACATTTATTAGGATTTTGTTGTTTGCTGAGCATCTGGGAAGTTCTCAACTATTGTGGGCATGACTTGGTCAAATGGACACGTGGCCTCTATTTTGTTGGAGATGACCACTCAATTGTAACAGCAAGACTTGGTCGATGTAGAATCTGGGACACATGTGGCCAAAGACGTACGGGACGCATCGAGTTTGGAACTCACGAGGAGCATTTGCGGATTGTGTTAGATGTGATGAGGAAGGAGAAGCTGTATGGGAAGCTGTCCAAGTGTGAGTTCTTCCTGGACAAGGTAGATTTCTTAGGATATGTTGTGACTGGTGATGGAATTTCAGTAGATCCAAAGAAGATCACAGTAGTGGAGTCTTGGAAGACCCCGAGTTCAGTAGCAGAGATCAGGAGTTTCTTGGGTTTGACATGCTACTACAGGAAGTTTGTGCAAGATTTTTCGAGGATTGCCAAGTCGATGACCAGACTCACCAGGAAGGATATAGAGTTTGTTTGGAAAGAGGAGTGTCAGGTTGCTTTTGAGGAATTGAAGAAGAGGTTGACGTCTGCTGCTATTTTGACGTTGCCATCAGGGTCTGGATGTTTCACTATTTATAGTGATGCATCGGGAAAAGGTTTGGGTTGTGTTCTTCAGCAGAATGGGAAAGTGATAGCCTATGCATCCAGGCAATTGCGTCCTCATGAGAAGAACTATCCTACCCATGATTTGGAGTTGGTAGTAGTCATCTTTGCCCTGAAGTTGTGGAAATACTATTTGTACGAAGTACGTGTGAAGATCTTCACAGACCATAAAATCTTGAAGTACATTTTCACGCAAAAGGAGTTGAACATGAGACAACATCGGTGGCTGAAACTGATAAAGAATTTTGACATATCTTTGTAGTATCATCTTGGAAAAGCTAATATAGTTGCCGATGCCTTGAGCAGGTATCCGGTAGCTATGTTGTTAATGCATGATCGGTATTTGTTGGAGGACTTAGAGAGCTTGGGCATTGAGGTGATAGTTCCTGATTTTGCTATGCAGATGTGGGAGTTGCAGATACACTCAGAGTTGATGGACAGGATCAAGCAGCCCAGTATGAGGGTGTATCTCTGAGGAGCATCAGAACTCAGGTGAGAGCATAATTGGAGGATGATTTCATCATTGCTGAGGATGGTTTTTTATGGCATGGTGTTGGATTATGTGTGCCTAGTGGGGAGCTGCGTGAGGAGGTATTGCAGGAAGCGCATCTGTCACGCCCTAGTCCCAAAATATGCAGGACCAGGCCACGTGGCATTGGCCAGCTGACACGTCTCTGAGGGATTATCCAATTTAATGGACCCAATGAGACGTGCTACGCTGTCCTAAAATACTAACAGGTCTAATACTAGAAGAAAATATGTAATATCTAATCTCATCCACAATATAATAAGAAATATTGAAATAAGTGCTGGAATATAAGTGCTGAGTCTGAAATAACATAGTACAAATCAGATATGTCTGATGGGAACAAACCCACTACAAAAGATAAAATAAAAGTGCTAAAATATAATAAGACTAGCGCATCGTCTATCTAGATAAAGAGGCTCCAGCTCCAGATGGTGGGTCTACCAATGATCAGGGGGACTCTGATGGCAGCACCTCTAGCTCCTCCTCGGATGCGTACCTCGTCTCCTGCCCGGGTCCGTACACCGTAAGATAGTACGTCTCGTCTAGATCAGAAAGGGAACCAGGTCCTCAGTGGGACGTAACAAGATACATAAAAGCATGCCATATATAAATACTGAATAAAAAAAATAAAGGGTGTGCTAACCATCTAAGTAAATACAATATGAAGACAACCTTGGTACGTATGGGTAGGCATAGGCATAACGTCCATTCTCCGAAGAGCGTGATATCTGAACATGTAACGTCCATCATTCCGAAGAATGAGGTATCTGCAAATATATACGTCTGTATCGCTCCGAAGAACGTGATATCTGAATAAAGAAAGTCATTGGATCTGTGGCTCCTCTGGATACTACAGAGTCCAATGTGTGTATCCCATACGCCTACTAGTTGTCTTCCCCTCCCAATACGGATATACAAGTCGAATGCACGACGTGTATACCACGTGGCCATATGCCAAGTCATAACTTTTCTAAGTAATCCTGATTCGTGCTAAACCGTGATGCACATCACACGCACCGATAGCTAGCCGAGTACGCGAACCTGCATCCCAATATGAATTGCAATCGCGATGCGTGCACAAGTGTCAGGGTCTAGGAGGATATCAGAATACCCTCGCAATTGTAGGTGAGTCTGCTAGAGTCTAAGTCAGTTACACTACATATCGACGTATTCGTCGACGGCACCCGAGTCAATCTCGGACGCACACAGTTATATGTAATTACAACAAGATAACATACAACAGTTTATAATTTAAACAGTAAAAATTTGGCAAGGTATACTTGCCTACGTCCTCAAGCTGTGAGTGCCAATAACCTGTTCCCGTAGTTTCGTCTGAATGGTCCTGTGACCTTGGACCACTAATTGCGTCGTAGGTGGACGTTGTTAAGACTTACACGTGTCGTGAATTCAATAAAAGTAATTTAATAATTAATTATGCGTACTTATATATTCGTACATATAGTAATTATATATACAGTATATACATAATGACATATTTCATAATATGCATAAAGTACATATATATTCTTATACACATATATATAATACTTATATACTTATAGATACATATATTATATATATATATACTAAATACATAGTAATATTTATATATAATACATATTTTATATATATATTTATAGTGTATATAGATACATATGATAATAATAATAATAATATATATTATAGTACATATAATATAAATATATACATATAATAATAATACTTTATATACTTTGTATATATATATATATATATAATATACATATTTACATAATATACATAATTACATACTTATATACATATAATATATAATATATATATACATATAAAGTATATAGTATATATATATATATATATATATATATATATATATATATATATATATATATATATATATATATATGTATGTATGTATGTATGTATGTATACATAATATACTTATATACATACTCATATATTTAATACATATATTATATATATACATATAATATATATAATATAATACATAATATATATATATATATACATAAATAATATATAATATATATATACATATAATATAATATAATATAATATAATATAATACATACATAATATATACATATACATATACATATAATAATAATATATATACATAATATACTTATATATATATATATATATATATATATATATATATATATATATATATATATATATATATATATATATATATATATATATATATATATATACACGTACTTGTGTCGTGTCAGAGGGGGGGGCGTGTCCGGGTGTCGTCGTCGCCGACGGAGGGGGGCGGAGCTCCGACGGGGGGGTCGGGTTCAGCCGCAGCAGCAGCAGCAGTAGCAGTAGCAGTAGCAGTAGCAGTAGCAGTAGCAGCAGCAGTTGCAGCAGCTGCATCAGTGGCTGCGGGGGCTGGGGGTGGCGGTGGCGGAGGCTAAGGTGGCAGGGGGTGGTGAAGGTGATGGGGGTGGCAGCCCAGGTGGTAGCAGTGGCTCATGGTGGTGGTGGTGAGGGTGAGGGGAGTCGGGGGGGTTGGCACTGCTGATGATGGTGGTATGGGTGGTGCTGTGGTGAGTGGTGGCGGGGACTGCGGAGGCCGGGGGTGGCGATGGTGAGTTCGGCGGAGGAGGGGTGAGGGCGGTGGTAGTGGTTGTGGTGGTGGTGGTGGTGGTCTGTGGGCGGTGGTGAGGGTGAGGGGAGTCGGGGTGTGTTGGTGGTGATGGTGAGGATGTTGGTGATGGTGGTGTGGGTGGTGCTGGCGGTGGTTGGCGGTGGTCCGGTGGTAGGGATATGGCTGAGGGGAGGTCGAAGTAGGGGGGATCGGAGGTGGGGGTGGTTGTGGTGAGTTGAGGGAGGAGGAAGGGTGAAGGGGGGGATATATATAGAGTTGGGAAGGATTAGGGTTTAATGTGTGAACACAACTAAAGGGTTGTAGGCTACATTCAATGCATGCACATGCATTGAATGTAGACCTAAAATGAAATAGAGGGTGGAGAATTCTCCATGTGTCCCCTCCAATAGGAGTTGGACACCTCACCCCTCCAATTTTGCATATAAGTCCCTATAATTTCATAATTTGTATTAGAGCCCTTTTTAATTTGGGAAATTGCACAATTGCGAATTTATATGGGAAAAACACCTCATTTCTGGGGGTGATATAATATACTAAAATGAGAGGTGGTGTTTAGTAAGGGTCTTGAGGGTGTGAGGGTGAGTTTGGGTAGGAGCTGGGTCTAGTTTTGGGCGATGCTGGTCATCGTATTAATTTAATTAAAAATTAATGTGCAAGGTGTTTTCTAATTAATTAGAAATATACAGGGTTAGAATTGAGTGAAGTGCAAGTATCCTAGACGTAACATACTTAAAATAGAATAATAACGTAATTTGGTTTGGACAAAACGGGTTCCTGTTGGGTCTCCAATTTCGATTAGAACGGACATAGAGTGCAGGGTTGGAATTAACTAAATTTTAGCACGGACGTTTGTAACGATATTTGTGCGACTAAAATGAGGCTCATGACAGAGTATTTGTGAGTTACACAAAGTTTAGAATAGTAAACTGGCATGTCTAGGAGAAGTATATGAACTTTGTTTGAGGGTAACAGTCAGTGTAGTGCTCTAAATATCGAGGTAATAGTAAGGTGCAGTAAGTAATATAAGACATTGTATAATAATTTAAAATACTGTAACTAATTCCTAATTGGTTCTAAAATAACCCTAATTTCTCTATCTAAGCTAAAATTTGGTCGAGGGGGTTTACAATCTTCCCTCCTTAGAGCATTTCGTCCTCGAAATTAAAACAGACATATAGTGAAAACTATTGATTGATTTGAAATATTAAGACATACCCAGGCCTTCGAATATATGGGGGAAACGTTGTCGAATATCCTCCTCTCGTTCCCAGGTTGACTCGCCTGGTTTATGATGCCTCCATGCAATACGAACTAGAGGGATAGTCTGATCTCGCAACACCTTCTCGCTTCTGTCTAGGATCTCTATAGGCTCTTCCTGGTATGACAAACTCGGCCCGACAGTGATCTCCGAGTGGTCAAGCACATGACTCAGATCTGGAATGTACCTCCTCAGTTGAGATACGTGGAAGACGTCATGCACTCCTTCTAATGTTTGTGGTAAGGCTAGTTTGTAAGCAACTTCTCCGATGCGTTCTAACACATCGAATGGTCCGATGTACCTCGGACTCAGTTTTTCTCTGCCTCCAAACCTGATAGTCCCTCGGGTAGGCGAGATCTTTAGAAACACATATTCTTCGACTTATAATTCTAGAGGTCGTCGATGTACGTTTGCCCAGTACTTTTGTCTATCCTACGCTTCTCGCAGGTGCCCTTGGATCTTCATTAGCTTTTCCACTGTACGAACAACCAATTCTGGTCCTAGAATCTGCCTTTCGCCTATATCGCTCCAACATACTGGGAAACAACATTTTCTACCATATAATGCTTCATAGGGAGCCATCTGAATGCTCGGTTGTTAGCTATTATTGTAGGAAAACTCAACCAAATGCAAATGGTCTTCCCATGATCCACTGAAATCAAGCATGCATGCCCTCAATATATCTTCTAGTGTCTGAATGGTGCGCTCGGACTGTCCATCTGTCTGCGGGTGATACGATATGCTAAACTTTAGACGGGTACCAAAACTCTCTTGCATACTCTGCCAAAAGTAAGATGTGAACCTCGTATCCCTGTCAGACACTATACTGACTGGCACTCCATGCAGTCGCATGATTTCTCTTATATACATATCTGCTAAGACTTCTGTAGATTGCCCAACTCTGAAGGGTAAAAAGTGGGCAGCCTTGGTGAGTCGATCTACGATCACCTGTACCCATTACGACCACTAGGACTCCTCGAAAATCTTATAACGAAGTCCATAGTGATGTGCTCCCATTTCCGCTCAGGTATTGGGAGTGGTTGAAGTAGACCTGCGGACCTCTGATGTTCAGCCTTGACTTGCTGACACACCAGACATTTTGCCACAAAGCGGGCTATATCTCTCTTCATTCCATGCCAACAATAGTATTGCCTCAGATCTCTGTACATCTTTGTACCTCCTGGATGAATAGAGTATGTTGAGCTGTGCGCCTCTGACATCAGATCTTCACGAAGTTCTCCATTCGGGACATAAAGACGATCTCCACATCTTAAAGTCTCGTCCTCGTGTATGTGCAATCCTATCTGTATTTCGGCCTCGGTCCTTTGTCAAAGTTTCTGGAACCTGGCATCTGTTGGCAGGGCAGCCTTGATTCTTTCGACCAATGTTGATTGCAACGGGTAACTTGACAATTGGCCGTCAGCTTCTGGCATAATGACCTTTATACCCAACTGATCTAGATCTCTCAATAGATCTTGTTGGGTGATCAGAAAGAATGCCATGGGTATCCTACTTAGAGCGTCAGCTACTACATTGGCCTTTCCTGGATGTACTGCAGATCGATCTCGAAGTCTGTCATCACCTCGAGCCAGCATCTTTGTCTCAGGTTTAGGTCCTTCTGAGTGTAGTCGTACTTCAGGCTCTTGTGGTCAGTGAATATCTCCACTCGTTCTCCGTATAGATAGTGTCTCCAAAGCTTCAAGACAAAGATGACTACGGCAACCTCCAGGTCGTGAGTGGGGTAGTTTTTCTCATGGGTCCTCAGTTGCCTAGAGGCATAGGCTACAACCTTTCCATGTTGCATCAAGACGCAACCTAATCCTTTTTTGGATACATCGCTATATATTACGAATCCTCCGGATCCAGAAGGTATGGTCAAGATAGGAGCCATAGTCAGACGCTTTTTCAGCTCATCGAACGCTATCTGACACTCCTCTGATCAGATGAACTCCTGCTCCTTGCGGGTCAAGCGGGTCATCGGCTCTGCGATCCTTGCAAATTTCTCTACGAACCTCCGATAATATCCGACAAGTCCTAGAAAAATTCTCACCTCTGAGACGTTGGTAGGGGTCGGCCACGTCTCTACTGACGAAATCTTTGCTGGGTCTACCGAAATACCATCTCTTGTGATAACGTGCCCAAGAAAAGCGACACGATCTAGGAAAAACTCGTACTTGCTCAGCTTTGCATAAAGACTCTCACGCCTTAGCGTCTCTAACACCAGTCTCAAGTGTTCTCCGTGCTCCTCATGGCTCTTTGAATACACCAAGATGTCGTCGATGAAGACTACCACGAACTGGTCTAGATACTGGTGGAAGACTCTGTTCATCAGGTTCATAAATATGGCAGGTGCATTTGTCTGTCCAAAAGGCATCACCAAGAACTCGTAGTGACCATAACGAGTCCTGATTGCTGTCTTTGAAATGTCTTCTCTTCGTACTTTTATCTGATGATAACCTAATCTCAAATCTATCTTTGAGAACACCACCGCTCATGTTAGTTGGTCGAACAGATCATCAATCCGCGGTAGAGGGTACTTGTTCTTGATTATTAAAGCATTAATGGCTATGTAATCAATGAACATACAAAATATTCCATCCTTCTTTGGTACAAACTGTCACGCCCCGATCTCCCGCAGGCAAATCGGCCGTTCCCGCTAGGCGAGAATCACCCTCGCCAGCGCTCCCGCGGAACGATCGCTTAACCTATCCGGGCGTGATGCCGCACGAGCGTAATCTGTAACCCCCTGATTTTTTTAGAAATTTTTAATTTAGATTTTTCACAATTTTCAGTAATTTTCTAGGATTTTCAAGAATTTATTTTAGATTCAAATATAATTAAAAATATCCCAAACTTTTATTTTAGGTTATAAATAATAAAATATATTTTTTAGAAGTTTTTGGGAATTTTCTGAGTATTTTTAGTATTTATTGGGAGTTATTTAGGCTAATAACTAATTTTTAGGACTTGTAGAATTTATGGTGCAAGCCCAGGAATATAGAATGGACCCATGTTATTTTCTAAGGTTTATAATAATATTATATATTTTCTGGAATTATTTCAGAATTTTTGGAATAATGTTAGTATTTATTTTTAGTTTTATGGCAAAACTAATTTTTAGAGCTTCTCCTAATTATAATAGGAAATCTATGAATATATAATTATCTCAAATTTTTTTCTAGGGTTTTTCGGTTCAAAATATATTTTCTGTAATTTTTCCAGATTTTTATGATTATTTTTAATGTTTATTTTGAGTTATTTAGATTTAAAACGACTTAAATAATGTTTTGATAAAGGCAAATCAAAAATAAATAATATAAATAAAACTATCCAATCAGATTCTGACACATGTCAGCCTATAGATATCCATTCAGCCGCAGGTACATCTATATATATATATATATATAATATAATAACCCTAATTATCTCATTATTTTAGAGAGAGAGAGATTTGGGAGAATTGTCATCTAGGGTTTCTTCATTTTCCAGAAGCCATTGCGCATAGCTCCGGACTCCAAACGAGGCCTAGTTTCTTGCGTTAGAAAGATATTGAGGTTAGATTTCTGATTATATAATTTTTTTTCGAAATTATTAGTATTAAATTCTGAAAAATTCGTAGAGCACAGTATGTCCGAAAATAGACGTGTTTCGATGTTTTTGCAATTCCGGGAGAACCCGGAATCAGAATCACGAACCGTTTAAAGTTTTGGAAATCTAATGTCGAGATCATCGACATGTATTTTTCCCAGAATTTATTTCAAATTATTTACATACTGTTAATTCTGTAGAACTTCTAGGTTAGAATTTAACCATCGGTGCACAATACAAAATTTGTATGTGCCATAATTCCCAAACGAATTTGAATTCGGACGAGCCGTAAATTTCAGTATGTTTTTGATGCTGAAATCTACAGAAAATCATGCATTAAAGTCAAGTTTGTGTCGGTTGACTTTTTGGTCAACAGATCGCCTCGATTTGCGTGCCATGAGTCTCGGGTTGATAAAATTCAGTTTCTTTGGACAAAATTTTGGAATTAACATAAAAATCAGAATAATAAGATTAAAATAGGATTTTAGAGTAATTATTCCAGAATTAAATAAATTAAAATAAATTATCTTTTGATGTGATAAATTTGTAATACATAGGCTATTTGGACTGTGACTTGGACTCTGATTCATACCAGCAACAGGACCCCAGGCAAGTGTACCTTGCCAAATCTTGCAGTTCTTGTTATTTATTTCCTTGACTTATATTTATATATACATGGTTGTGCATGCTTAACCTAGGGCCGTGTGACGTACTTAGCGTCCGATTATTAGTCGGGTGCCAACACTGTACGCAGTGTTGGGTACTGTCATCTAGAGATGGACATACGTGACACTTTATATTCCCGTACTTGTCTTACCAAGTACACTTTGACCCAGGACACAGGACACTGATCATGAGACAGGATCTTCCCGAGATATTCGTGGTGATTCTGTATAGGTTACAGGACTTGACCTAGATTTTATATTCTATATACATTATGACTTGTGCATTAGATATGACTCCGCTGACATGGACGTGAGACATTATGTTCATGATTTGCGTGGTTACATGGGGTGGGGAGAGACACACAGGCTACAGGCTGATTACATATATATATAACATAGTAAACACATAGTAAAATACATAGTTATTGCTGCTACCGGCTCCCAGACACAGAGCTTGTAGTGGTCTCAGCCTGAGTACTCGTGATGCTCTCACTTGCATTTTCACATAGATGGTTATATAGTTCACCCTATTTATTTTATTTACTATTATACTGCATTTTGGCATGTTAATTTCTGTACCTTGTTATGTCCCCTGAGGACCTGGATACCGGATTATTTCCCCAGGTTTAGCAGACGAGATTTATCCCGAGGTATACGGGACCGCAGCAGGAGCTGATCCAGGAGCTGTACCGCCTTCCGAGGACGAGGTGTTGGCCGAAGACTTTTCCTGAGCATCCATGTTTCATGCTCAGTATTTACTTATTTATTTCAGTCTTTTATATTCTGGTCTGTTGAACCATTGTACTAGATATTTATCGGGTTGTTCCCCGAAGTACTTTATTTTTTCAAGTTGATGATTTACATTCCTTATTTATTCTGTGGATCATATTTTATACTTTGTGTGGATGAGATTAGTTGTGCCATATTGTCGTAGACTTGTTATTTTACAACTTAAGTATGCCCTGATGGATCCATTTAATTGGGTTTGTCCATCGGTGCGTACTGCTGGCCATTGCCACGCGTCTAGTCCCTCGGTATTTTGGGACTGGGGCGTGACATGGTTTTTGTGGTGGCCCATGCAGGTCTTCGACTAAATTGTTCGGTTTTAACTTAGGGACCGAGCAAGCCTGCACCTAGGATTAGAGTATAGGATCTCATCCACAACTGGCTATGACTCATCCTCCTTCCAATCCATTCCGTTGAATAATTGCATCATGCTTGATTCATGTGCCTTCTCATTAGTTCCTTAAGTATATTCTTCTCCTAGAATATAGAAGTCCCTGTTGATAGAATGATAAGTAGGGTAACATTCCTATTAAGAGTACAGCTAGAGTATTGACACCCCACTAAGTCTAGATTATCTAGTGAACTCTAGAATTCCTTATCTCTAGAATTAGTTTACCATTACCCCCTGATGAATTATGAAGACTTGAGAGTAGCATAGACACTACTAGAGTTAGTTAGAACTTTTACCATAATGTTTGACCCTAGTATTGAGGAACCAATAGGAAACCAAAATTTAATATTATGACTGAACCTAACCTTCACAGTTAAAGAAGTATTGGAGAACTACAAATTTAGGTTCTTGTCTTGAGATAAGCAGACAGTACCTTAGAAAGCCAAGAGCAATGTATAGAATATTTTCCCAATCATACCTCAAACCTAGCAACTAGCATACCACTTTCCCTTAGAAAATCATGATGCTATCTAGAGCCCCTATTCTAATTTCATATATTGCTCCTCTACGGCCATAGCGCTCGTTAGAGTGCGACGAATGATTATATTTCTTCTCTTCATCTTTCAACTCGTGCCAACTAACCCTTTTGATTATAGACCAAGTGATTTTATTCTATGCTAGGATATATATATAGCTTGCTAGGATTAAAGCTGTAGTCTTGAATTTGAAAATTTTGTGCTTGGTAGTTAGAGTTCGATAAGTTTGAGTTAATCTTGTAGATTGTGACCCGATGATTACCCTTTAGTGTTAAATCACGTAAATTGTACCCCCACCTCGATACAAGTTATATTCTCTTTCCCTTGAGATTAATAACCTTTCCATTCTCGCTATTGACACATGTTCTATGAGCACTATGATTAAGACTTAAGGTGACCCTCACCTATATAATGCAATAGGAGACCCTAATAAGTACCAAGATCTTTCCTCACATACCCTAATATGATTTTCTATTCTATTTTACATGTGCAAGGTTATTTGCAGGATCCTCTTAAGACTGTCACAGTAGTATTTTAATTCTTATAAGTTGGGTAGTATGCTTCACAACCTAGTACCACATAGTCCACTTGACCCATCGAGATAGTGTAATTGAATGACATTAATTGTATGCTAGCATAAGACGACAGTGTCTATTCAGACAATAGAATTTAGAGGTCCTTGTCCCTATTTGGTCGACTAGCGACTTAGACAAGGAAGTTGTATGATAACTATAGAGATTGTATAGTCTTTTATTATTGTTGCTTACTTTGTTTTGTTTTGTTTTGTTTTGTGAACTTGAATTATTTGTACCTCCTTTCATCATCATCTAGCGTACTTATATTTCATATACTACCTTGACTTATGCTGCTATTTTATAGCCTAGTTTTGCAAGCTTATTCTTTATCGAGCTTGTTCATGACATATGTACTATTGGGGAGGCCCACAATAATATATTTCAGAATCAGTGTATTATGGTCTGATCAACCATGGTACGCTTGATTCGCCCTCGCAATAATACCTTACGTGGATTGAGATATGTAGTGATTAGTAGACGAATATACTTACCCTAGACATGTCTGACATATCGTATCGGTTACATAACTGTACTAATACGAGCAGGCGAACAAAGGATTACCAAAATAGGATTTCAATCCACAACTGCTTTGACAATTCTCAATTGAATTCTTTAAACGCCTTGATCCCAATACTTCTATTCTATTATGCTGCCCTTGAACTCTTTATTATTGGTCTCCGTCTTCCCTTATTTCGGAAAGACGAAACATCGTGCTTGGTATAAATTGATACATAGAGAATACTAGATATACCCCATAGGCCGATCACATACTTGAGGATTATTCTTCGTAATTAAGGACATATCATATGTGATATGATCGGCATTGAAGTTCGAGGATTGAATGACATGAGTAAACATATTAAGGAATATTCTCTTAAGGTATATAGCCTTATGTGATAGATGGGTAAATTCTAAGTTGGGTAGTAGTGCATTGTCAACTCGAGAGGAATTTTTTTTAGATTGTGATCGAGTAAGATTAAATTGGGAGAGGTTCAAGCCATTTTAATTTTGAGAATTTTAGAAGAATGACTAAGATGATGAGGATTAATGAATTAATATTGAGGACCCGATATTTATACCTTAAGTACATGATTTAAACAATGAAGGTAAAATCATCAATTTAAAATGTAGAGGATAAAAAGATGGAATTTCAGACTTGAACAATGGTGGACTGCATTTAAATTATTTTTTCAAGTTGATAATTTGAGTTAAAATAAAAACTTGATGGTTGGACTACCTATTTGAAATATTAAGGATGTGAATGGAATTTAAGAAGTTGAAGCATACAAAAATTTATAAGTGAAAATAGGAATAATAATGGACTCGAATTACTTCTAGAGGAGATTATGATAATTAGAGATCGTGAGGTAAACTTGATATGCGTATTTAAATCTTGAAGATGATATATGGATTTAATTTAAATTTGGATATGGATAATTTGAAAAAGCGAGAAGAGATAACCATAGGTTGAATTTGATTGGATCAGTGGTCATCTTAACCTAGAAGTGATTGCAATGGGTATGATTAGGATTTTAATTATCGCAAGAAGATTGCGATTGACTTGCCTTATGTACACGAAGGATTAATAAATTATGCCTTATTTTAATTTTGAGGACGACATTGTCTTAAGTTGGCTGGATTGTGAAACCCCCTCACCTAAGAAGTAGACCTACTTGGCTTAGATGTGAGACTGATGCTAGCTCGAATCCACTTAGGAATAGAATACGACATTTTTTATTTAGTTTTACAACATGGTATCCCTCGGCGCGCCTTACCATTGTTTCGATAATTGGAGCACTTCCCTAGTCATTGCATTCCTACAAATTCCACACCTTGTCCTAGACATGCCCATCCTCTAATTTCCATCTTTGTACAATATTTCAATTGTTGGGCGCTTTTATGCAAAAGAGCATTTAGGTGTCCACACTATTGGACATGACACACGAAGAAACCTATTTTCACTCATGTGAATTTCTTCCATGATTTTCGGAATGTGCAACGTGCAACATCGTCCACTCCGTTAAACTTAGCCTTGCATTTTAACCAATGCAAATCTTAGACCATCCTTGACTTCTACCATAGCTTAATTTTAATTTCGAGGACGAAATTTTTATAAGTTGGGTAGATTGTAACCCCCTGATTTTTTTAGAAATTTTTAATTTAGATTTTTCACAATTTTCTGTAATTTTTTAGGATTTTCAAGAATTTATTTTAGATTCAAATATAATTAAAAATATCCCAAACTTTTATTTTAGGTTATAAATAATAAAATATATTTTTTAGAAGTTTTTGGGAATTTTCTGAGTATTTTTAGTATTTATTGGGAGTTATTTAGGCTAATAACTAATTTTTAGGACTTGTAGAATTTATGGTGCAAGCCCAGGAATATAGAATGGACCCATGTTATTTTCTAAGGTTTATAATAATATTATATATTTTCTGGAATTATTTCAGAATTTTTGGAATAATGTTAGTATTTATTTTTAGTTTTATGGCAAAACTAATTTTTAGAGCTTCTCCTAATTATAATAGGAAATCTATGAATATATAATTATCTCAAATTTTTTTTTAGGGTTTTTCGGTTCAAAATATATTTTCTGTAATTTTTTCAGATTTTTATGATTATTTTTAATGTTTATTTTGAGTTATTTAGATTTAAAATGACTTAAATAATGTTTTGATAAAGGCAAATCAAAAATAAATAATATAAATAAAACTATCCAATCAGATTCTGACACATGTCAGCCTATAGATATCCATTCAGCCGCAGGTACATCTATATATATATATATATAATATAATAACCCTAATTATCTCATTATTTTAGAGAGAGAGAGATTTGGGAGAATTGTCATCTAGGGTTTCTTCATTTTCCAGAAGCCATTGCGCATAGCTCCGGACTCCAAACGAGGCCTAGTTTTTTGCGTTAGAAAGATATTGAGGTTAGATTTCTGATTATATAATTTTTTTTCGAAATTATTAGTATTAAATTCTGAAAAATTCGTAGAGCACAGTATGTCCGAAAATAGACGTGTTTCGATGTTTTTGCAATTCCGGGAGAACCCGGAATCAGAATCACGAACCGTTTAAAGTTTTGGAAATCTAATGTCGAGATCATCGACATGTATTTTTCCCAGAATTTATTTCAAATTATTTACATACTGTTAATTCTGTAGAACTTCTAGGTTAGAATTTAACCATCGGTGCACAATACAAAATTTGTATGTGCCATAATTCCCAAACGAATTTGAATTCGGACGAGCCGTAAATTTCAGTATGTTTTTGATGCTGAAATCTACAGAAAATCATGCATTAAAGTCAAGTTTGTGTCGGTTGACTTTTTGGTCAACAGATCGCCTCGATTTGCGTGCCATGAGTCTCGGGTTGATAAAATTCAGTTTCTTTGGACAAAATTTTGGAATTAACATAAAAATCAGAATAATAAGATTAAAATAGGATTTTAGAGTAATTATTCCAGAATTAAATAAATTAAAATAAATTATCTTTTGATGTGATAAATTTGTAATACATAGGCTATTTGGACTGTGACTTGGACTCTGATTCATACCAGCAACAGGACCCCAGGCAAGTGTACCTTGCCAAATCTTGCAGTTCTTGTTATTTATTTCCTTGACTTATATTTATATATACATGGTTGTGCATGCTTAACCTAGGGCCGTGTGACGTACTTAGCGTCCGATTATTAGTCGGGTGCCAACACTGTACGCAGTGTTGGGTACTGTCATCTAGAGATGGACATACGTGACACTTTATATTCCCGTACTTGTCTTACCAAGTACACTTTGACCCAGGACACAGGACACTGATCATGAGACAGGATCTTCCCGAGATATTCGTGGTGATTCTGTATAGGTTACAGGACTTGACCTAGATTTTATATTCTATATACATTATGACTTGTGCATTAGATATGACTCCGCTGACATGGACGTGAGATGTTATGTTCATGATTTGCGTGGTTACATGGGGTGGGGAGAGACACACAGGCTACAGGCTGATTACATATATATATAACATAGTAAACACATAGTAAAATACATAGTTATTGCTGCTACCCGGCTCCCAGACACAGAGCTTGTAGTGGTCTCAGCCTGAGTACTCGTGATGCTCTCACTTGCATTTTCACATAGATGGTTATATAGTTCACCCTATTTATTTTATTTACTATTATACTGCATTTTGGCATGTTAATTTCTGTACCTTGTTATGTCCCCTGAGGACCTGGATACCGGATTATTTCCCCAGGTTTAGCAGACGGGATTTATCCCGAGGTATACGGGACCGCAGCAGGAGCTGATCCAGGAGCTGTACCGCCTTCCGAGGACGAGGTGTTGGCCGAAGACTTTTCCTGAGCATCCATGTTTCATGCTCAGTATTTACTTATTTATTTCAGTCTTTTATATTCTGGTCTGTTGAACCATTGTACTAGATATTTATCGGGTTGTTCCCCGAAGTACTTTATTTTTTCAAGTTGATGATTTACATTCCTTATTTATTCTGTGGATCATATTTTATACTTTGTGTGGATGAGATTAGTTGTGCCATATTGTCGTAGACTTGTTATTTTACAGCTTAAGTATGCCCTGATGGATCCATTTAATTGGGTTTGTCCATCGGTGCGTACTGCTGGCCATTGCCACGCGTCTAGTCCCTCGGTATTTTGGGACTGGGGCGTGACATAATCCACGCCCGTGCAAGGCCATGGTTCATTGGCTGGCGACAAGAGTTCTAAGCCACAGAGTCGCACAGATTGTCCGAGTGCAGCGGAGTTTAGGAACGCATAGCGATCGGTAACAGGTTCACTGAGTCGACAATATAGCGGAAGCATCGAAACAAGTAAAGTAATCTCTTTATTGATATGAAACATGTATTACAGGCGGCGTATAGCCGAGATTACAAGTCGCTCAAGCCTCTCTCTCTGAAACAGTAAAAGCGTGCCAAGTGGCTACAACTGTGGAATTATTGTACAGGCGATGGTCAGGCGATGCTCACAACTTATATCTTGTATATGTGCTTCAGTCCCGGATGCACCGTTGCAAGGCTTCAGAGGGAACTCCTGGCCTTAGCACGCACGAAGGAGGCGTCCGCACCGAACGAGGTTCTCCCGTACCCTGCATACAAATTGGTGGATTATCAGTATATTGAATGCACTGGTGGGGAAGCTACTCGCCCGCTCGACAAATCCAAACACGTAATACAGGTTCCGTGCACAATTATTAAGTTATCTTTCTAGTTGCCTTAGGATCAGTTTCATGCAAACTTTGAACAGCTTAACGTGTCGGGCAGTGCGCCGTGCAACATGAGAGGAAACACGGCGAGACTTACCAACTTACCCTCTCTTCCCTGTCCAAGGCAATATTAAGGCAACATTGTTAATTCGAGTAGAGGCATGTATAAACATTCAGGAGGCAAGCATATGCATAAACGAAGGGTCATTTAAACGTGATCGTTCAGGTGTTCAGTTGTTGCGATACAGTGACTCGCACGAGGATAGCCGCTAAGCGAGGATGACTTATCTATATGAACACGGTCGCTGGCAAAGCCATTATGGACACTAGTCTTAAACGAGAGTAGTTTGCAACGAAAGTACAGTAGGTGTTACAAGCCATCTCGTTTAGTACAGTAGACTATACAGTAAGTTCAGCCATGGAGCGGATGGTATGCAGCGAAAGAACGGTAGGTGCTGCACACTATCTCGTCTAGTACAGTTGGCTGAAACAGTGGAGTTCCATCCGGATCGGAGCGGCCCCAGTGCCCCGGAGACCGTCCGTGGAACTATGCCTCGTTTCCGAGTTGTCCGCGACATGCAGGTCAGGGTCAGGGCCAGTTTCCCCTTCACTAGATACTCGAGTACTGTAGAACAGGAGTACAGTGGTACAGTGGTACAGTAGAACAGTATAACAGTAGTACAGTAGTGCACGATTACAGGAGGTGCTTGAATCATGATTCTGTACAGTGATTAACTTGTCTTGATGCATTCCCCTGGTTCGGGGCTGCCTGGTGACCTAACGGTCCCGGATACTTGCAGGAACATTCAGGCACGGAACGACTACGTAGTAGTCTCCCGGGGTTTGGATGAAAACACGGTAACAATCAAGCAGACAAGCATGCGTTCTAAGGAACATAATCAGCACATTTGCTCGGGCCCGAAGGTAGTCCGAGAGATGAAACCGTTAAGGGACTTAGCATGCGAGGGTCTGAATATAAGCAGTATTTCAATTTCCATGTTCTAGCATAGCAATACAGGTTGGGATTATTCCCTTAGCTAGGTGTGTTGGATTTATTAGCATGCAGGGGATGATTCACCTAGCGACTAGCATATATGATTCCAGGTTTTATGTGTGCTGGCTAAGCAAAGACAAGTTCACCGTAGCCACCCACCTTAGCGATGATTCGCCTCGGTAGAGCGATACGTCTGAGCGAGCCTCTGAAAGTCTAAGCCGGATTCCTGTAGGGACAAGTCTGGATATCCTTTGCTTCTTGATCGAGGCAAAGCGGGTCGGGACAGCTGCACGATTGCCGATTGAGACGGCAGTCCGCTTGAGCGGAATGGGGTGTTACACAAACAACACTGGTGCTCCCCAGGATGATGCACTAGGACAGACAAATCCCTTGATCTTCAACTCCTCTAACTGTAGCTTTAGCTCGTCTAGCTCCTTCTTCGCCAACCGGTACATATTTGAAGGTACCGGTGCTGCTCCGGGCACTAACTCAATAGTGAACTCTACCTCTCTATCATGTGGTAGGCCTGGCAACTCCTCTGAAAATACATCCTCGAATTCTGCAACAATTGCTGGGGGAGCTGTCTCCATAGCCATGTAAGCTCCAGATGTCTGACCTACTCCTTGCTCAATGGTGTCCCGCATGTACTCAAACTCCGGGTGGCCTGGTGGTCTAAAAATGACGCTACCCCTCCGGCAGTCTAGTATAGCATTGTACTGGCTCAACCAGTCCATGCCTAAAATAACGTCGAAGTTTGGCATCGGAAGTACCAAAAATTGCGCTCTCATCTTCCTACTACACACGACTACTGAACACGTTCTAATAGTGCTGGTAACCGGTACGATGCCTCCTCCGGTAAGAATCTTCCAACCCTTAGGCAATGGAGAAGTAGCTATTTTATGCATGGCTATAAAACTACTAGATATGAAAGATAGTGTAGCGCCAGAATCAAATAATACAGTTGCAGGTAATGACGCAACTAAAATGGTACCTGCGATAGTTTCCCCTTCTGGTTCTTCCGCAACTGCTGCTAGTGCAAAGGCTTGTCCGTGCCTCTGCCCTCCGGTTTGCTGTCTGACTCGTTCAAACTGAGCCTCCTGTGCGGCCAAGGGTGTTCCCCTCTGAAATCCTCCAGATGCTGGTGGACGCTGTCCTCCAGTCGGGGGTAGTATCCTCTGGACTAGTGCTGCTAGCCTTTGCCCGGTCTGGGGTGCTGCCTCTCTGCGTTGTGGGCAGTCTTTGGCCATGTGTTGACTTGTTCTATATATCATGCATAGTCCAAGCTTCTTCCGACAGTCTCTGACAAAATGTCCCTTCTTGCCACAATGGTGACAAGTCGAAAGCTCCTTGTGCTGATACGGCACTGTCTTTTGTTGTGTCTACATTCCCGGACGACAGATTGGTCCTCCTACTCCGGGCTGGGTTCTGGCCAACATGGTCGTGCTAGAGCGCCTTGCTCCTTTGCCAATGGCTTCCTGAATCCTTGCCTCTGAAAGAACCTCCTCATAGGAGATCCTCGACTGTGTGGTGGTATACCTCTGTAGCTCGAAGGTAAGGTCGTGATGGAACCTCCTGGCCTTCTCCAGCTTGTTAGGTATCAGAACGGCACCAAATCGACTGAGTCGACTAAATTCTGCGTCATAAGCATTTACGGTCATATTTCCTTGTTCCAGGTGCAGGAACTGGGAGTATAGGACATTTCTGACCGTGGCCGGGAAATACTTCGCATTGAAGTATTCTAAGAATTGCTCTCACGTCTGGGTCTTGCCGACGTCGCATTCTATGGAGTCCCACTAGTGATGGGCGTTGTCTTTGAGTTGATCCCTCACCGCGGTCATCCAAAGGTCTGGATGTAGCTGTGAACCCTCCAGCAGCATCTCCGTGTTGGAGATCCAATCTGAGATCTCCTCCGGAGTTTCACTGCCCGAAAAGGTTCCCGGGCCTATCTGGCGAAAACCTCGGACAGTACCAGCTGGTTGGACAGGTGCAGGTGCTGGAGTAGATGTCCTCTCCAGAGCTGTCATCAAGCTTTGTCTCAAGGTTTCAGTCTAATGCCATTGCGCCTACATCATGGCTTGGAAGAATTGGAACATTTGTGACTGTCCCTCTAGTTGTGGCATCAGGGCTGGAAGGGGTGGAGGTGAAGGCAAAGGTGTATCCTCCTGTTGTGTCAGTGCCTGAAAGGTCTGTCCTTCTTGTTGGGCTAGTACAGCTTCCTGTGTAGGACCATGGTGGAGGTATGGGTTTGATGGATAAATCAGTTTCCATCTCGGGGACTGGTCTCTCGGGGTAGTCGGGGCCTGAAAGGTCTGTTGCTTGGTTAACCCCATCAGTCGTGTGTCCACTGGGTACGTCTATATTTCTGAAAAAATAGAATAATTTAGAAAAGCACGAAAAATAATCAAGCAGGATGCATTTATTTAACAGTTATTTGCGAAAAAGATTCAAGGATGAAATCAAAGTGGATGAGACCTAGTAATTCCTATCCTATTGTAGGCTCGCTGGGCATGTTATCATACCACTAGCGATTAACTGGACCTGCATGGGCCACCAATAAAACTATGTCACATCTCAGTCCCAAAATATGCAGGACCAGGCCACGTGGCATTGGCCAGCTGACACGTCTCTAAGGGATTACCCAATTTAATGGACCCAATGAGACGTGCTACGCTGTCCTAAAATACTAACAGGTCTAATACTAGAAGATAATAGGTAATGTCCAATCTCATCCAAAATATAATAAGGAATACTAAAATAATGCTGGAATATAAGTGCTGAGTCTAAAATATCATAGTACAAATCAGATATGTCTGATGGGAACAAACCCACTACAAAAGATGAAATAAAAGTGCTAAAATATAATAAGACTAGAGCATCGTCTATCTAGATAAAGAGGCTCCAGCTCCAGATGGTGGGTCTACCAAAGATCAGGGGGACTCTGATGGCAGTACCTCTAGCTCCTCCTCGGATGCGTACCTCGTCTCCTGCACGGGTTCGTACACCGTAGGATAGTACGCCTCGTCTAGATCTGGAAGGGAACCAGGTCCTCAGTAGGACGTAACAAGATACATAAAAGCATGCCATATATAAATACTGAATAAAAAAAATAAAGGGTGTGCTAACCATCTAAGTGAATGCAATATGAAGACAACCTTGGTACGTATGGGTAGGCGTAGACATAACGTCCATTCTCCGAAGAGCGTGATATCTGAACATGTAACGTCCATCATTCCGAAGAATGAGGTATCTGCAAATATATACGTCTGTATCGCTCCGAAGAACGTGATATCTGAATAAAGGAAGTCATTGGATCCGTGGCTCCTCTGGATACTACAGAGTCCAATGTGTGTATCCCATACGCCTACTAGTTGTCTTTCCCTCCCAATATGGATATACAAGTCGAATGCACGACGTGTATACCACGTGGCCATATGCCAAGTCATAACTTTTCTAAGTAATCCTGATTCGTGCTAAACCGTGATGCACATCAACACGCACCGATAGCTAGCCGAGTACGCGAACCCGCATTCCAATATGAATTGCAATCATGATGCGTGCACAAGTGTCAGGGTCTAGGAGGATATCATAATACCCTCGCAATTGTAGGTGAGTCTGCTAGAGTCTAAGTCAATTACACTACATATCGACGTATTCGTCGACGGCACCCGAGTCAATCTCGGACGCACAGAGTTATATGTAATTACAATAAGATAACATACAATAGTTTATAATTTAAACAGTAAAAATTTGGCAAAGTATACTTGCCTACGTCCTCAAGTTGTGAGTGCCAATAACATGATCCCGCAGTTTCGTCTGAATGGTCCTGTGACCTTGGACCACTAACTGTGTCATAGGTGCATACTGTTAAGACGTACACGTGTCGTGAATTCAATAAAAATAATTTAATAATTAATTATGCGTACTTATATATTCGTACATATAGTAATTATATATACAGTATATACATAATGACATATTTCATAATATGCATAAAGTACATATATATTCTTATATACATATATATAATACTTATATACTTATAGATACATATTTTATATATATATATATATATATATATATATATATATATATATATATATATATACTAAATACATAGTAATATTTATATATAATACATATATATATATATATATATATATATATATATATATATATATATATATATATATATATATATATATATATATATATATATATATATATATATATATATAGATACATATGATAACAATAATAATAATATATATTATAGTACATATAATATACATATATACATATAATAATAATACTTTATATACTTTGTATATATATATAAATAATATACATATTTATATAATATACATAATTACATACTTATATACATATAATATATAATATATTACATAATATATATATACATATACATAAATAATATATATATATATACATATAACTTTATATACTATATACTTTATATATATATATATATATATATATATATATATATATATATATATATATATATATATATATATATATATATATATATATATATATATATATGGCTGAGGTACTTCTACTTCCTCACAAGCATGTAAATATATGGTATAGCTATTGTGTTTAAGTTATTTTTCTGTTATGGATATTATTATCTTTAAAGCTGTTGCTATGGTTAACTGCGATAGAGTTAGGATTGATCAAAGCGATGTGTCTTCTACCTAGTGGGACGACATCAAAGTCGCGTAGCCTTGTTAAGCCGAGAGGGCAGTTGATGGCATAAATCATTGACAGCCGTGCTTGGTCTTTACTATCGTTAGATAAGTCTGAAGCTTTAAAGTAGTTAATTAGAACAATAGAGTTTTCATAATAAATCCATTAACAAATTGGTAACTTAAGCATAATACTTAGCCATGGGTGCATGTAAGTGAAGGAAGTAGAACCTCATAACTCAAATGAGTAAAGAGTTAGCAATTGGCTTTAATAAGAAAGCCCTGAATAAGGGTAAATCTATTAAGAATGCTCAAAATATTGAGTATCCCTCTGAATATATATATATATATATATATATATATAATAATAATAATAATAATAATATATGTATATATAATATACTTATATACATACTCATATATTTAATACATATATTATATATATACATATAATATATATAATATAATACATAATATATATATAGATATACATAAATAATATATAATATATATATATATATATACATATAATATATATAATATAATACATACATAATATATACATATACATATACATATACATATACATATAATAATAATATATATACATAATATACTTATATATATATATATAATATATTATATATATTTAATACATATAAAAATAATATATAAAAAGTATATTATATATATATATATATATATATATATACTTAATATATATATACTTAATATATATATCATATATATATACATATAATTATACATAATATATATATATATATATATATACGTACCCGTGTCGTGTCAGGGGGGGGCGTGTCCGGGTGTCGTCGTCACCGACGGAGGGGGGCGGAGCTCCGGCGGGGGGGTCGGGTTCAGCCGCAGCAGCAGTAGTTGCAGCAGCTACAGCAGTGGCTGCGGGAGCTGGGGGTGGCGGTGGCGGCGGCTAAGGTGGTAGGGGGGTGGTGAAGGTGATGGGGGTGGCGGCCCAGGTGGTGGTGGTGGCTCTTGGTGGTGGTGGTGAATGTGAGGGGAGTCGGGGGGGTGTTGCCGCTGCTGATGATGGTGGTATGGGTGGTGCTGTGGTGAGTGGTGGCGGGGACTGCGGCGGCCTGGGGGGGTGGCGATGGTGAGTTCGGCGGAGGAGGGGGTGAGGGCGGTGGTAGTGGTGGTGGTGGTGGTGGTGGTCTATGGTGGCGGTGGTGAGGGTGAGGGGGAGTCGGGGTGTGTTGGTGGTGATGGTGAGGATGTTGGTGATGGTGGTGCTGGCGGTGGGTGGCGGTGGCTGTGGCGATAGTCCGGTGGCAGGGAGGTGGCTGAGGTGAGGTCGGAGTAGGGGGGTGGTCGGAGGTGGGGGTGGTTGTGGTGAGTTGAGGGAGGAGGAAGGGTGAAGGGGGGGATATATATAGAGTTGGGAAAGGTTAGGGTTTAATGTGTGAACACAACTAAAGGGTTGTAGGTTACATTCAATGCATGCACATGCATTGAATGTAGACCTAAAATGAAATGGAGGGTGAAGAATTCTCCATGTGTCCCCTCCAATGGGAGGTGGACACCTCACCGCTCCAATTTTGCATATAAGTCCCTGTAATTTCACAATTTGTATTAAAATCCTTTTTAATTTGGAAAATTGCACAATTGCGAATTTGTATGAGAAAAACACCTCATTTCTGGGGGTGATGTAATGTACTAAAATGAGGGGTGGTGTTTAGTAAGGGTCTTGAGGGTGTGAGGGTGAGTTTGGGTAGGAGTTGGGTCTAGTTTTGGGCGATTCTGGTCATCGTATTAATTTAATTAAAAATTAATGCGCAAGATATTTTCTAATTAATTAGAAATATACAGGGTTAGAATTGAGTGAAGTGCAAGTATCCTAGACGTAATATACTTAAAATAGGATAATAACGTAATTTCGTTTGGACAAAACGGGTTCCTGTTGGGTCTCCAATTTCGATTGGAACGGACAAAGAGTGCAGGGTTGGAATTAACTGAATTTTAGCACGGACATTTGTAACGATATTTGTGCGACTAAAACAAGGCTCATGACAGAGTATTTGTGAGTTACACAAAGTTTAGAATAGTAAACTGGCATGTCTAGGAGAAGTATATGAACTTTGTTTGAGGGTAACAGTCAGTGTAGTGCTCTAAATATCGAGGTAATGATAAGGTGCACTAAGTAATATAAGACATTGCATAATAATTTAAAATATTATAATTAATTTCTAATTGGTTCTAAAATAACCCTAATTTCTCTATCTAAGCTAAAATTTGGTCGAGGGAGTTTACGGCATCGCTCTCAATATTTCATACATCCAGGTGCCAATAAGATGTATCGGGATATACGAGAGATTGTGTGGTGGTATTTCATGAAGAGGGAAGTGGAACAGTTTATATCCAGATACTTAGTGTGCCAGCAGGTGAAAGTCGAGAGGCAGAGGCCAGGAGATTTACTTCAGCTATTACCCATTCCAGAGTGGAAGTGGGAGCATATTACTATAGATTTTGTGTTCGGACTTCCACGATCTCCAGGAGGAAAAGACGCGATTTGGGTCATCGTTGACAGGTTGACCAAGTAGGCCACTTTTTGCCTTTCAAGGTGGGTTTGTCTACGAAGAAGCTGGCAGAGATATATGTAAAGCCGATCGTCAGGATACATGGGATTTCCATTAGCATAGTCTCGAATTGGGATAGTCGTTTCACTTCTCATTTCTGGAGGAGTTTGCAGGCGAGTTTGGGCACCCAGCTCAAGTTCAGTACTACATATCACCCCTAGACAGATGGACAGTCAGAGAGGACTATTCAGACTCTCGAGGATATGCTGTGCACTTGTATACTAGATTTTGGGGGATCTTGGGAGGACCATCTCCATTTGGTAGAGTTTGCTTACAATAACAGCTACCAGGCTAGTATAGAGATTTCACCATTTGAGGCTATATACGATCGAAGATGTCATACTTCTTTGTCATGGGACAATGTTGGAGAGAGAGTTTTGTTAGGGCCAGAGATGTTTGTAGATGCAGCGGAGAAGGTTAAGCTGATCAGGGACAGACTTCGAGTGGCGCAGGACAGACTGCGGCATTGGGCCTATAGCCACCGGAGAACTTTGGAGTTTGAGGTATAGTTTTAGATTTTTTTTTATGCGCTTGTTATTGGTTGTTTATTATAGATTAAGTTCTTAAGGTTGTATTTTGTTCTAGGTTAGTGGTTTGGTATTTTTGAGAATTTCTCTGACAAGAGGCACGATTCGCTTCGGTGGAGACGGAAAGCTTAGTCCGTGATTCATCGGACATTTCACTATTCTTGAGAGGGTCGGTGTAGTTGCTTACAGACTAGAATTTCCACATACATTGGAGGGAGTGCAAAACATCTTTTACGTATCGCAGTTGAGACGGTACGTGGCAGATCCTAGTCACGTATTGGATCACTCAGAGATAAAGGTGGGCCATACTCTTAGCTATCCAGAGCAGCCAGTTGAGATTCTGGATCAGAGAGAGAATGTGCTGAGGAACCAGACTATTCCCTTGGTATACGTCATATTGAGGCATCACTCTCCGGGGGAGTCTACCTGGGAGAGAGAGGATGAAATACGAGAGCGTTACCCATATTTGTTTGTGCCTTGAGGTATGTTCTTTTCCCGTTATGTTCTATTCTGTTCTATTCTGTTTTATTTTCAGGGGTAGTTTCGTGTTTGAATTTCGAAGACAAAATTATTTTAAGGGGGGTAGACTTGTCACTACCACATTTTCTAGGAAATAATATTTTAATCATTTCATAATTAATTAAATATTATACATGTTAAATAATTATTTATTATACTATTTAATTATTATTAGATATTAGTTTATTATTTTGGACTTGTGTTAGTGGACCTAACTAGTTTAGATTAGATCCATGGACCAACATTTATATTTAGTTAGAATTGAGCCCATTTAGAAGCTCATTCATTAGGAGGAGGATTAATTAAATTAAATTTATTAGATTAGAACCTTCCCTCCTTAATTATTTCTTTATGAGAGGCCCCAAGGGGTATATTAGATATTTTATAGTAGCTTTGGGGAGGGGCTAAGGTGGTCGGCCTATTCAAATAGAGGGAAAATTTTTATCTCTCCTCATTTTTTTTAAAATCTAGATCTAGAATTTTCTCTTCCCAATTTAATCATTCTCACACCAAATTTATTTCCAATTCCTTCCCAAATCATAATTAAAGGCTAGTAGAGTAAGGATCCACAAGAAGAAAGCAAAGATCTACAAAGAGGAGTAAGTATCTACAAGTTGGAGCCAATTTTACCTACTTTGAAAGTTTTATTGGGAATCCATCTTCCAATAGATACAATTCAGTTTTTCCACTTTAATTAGATCTTAAATCTGTATTTTAATCATTAGGAACCACCCCATATATTAGGGATATCCATAGGCATTAGAATTAGGTTCATAGGAGGTCCATGGAGAAAGTTGTGGTGTGTTTTGTGTCAATTTTGGGAGAATTCTGAGATTGACACATGTTGTATTTGTCAATTGGTCAATTAGACTAAATTGACATGTATTTGATTATTTGTGGCTAGTGTTGTATCCATAATTTAATACGTGTAGGCTGTATCCCATAAATTTGGAGATACGGGTTGATTTATGAGTTTTTTCTCCGACACGGGGCTTTGTGCATGTCATATTTTGATACAGACACGTAGATGTGTAATTGACTCTTCATATTGTTTATAATTTCTATTTTAGACTTGCTCGTGTCCTTTGGGGTATGTTTGGTTGTGTGGTAGACTCGTGTCGCAAGCGTATCATAGATCTTGTGTGATACGGGTGCGATGCACTCCACATATTTGTTGCATTGCTTTTCTAGATTCAAATTGCCTTGTGTATAGCTATTAGTATATTAAATTATCATAGTATATATATATATATATATATATATATATATAGTACATATGTATATGTATAGATATAGATATCTATATAGATGTGTATATATATACATGTATAGTTGTATGAAAGGATGAGAGTTATATATATATATATATATATATATATATATATATATATATATATATATATATATATATGTGTGTGTGTGTATGTGTGTGTGTGTGTGTGTGTGTGTGTGTGTGTGTGTGTGTGTTTATAGTTGTGCTCGTTTGTGTGTGTAGCGTTGAGAGAGGGGAGTCGGGGACCTCCAGTTTCAGTGCACAAACAGTAGCAACAGCAGCAGCATTATGCAGCACAACAACTGTCACGCCCCAGTCCCAAAATACCGAGGGACTAGCCACGTGGCAATGGCCAACAGCACAACTCCAATGGACAAACCCAATTTAATGGACCTGTTAAAGTATACTTAAGCTATAAAACAAATACAATGGTCTACGATATATGTTACAGTATAATTCTAATCTTATCCACAGAAAGTAAACACAATTCAATATGATAGACTAATCAAGATAATAGAAAAAAGAAATATAGTCTATCAACAAGTCTAAAGAAATAGTGTCTCGAGAAACAACCCGATAAAATAAGTCAATACATAGATCCATGAGTCAATATATGAAATAACTGGAAGCATAAATAACTGAATATATAACAGAATACTCAGGAGAAATCCTCTGGCACAAACTCCTCCTCTGGTGCCAATACTGCTCCCGTATATCTCGGGGTATTCCTCCTCTGCTGTACCTGGGGACATAATCCGGATCCAGGTCCTCAGGGGACATAGTAAGGTAAAAGAATAACTCAAGCCAAATAAAATGCAGTAAGTAAAAATAGATCCTCAGGGCAAGCTATGTGAAATACAAATGAGAGCATTAATCATACTCAGGCTGAAACTACTATAGGCTATGTCGGGGAAACTCATAGCAGCATGTAATATCTCGAAGGGCTAGTAAATGTGCCAAAGACAGAGTCTAAGGCACCACCAGGAATATATATATATATATATATATATATATATATATATATATATATATATATATATAACATAATCAACCTGTAGTATGGTGAGACTCTCCCTACCCAATGTAACCTCACGCCTCATGTCCATAACACGCAAGATCATGACCTCTAGCTAGTACAACGAGTCATAATGATATCTCTATATATGCAAGTCTTATGTCACTAATCCTGTAAGCCTATACAGAATCACTATGAATAACTCAAGAAAGATTTTGTCTCATAAATAGTGTCAAGTGTCCTATGGTACGTATAATGTACTTTGTAAAGCAAGCACGAAAAATATAGGATCGTGTTATCAACTCTCTAAGTGACGTTACACGAATTCGCGTACGGCGTTGATGTAACACCCCGTTCCGCTCAAGCGGACTGCCGTCTTAATCGGCAATAGTGCAACTGTCCCGACCCGCTTTGCCTCGATCAAGAGGCAAAGATATCCAGACTTGCCCCTACAGGGATCCGGCTTAGACTTTCAGAGGCTCGCTCAGACGTATCGCTCTACCGAGGCGAATCATCGCTAAGGTGGGTGGCTACGGTGAACTTGTCTTTGCTTAGCCAGCACACATAAAATCTGGAATGTTTATGCTAGTCGCTAGGTGAATCACCCCTGCATGCTAATAAATCCAACGCACCTAGCTAAGGGAATAATCCCAACTTGTATTGCTTGCTAGAACATGGAAAATGGAAATACTGCTTATATTCAGACCCTCGCATGCTAAGTCCTTTAACGATTTCACTTCTCGGCTTACCTTCGGGTCCGAGTAACGTGCCTGCTTATGTTCCTTTAGAAACGCATGCTTGTCTGCTTGATTGTTACCGTGTTTTCATCCAAACCCCAGGAGACTACTACGTAGTCGTTCCGTGCCTGAACGAACCTGCAAGTATTCGGGACCGCTAGGTCACCAAGGCAATCTCCGCCCTAGGAGAATTGCATCAAGGCAAAAGACAGTCACTGAACAACGAAACAGGCAAAGCATCTTGTCTTGTACTATTGTTGCCTCAACAGCTTGCCTCTTGTCTTGTACTCTTGTCTTGTACTCTTGTTGCCCCAACCAAGGCCCCGTTCGATCATGGACAACCAGTGCACAGGGTAACGGTCTCGCGGGCGATGCTGGGGCACTGGCATCGACCCGGTCCGGGCGAGACCAATTGTTCTTAGTCTCTTGTTCAGGCGGAATGGCTTGCAGCGCCTCTTGTACTTTGTTGCAAAGCATTCTCATCTAGACTAAATAGTCTCTTGTTCGTCGGAATGGCTTGCAGCACATCTTGTTCTTGTTGCAAACTATCTAGTTGTAAACTCCCTCGACCAAATTTCAGTATTTTAATATTATTTTTGGTTAATTAGAATTAGTGTAACTTTTTAAAATTTTATTTATTATATATTATATTGATTGTGCACCTGTTCATTACACAATTGATTAGGGCATCACACTAGCTGTTAACCCTAAACAAATTTCACATTCCTGCTCTAGACTAGTCAGACTACTTTTTCTGTATTTTGTGCAACTTCCAAAAATCTCGTTTTGTGCTTCGTTTTAGTCGCACAAATATCGTTACAAACGTACGTATTTAATCCCTATTTAATTTTCTGCTCTTTATCCACCTCTGTACCCTAGAGATTTGAGGACCAGTAGGCACCTGTTTTGCCCAACCAAAAATACGATAATATTCTACACTAATTGTATTACAATTATCGTATTGACACCGTAGAAAAATTATGACCCTAACTGCCCTTAAATAATTAGTGAACACCGTGCGCAGTATTTATTAAATAATAAATACGGTGACCCGTATCACCTAAGAAATCAGACCCTGTATCTGCCCAGACTCACCCCACACAGTCCAAAACATTCTCCCCAGCTTTTCCCTCAATTCTGTAAAATTTGGTAATTTTTAGAACCAGGTGATTTTCCAGACAAATTTTATAATTGCACAATTTTCCAATTATTGGACTTTTATGCAATTTATGAAAAGATTAGGGTTTTTATGCAAAAATGCATGCTAGGTGGCAACACCCTATTGGCTAGACAATAGGTGGCATGGGACCCACAGAAAAATCTGCTGAAAATATCCCAAAAATCCAAATTACCAAAATACCCCCAAAGTTCCATTTATTTACAAAATTGCCATTAACCTAAAATCTATATAAACCCTAAAACACACCCCTCTCTCTCTCATTCCCCGACTCCCCTCGGCCAGCTCCGGCGACCGCCCACCGCCGGACCACAGCCAAACCCTTCGCCCCTCCCCCGGCCACCTCCCCGTCCATCGCCACCCTCTCCGGCCACCGCCTCCGCCGTGGCAAGCCCCCGCAGCGACCTCCCCTTCACTGCACCACAGCGGCTCCCCGACCTCCGACCGCCCACCACCGCCTCCCTAGCCCTCGCCGACCACCGCCACCACCCCCACTCGCCTCGCCACCTCCTCCTCCACCGACCTGACCTTCCCCCACCGCTCCACGACGGCCTCCGCCGCCGGCAACTCCCCCGCAAGCCACCACCGCCTTTCCCTGTCATCCTCCTCCCCCACCACCAATCTCTCCGTCACCCTCTCCTCCTTCGATCCCTCCACCTGGCCGACCGTCTCCACCGCTGCTTCGCCGCCGGCAGCTGCCACAAGCCGCTGCTGCTGCTACTGCTGCCAGCAGCTACTGCTACTGCCGTTGCTCCTCCGGCCGGCCGCCGTCGACTCCGCCGCCGTCCACCCGCCGTCGACGACCAGTGGACCCCACCTGTCAGTAGGTAAAATCCTAAACCCTAAAAATTATGTATTTACATATATAACCCTATATGTATATATATATGTATATATATATGTATATATATATGTATATTTATATGTATAATTATATATATAGGTATTATACTATTAATATATATTACATATATACTGTTATTTATACAGTGTATTATACTGTATATTATAATATTATATATATTTACCAAATATATGTATATATATCTATTTTTCTATATATGTATATATATATATGTATATACATATATGTATATTTATATGTATATATGTATAATTATATATATATGTATATTAATATATATTTCTAAATATATATATATGTATATATATATATATCAATATGTTATCATATATATATATATTATTATTATTATTATTATTACTGTATTTACTAAAAATAGTATATATATTTACTTATATATATATATATATATATTTTGTTCATTTTAATATATGTATTTAATATGTATATGTATGTATATATGTATATATATTTATATATATATATATGTATATATATATATATGGTTTTATATATTATATATTAATATTATAGTATTTAATATATATTATACTGTATAAATACAGTATATTATATGTATTATTATTATTATTATTATTATTATTATTGTTATTATTATTATATGTATATATTTTATATATATGTATATTAATATATATTTCTATGTATATATATATGTATATATATGTATATCAATATATATATGTTATCATATATATATTATTATTATTCAGTATTTACTAAAAACAGTATATATATTTACTTATATATATATGTATTATTGTGTATAGATATAAATATGTAAATATACATATGCATTTTTCTTTCTTATATATATATATATAAATCTATATATATATATACATTATGTGTTGTATAAATTATATGTATACATATATTATATAATATATATATATGCTGTTCATTTTTTTTATTCATTTCCTGCACTTTTCTTCTTCTTTATATATATGTATATATATATATCTATATATATATATAGTATCTATATATTGTATATATATTACCTACATATATACAATATATTATATATATAAAATAGCTGATAATACAGCTTATATTTATATGTATATTTCAAATTCTTGCACTGTCTTTTATATATATTATTATATATGACAGTGGTCACATATAGACCCTGACAATAATTATATTATAAATACTATATATAACAGTGGTCACCTATAGACCCTGGTATTAGTGCTGGATATTACAGCATTTATATTGTATTTAAATTCCTGCAAATATCATTTTCTTTTTATATATATATATTATCTATATATATATATATATATTATGCTGTACATAGATATATATGTATTTACTTTCTGCCCTGTCATTTAATTTATTTATATTATAGTCAGTGGATACCCCCTGAAAATATTATTATATTATAATAATTATGACAGTGGATATACCCTGCTATTATATAAATTTACATTCCTGCATTCTCTTTTCTGTATATTTATGCTATATATATACTACTACTACATACTATATCTATAAGTATATATATACTATATATCTATATATATGTGAGTGTGTATCATATATATATTATTTATTATACATAGGTAGATATATATACTTTTATATTATGCCCTGATAATTCACGAACCTGTATATTTTTAACAGAGAATATCTCCAGCACAACCAGTGACCCCTGTCACAAGCAACTACAAACCTGACTGTGAGATCAGGTTACCAAACACTATCAGGGAGTAGGCAAGTATACCTTGCCAAGTACTGTTTAAATTCTCAATATTGTATATGCTCTTGTTTCTGTATTTCATATACAATGATTACCTGAGACTGCCTTGGGTACAGTCAGTTGATATGTTGACATTTAAAATAATATTACGGACTCACCAACAATTATGAGAGTATCCTAATATTCTCCTAGACCCTATCACGGGAACACGCAACATGGTTGCAATGCATATTGGGATGCGAGCTGCGTATTTGATTTGCTACCAATACGTGTGACCCGCATCACGGATTAGAATAATTTAGGAAATGTACGACTTGACATTTAGTTACATTGGACGGGGAGAACGACTAAAATACGTATGGGACACCCACCTCTTTACCATGTGCCGCACTCGACGGAGTGATACGGATGATATATGTATATAATCATGTGACCAGTCTTATCGTAGATGGAAAATTGTATAGTGCCCTTGAACGGGGGCATATGTGGCATATACTAGCCTGTCACTACAGATTGGTGAATTACGTCAGCATATGTCTAGCCACACATTTCCCATACGTACTAGGTTGTCTCAATTTGCATTCACTTAGATGGTTAGCACCCTGTATTTATTTTATTCAGTAGTTTAATTCAGTATTTACATACTTGGCATGTTATTTTCTTGTATCTTGTTACGTCCCTCTGAGGACCTGGTTCCCTGACCAGGTTTAGCTGAGATATTCCACCCCACAGTACCTGGACCTGGACTGGAGTCTGGACATGCCCTTGAGATGGAGTTAGAGGAGATGCCGTCAGAGTCTAACTGAGTACACCTGGAGTTGGAGCTACATATTTTGAGGATGTTGCGCTAGTTTATCTTATTTCACTCCTGCTTACTTTTATAGTGGGATTGTTCCCACCTGACTTTATCTGGGTTGTATATGACATTTCAGATGTAGCATCTATATATATATTCAGCACTTTCCCTGTTATTCTTGTGGATGAGATAGATTTACCTGTATTTAGACTGGTAGTATTTTAGGACAGCGTAGCATATCACTTTGGGTCTATTAAATTGGGTAATCCCTTAGTGACATGTCAGCTGGCCAATGCCACGTGGCCTAGTTCCGTATATTTTTGGGACTGGGGCATGACACTAGTCTAGACTATACCGTCCATATGGCATACGCCAGTGATCGCCTTGTGATAAACTTATTGCATGCTTGCTTGTAAACGAAAGATAAACAATTCATCCTCGCTTAGCGGCTATCCGCGTGCGAGGCACTGTATCGCATCAAGAGCAACTAAACACCTGAACGATCTTGAAATAAGTACTCGTGTTTGCATATGCTATGCCTCCTGAATGTTTATACATGCCCCTGCTGAAATTAACAATGTTTGCCTTGGACAGGGAAGGATAAATGGTAAGTTGGTAAGTCTCGCCGTGTTCCCTCAAACATCGCACGGCGCACTGCCCGACACGTTAGGCTATTCAACGTTTACATGAAACTGATCCTAAGGCAACTAGAAAGACAACTTAATAGTTGTGCACGAAACCTGTATTACGTGTTTGGATTTGTCGAGCGGGCGAGTAGCTTCCCCACCAGTGCATTCAATGTACTGATAATCCACCAGTTTGGTATGCAGGGTGCGGGAGAACCTCGTTCAGTGTGGATGCCTCCTTCGTGCGTGCTAAGGCCAGACCCTCTGAAGCCTTGCAACGGTGCATCCGGGACTGAAGCATATATACAAGACATAAGTTGTGAACATCGCCTGACCATCGCCTGTACAATCATTCCACAGTTGTAGCCAATTGGCACGCTTTTACTGTTTCAGAGAGAGAGGCTTGAGCGACTTGTAATCTCGGCTATACGCCGCCTGTAATACTTGTTCATATCAATAAAGAGATTACTTTACTTTGTTTCAATGCTTCCGCTATATTTGTCGACTCAGTGAACCTGTTACCGATCGCTATGCGTTCCTAAACTCCGCTACATTGGGACAATCTGTGCGACTCTGTGGCTTAGAACTCTTGCTGCCAGCCAATGAACCATGGCCTTGCACGGGCGTGGATCACGCTCGTGCGGCATCACGCCCGGATGGGTTAAGCGATCGTTCCGCGGGAGCGCTGGCGAGGGTGATTCCCGCCTAGCGGGAACGGCCGATTGCCTGCGGAAGATCGGGGCATGACAGGTTGGTATCAGAGCCTGGCTTCTACGCCTTTGGACTTCGATTCGATATCTCTGTTTCGAAAGCTCGTTCGTGGGTTATGTGCACGCTCTCTCTCAATGCCTCGATGGGATGTTCCAACAATAAGTCTAAATACTTTCAAAATACGTTTTGAATGATATGCTTGCTTGTCTGGTTGTATGCTGCGAGTGGCCTTTGTGCCAACCTGTGCAAACCCCTGAGAGTATCGCTAGTAGCTTGTCCGATTTTCACTAACCCTAAGTTTGGCTGAATGCATCTATTCGAGGGACGCCTTGAACTAGTGCACCATCCAAGACTTAGAAAAGGTGAAACTCGAGTGCTAAGACTTCGCTATCACTGAGCTGGTTGACGTGTTCACGCTAGAGGGTACCTTCGAAAGTGTGCACGATCCAGTCTAAGCGATATGCTGATTTTGAAGCTTGTGCAAGTGAAGATCCAAATGAACAAGTACAAACGACTTGTCTAGGATTGCCTCAATCCTAGGTTACTGCTTGTCCCTAGTAAGTCTCGAGGACGAGACTTTTTCTAAGTTGGGTAGGATGTAACACCCCGTTCCGCTCAAGCGGACTGCCGTCTTAATCGGCAATAGTGCAACTGTCCCGACCCGCTTTACCTCGATCAAGAGGCAAAGATATCCAGACTTGCCCCTACAGGGATTCGGCTTGGACTTTCAGAGGCTCGCTCAGACGTATCGCTCTACCGAGGCGAATCATCGCTAAGGTGGGTGGCTACGGTGAACTTGTCTTTGCTTAGCCAGCACACATAAAATCTGGAATGTTTATGCTAGTCGCTAGGTGAATCACCCCTGCATGCTAATAAATCCAACGCACCTAGCTAAGGGAATAATCCCAACTTGTATTGCTTGCTAGAACATAGAAAATGGAAATACTGCTTATATTCAGACCCTCGCATGCTAAGTCCTTTAACGGTTTCACTTCTCGGCTTACCTTCGGGTCCGAGTAACGTGCCTGCTTATGTTCCTTTAGAAACGCATGCTTGTCTGCTTGATTGTTACCGTGTTTTCATCCAAACCCCGGGAGACTACTACGTAGTCGTTCCGTGCCTGAACGAACCTGCAAGTATTCGGGACCGCTAGGTCACCAAGGCAATCTCCGCCCTAGGAGAATTGCATCAAGGCAAAAGACAGTCACTGAACAACGAAACAGGCAAAGCATCTTGTCTTGTACTATTGTTGCCTCAACAGCTTGCCTCTTGTCTTGTACTCTTGTTGCCCCAACCAAGGCCCCGTTCGATCATGGACAACCAGTGCACAGGGTAACGGTCTCGCGGGCGATGCTGGGGCACTGGCATCGATCCGGTCCGGGCGAGACCAATTGTTCTTAGTCTCTTGTTCAGGCGGAATGGCTTGCAGCGCCTCTTGTACTTTGTTGCAAAGCATTCTCGTCTAGACTAAATAGTCTCTTGTTCGTCGAAATGGCTTGCAGCACCTCTTATTCTTGTTGTAAACCATCTCGTCTAGACTATACCGTCCATATGGCATACGCCAGTGATCGCCTTGTGATAAACTTATTGCATGCTTGCTTGTAAACGAAAGATAAACAATTCATCCTCGCTTAGCGGCTATCCGCGTGCGAGGCACTGTATCGCATCAAGAGCAACTAAACACCTGAACGATCTTGAAATAAGTACTCGTGTTTGCATATGCTATGCCTCCTGAATGTTTATACATGCCCCTGCTTAAATTAACAATGTTTGCCTTGGACAGGGAAGGATAAATGATAAGTTGGTAAGTCTCGCCGTGTTCCCTCAAACATCGTACGGCGCACTGCCCGACACGTTAGGCTATTCAACGTTTGCATGAAACTGATCCTAAGGCAACTAGAAAGACAACTTAATAGTTGTGCACGAAACCTGTATTACGTGTTTGGATTTGTCGAGCGGGCGAGTAGCTTCCCCACCAGTGCATTCAATGTACTGATAATCCACCAGTTTGGTATGCAGGGTGCGGGAGAACCTCGTTCAGTGCGGATGCCTCCTTCGTGCGTGCTAAGGCCAGACCCTCTGAAGCCTTACAACGGTGCGTCCGGGACTGAAGCATATATACAAGACATAAGTTGTGAACATCGCCTGACCATCGCCTGTACAATCATTCCACAGTTGTAGCCACTTGGCACGCTTTTACTGTTTCAGAGAGAGAGGCTTGAGCGACTTGTAATCTCGGCTATACGCCGCCTGTAATACTTGTTCATATCAATAAAGAGATTACTTTACTTTGTTTTAATGCTTCCGCTATATTTGTCGACTCAGTGAACCTGTTACCGATCGCTATGCGTTCCTAAACTCTGCTACACTGGAACAATCTGTGCGACTCTGTGGCTTAGAACTCTTGCCACCAGCCAATGAACCATGGCCTTGCACGGGCGTGGATCACGCTCGTGCGGTATCACGCCCGGATGGGTTAAGCGATCGTTCCGCGGGAGCGCTGGCGAGGGTGATTCCCGCCTAGCGGGAACGGCCGATTGCCTGCGGGAGATCGGGGCGTGACAGTCGACACCCGAATCTTGTTCGAACGTTAAGCAATGTCTCACGGTCCTAGGTTGATCAGATACATCACATAAATAACTCTAGTAAATAATATTAAAGTAATTACTGCAAGTTTGGCAATGTATACTTGCTTGTGTTCTGAACTCCTTCAGTTGCTCCGATGTAAGTGGAATCTCCAGGTACGCCTCCGGATGCTGAAACAAATATTACCATCACTCTCATAATACTTTAAATAGCTAGAATTGACTACCCATAAGTCCAATTTGGACACAGGGGCAGAATTGACAGTTTTTGGTCAAAGCGGGGTCCACATGTGGCCCACTTTGCACCAAAAAATGTACCAGAGATAAAGTTCTCCAAATTTATTAAATACAGTGTCTACAAGTCCAGAACAATAATATGCACCCAACAGAATATCCAGAACTAGATTCCGATGAGCCGATCACAAAATCGTCCGTCAAGTGGAACCGTGAGGCCCACGAAACGGGATTTCGTTAACGTTCTCAAAATTGAACCAAACGTGGGGCACAGGACCAGCGTAACACTACGAATCTGATGGTACAAGTTTTATTAAGAAACGATAAGCATACACGAAATTATGATGAGTGTTAGAATGGATCAATACGAAATTTTTTGACAGATACGCGTCGATTTTGGTGTGCTCGCACATCCAAATCAACTTTCGCAAAATCTCACACATCCGTGTTGACAATACACGCCTTTTGATATAATTTGCACACGACGAAGTTGCCTCGTTTAGTGGGACGCACCATGTTTCAAAAAAAATGGGTTTAGAAAGCCAAGTTTTTAGCCAACTTCAACCACGACTAAAACACAACATACAATAAATTAAAATAAACTAATTAAAGGGTTTAATCTCGGTTATGTTGTCTAATTTACTGTTTAAGTAGAATTTTAAAAAAATAACTAGGTTGGAAGAAAAACGGCCATGAATATGGGGGTTTTGGACAGTTTTTTGAACTCTAATTTGGGTCATTTTTCCTGTTTTGTGTCACGGTTTATGACCAACACAGAAAATGATATCCCGAACTAATTATATAGGATTCGAGAGGGTCATGTGGTCTTCGCATAGGATTCGACAAATTTATATTTGGATAACTGTGCCCAAAGATACGAGAGTGGGAAGTAATATACCTTACAGTTGTTGTGTTCGGGATGTTGGACGGCTCGTCTTCGCGGCGGTGGCGCGGCGGTCCGGCGTCATCGTCAACGGTGGATCATCAAAAACGAGAGAGGGTGTGATGGTGGTGGGGTCACTGGAGACTTTTAAAGGGGCTAAGTACGGTGGTTACGGGGAGGAGAAGGGGGGTCGGCCGGTTGGTTTTGGGGAAGGGGAAGGGAGAGAGGTCGGACTACTGTTACTGAATATTAAGGGTTTGTGGGTCGGGTCTGGTCGCGGTTTAGCGGGTTGTGGGTAGGGTAGGATCCAGTTCATTTGGTTTAGTATGGGTTGGGTTGGTCTAGGATGGTTCGGTTTGGTTCAGTTTGGTTTGGTTCGGGTTGGTTTAAGTTGGTTTAATAAAAAATATAGCTATTTTTAAAAATAGTTTTTGAGCCCAATAAATTCCAAAAAATTACACAATACTCTATTATTAATTATACACATAAAGTATAATTTTTATAATATTTTAATAATTAATTTAATACACAAAAATATAAATCCCTGAAGAATATTTATTATAATTAATTAAAATTTACAGAAAATCTCCAAAAATTCAAAAATTTATAATTAAAATTTTAAAATTAAATTTAAAAAATATGGATGTTTACAGCAACAACAATAGTTGCAGCAGCAGCAGCAGAAACTACATCAGCAGTAGCAGCAATGCAGCAAGTACCAGCAGCAGCTTGGAGAGCTCCAGTGGCAGCATGTAGCTACAGAGTTTCAGCTAGGTAAGTTAGTATGGTTAGTAGTTAGTTGGTTTAGTTAGTTATTTGTTAGTATATCTAGTTAATAGCTAGACAATTTGATTAGTAGTTAGATATATATACTAGTGATACCATTAGTGTTATGTATATATTGTATCTTTAGTTAATGATACGTAGGTGTATGTATATGCATGTACATATGTATTAGTAGTTAGTGATTAGTTTGGTAGTTGGTATTAGTTATATATTTTAGTATATGGTTTAGAGTTGGGTAGTTAATTACATACTAGAATTGATATTACCTTGAGATACCAAGGTAAATGTCAAGATATTGAGGGACACTCAAGGTATTGAGTTTGGGTATCGAGATGGGTGTGTAGTGGTGCGATACCGCATTGGTTCAAAGCCAAGGTATTCACTTATCATTAGATTAGTTAGGATTGTTACATAATATTGATTGTATATGCATATTGTGATATTTTCATATCTTTGAGTTGCGTATCTTACGATACGGTATCTTAGTATCCTATTTTAGCTAGTGTGGCCTAGTTGCATAGTGTATGGACCCAATATCCAAGAGATAGACTCATATAACCTAGAAATAGGTAGTTTGACCAATTTTGACCAATTTACTTAGAGTTGACCTATTTTGACTATTTTGACTTAGAAATGGCTCTTTGACCTAGATATTGACTAGTTTCACTTATTTTTATTTTGAAACTTTGTATTGATGTCGTACCGGACATCTGTGATAATGTGCACCGAATTTCAGGCGAGTACATTCTCTGATAGTTTCTCATTTATGATATCCTCTATGTTCCTTATATCTAGTGTAGATATCATTGATTTCTTGACACGATGGTTACACGGATTGGTATATCTGGATCTCGTCATGAGATGTAATTCTTTGGTATGTATGGTGTATCTTGTGCAAGCTTTATTTTCTTGTTCTTCTTATACATGTACAGACACTGATTCTTGGGGAGACTTTCTACCATCCTAGAGAATCCCGTGTCATGATGTACCATGGTTGGATCTATTATACCAATTGAAGGCGGGAGTATGTAATATAGATATGTGATCATACCCTCCTTATATCAAGTCTTGTTCATTGAATAGTGTTAATCATAAACCGCACGTATGATTAGCCAGGCCATTAATCTTGTATCAAGTTTCCAAGTCGATCACATGTTAAAGCTGGTACTCACTCACTTAGTCATTAGTATTCTTATTTATTGCCATATTGTTCATTCTTCTATTTATTTCAGCATTTTCTTATTGTATATCTCTTGTATCTATATGTTGCATCTTGTATATTTCACATATAATTATTGTTACATAGTTTATATCATTTATTAGAACTGCTGTTAGAGATGTACTCTGCTCCTTTCCTGACTAGATATATTTTTTCCAGATGACACTGAGTAGTGGTACCCCACCCATTAGAGGCCTCAGGATGTTGTGGGCTTAGAGCCAGAGACCTTGGCTCAGGAGGGTCTCATCCCAACTGAGACAGATGACCCGGGACTTGTAGCATCTTAGTTATTACTTTGGTACTGGATTTGTCTCCAGCTTACTTTTCGTATTTCTCGGACTCATTTGATATTATTTTTGTCTCATGAGTTGTATTGTGACACTTTTATTCTTTTATCATATTCGTGTTTGTTCCATCTATAGATCTGTGATTGAGTATATTTATTTTATGATGGTGGCATTGATATGTCTTGATTATAGATAGATAGCTTACCCAAACAACGTTCTACCGCCATTGTTGCGGCGTAGACTGGGCGTTGTTCACTACTTGTATCCCTACACCGGGTGCGGGTCATGACAGATGAGGTGCAAGCAAGAACAGGGGACATTGCACACATCTCTACCTAAAGCAGGCGACTACAGTCAGGAGGCTTCGATCGGTCGAATCGGCCCCAATGTCCCGGTGACCGTCCGCGGAACGAGATTCAAAAATCTTCCTTGTGCACCAAGTTTTCCGTGACCACGTGTATCCTCAAGTCATCCAGATTCTCGCATCAGGTACAGGTTCAAGTCAGGGTCTATCAAGTACAAGTTCAAGTCAGGATCTTGTTCACAACCTATCGACTCCCCGAGCCGTCAGATTCAGTACAGAACGAGTGTCAATTCCAGAGATGTCATGATCTTATCTTGCTTGACTTTCCATGATGTAGCCCCCTAGTGCGGGAACTGCCTTGGCGACCCAACGGTCTCGAAACCTTTCAATATTTTCATAACTTGGCTCGGAATGACTATCTTGATAGCCTTCTTGCCTCAACTGAGCGAATCATAGATAGTGAAGTGCATTGATTCGTGACATGCAGTTAAGTGACGAGCATAGCGAATATGTAAAGCAACTAAGCATTGAACAGTACGAATATAACTTTAAGGAAACATGCGATATAGTCATACTTGAAAACGTAAGCGATTACGCTAGTATGAGTCTAACGGGGTAGTACGAGGAACTAACATTTATACAAGTTTTATTTTCATGTTCTAAGCAAGCAGTATAAGATGGGATTATTCCCTTAGCTAGGTGTGTTGTATTATTATTAGCATGCAAGGGGTTATTGTCTAGCGATCTAGCATGTATATTCTGAGTTCTTAGGTGTGCAGGCCAAGCAAAGACAGGTTCATCGTAGCCACCCACCTGAACGAGGGCTTGCCTCGGCCAAGCGAGACTTCGAGTGAACCGCTAAAACTCCAAGTCCAAGTGATGATATGTCATTTAAGTCATCTTGCACAACTGAGCGAAGTGGGCTGTTACAGATATGACAGCTTTCCGTCGCTATGGAACTGTCTCCAGGTAGCCAACGTTTAGTCGAATTTTTAACTACTTGACGACGAGTTTGTGCTAGCGACACTTCGTTTGCCGACGCACCCTTTCTTCCAAACGTTCGTCGCCAGTTGGTCACTAATGCAATTTAGCGACTACTTGGCGACTGGTCGGGATGTCGCTATCTAGTAGCATTTCTGTAGTGCGTCCGTCCAAGTGCGAGATTCATTCCGAGCCTGACAATGAGCGTTCCAGAAGTTAATTTCTTCTTACTTGCTTGTTCTGGGAGCAGATCGACGAAAAGTGTCGAATCTTGCTTTGAGTTACGGTGATCTTTATCACCCCAGCAACTGTTTCTGTCTAGTTTTTCTGATTCGTCATTCTTGTTGTAGCAATTGTGTTCGCAAGTTTTAAGAGTCTTTATTTCCATCGAAGTCATATGTTAATATCTTTTCTTTGCGGGTTTTAATCTTCAATGTGTGTTTGTTTTTCTTTTTTTGCGTACTTTCATACGATGTTTGTAATCCAACAATAACATTAATTAACGAAATAAAGAGCCAAAATACAAGAAAATAACTCCTGAAAGAACTTCCAAGATCTCTCAAAAAGAATCGGAACGCTAAGTTCCATCAGCTGTTCCTCTGTGATGGTCCGCTCCGCAGAATATCTTGATTTTTCTTAGTTAATCTTTGGTGCAACACTCCGAATATCCAAATAACAAGAATCAGCACAAGCACTTGGGGGCTACGAAACTGAATGTACAGAATCATTACATTTTAGAACAAAGGCCATAACCTTGGTTTGCATCCAGATATTCCCAACCCAACAATTTCTAGTGCATATGATGTGGGATACATGATACATCCTCATGTTAATGTTCCATTCAGTAAGCCACTTTAGACCATTTTCCTTGGACTTGCAGTGATCATACACAATCCAGGTCACATCCTACCTAAGTCTTTTGTGGGCATGTTCATATGTCAAATGAGTATATTTTCCCATAAAATGATATTAATTAGTACATCAAGTATGTCAAAGCAAGATGATGTTTTCCACTCTATGGTAACGTTTGGACGAAGGTTTTGTATTTATAGAAGTATATTTTTTATTTCTTTTTCACGGAGAAGAAATTCAACATTCCTCCTATATCCATATTTGGTTAAATTAAATTAAAAATATAGAAAATGAATATTAATTTATTTAGTTTTTCATAAATACTCTTTTATGTTTCTATTATCTAAATTTACTTGTTTGGAATAGAAGTTAAAACTTTGAAAGTAAAATAAGGATGTTATTGTCCAAAACAAAATATTCAAATAATATTTCTAGAAAAACAAAACTATTTCCAAAGGGGACCTTGAAAATTACTTTTCCACAACAATAAAAATATAAATGCCCTCTTATTCTCCCCTATTTTTCAATTCTAGACACACCAAATAAGGATAAAGAATCTAAAATCCATTCACAAGACTCAAAACTTGAACGAAACGACCCATAAAGATCCAAATAATATTGTACAATATTATTTTATTTTATTTTATTTTTTAATACAATATTGTACAATATTAAAAGGTATGTTTTCCTCTAGAGATCCAAATAATATTGTACGTCTTTTTTCTTTCTTTTTCCTTTTTTTTTTTCTTAACTTTGGAAGACTACATGTACCTTTTAAAAGTTGGGACAGCTCCTCAATACTCTCCAAATTTTCTTGTGCCCACTTTATTCACTTGTGTGTATACAAAATGGATATTGTATGATTTTTCATACACTTTTTAAATAATCTCACATGGGTTTCTATTAAAAGACCAAACAAGAATGCTCTCTCAAAACATGACGTAGCATTATCTTCTCCATTTTTTATTAATTACACAATTGTTACTCTTTTTCATCAAATACAAAATTTTCATTAAAATGGAAGATAAGAGGTGCTTTTATAAATATAGTTTTCATTTAAGTACGAAAAAATTAGTACTTGAATTAGTCATAATAGCAACTAAAAAATTAGTCATAATAGTAACTAAAAAATTAGTCACTAATCTGTCACTAGTCGTTGCTAAGCAGTCGATGTTCCGTCGCTTGTAAAATTTCTCTCGCGAGTTTGTAAAAAAATTCACTCTTCTAAAAGGAAGGACTAAGTGGTCTTCTATAGGAGTCCACATGAACTATGATATGCTTATGTTCTCGTATCCGGTTTTTAATATACAAAAGTGTACACAGAATGATTGGGGGATGTTTCGTAGAACTTTTTGGAAAACACTGAAAAATCATCCCGACTTTTAAAATGTGTAGGAAATCAGTTCCAAATTTCAAAAAGTTATAGAAAGTCATATATATTAAAATTTATTATTATTATTATTGGTCAGTTGCATGTTTAGTGCACCACAAATGTACAACACTGTCCTTTGAAATTGGATACAGTTGGATGCAGGGAACATCATCGCCTGTCCAGTCCTCAACCCTCCTCCTTCCACTTCATCCTTTTCTTTCTACATATCACACAAAGTGCTTTCCTTTAGATGTATGATACTTCTTTTGTTTAGATATATGATGGCATGCGCATGCTAATGCCAAATGCCAAATTTTGCCCATGGTAATGCCAAATTTTACATCGCTAAAATAAAATAATAAATAATAAATAAATAAGTTAGCTTTAGCATAGAAAAGATGTTTGAGAGATTTTTCTTTAGAAGTGGAAGGATCTGTTCCCCTGAGAGGGGTGCATTCTGTTCTTATCCTTTGCATCTCACAGTTCACAATTTGATTGTCGTTGTCGTTGCCATTCATCTCTGGTTATGTGATAACTGCTATTATAATTATTTTATTTTATTTTTTTATTTTTATTTATTTACAAATTATTCTATTTTTGATATATATATATATATATATATATATATATATATATATATATATATATATATAGTTAGGTTTATATTATATATATTGACATCTGGATGTGTCTTAGTCTCTCACACAGAGCTATGGTACCAGTTCTGGCCCTTCGAGAAAATACTGCTATGGTTTCTTCAACACTGATCATGTAGTAGTCTCAGCCTGAGTATGACTAAAACTCTCACTTGCATTATCACTTAGCTGGTTTATTACTTACCCTATTGTTCCTTTATTTCTGCACTGCATTTATTTTGGCTTGTATTTTCTGTACCTTGCTATGTCCCCTGAGGACCTGGAATGGATTATGTCCCCAGATTTAGCAGACGAGATCTACCCTGAGGTGTACGGAACAGGAGCACTTCTCGGAGCAGTACCGGAACCTGAGGACGAGGTGATCCCTGAGGACTTCTCCTGAACATCTGCCTCTTCCATGCTCAGTTTTATGGCTATTAAACTCTTTATTTCCTGTTTTAATGAACATTTGTAAACAGACTTAATATCGGGTTGTTCCCCGATTTTTAATTACTTGTGACTGGATGTTGTTTATTTCTTTTGCTGATATTGCTATCTTTATTCTGTGGATGAGATTAGTAAACCCTGACTAATGTAATACAGCTTAAGTATGCCTCGATGGATCCATTAAATTGGGTTTGTCCATCAGTGCGTGCTGCTGGCCATTGCCACGTGTCTAGTCCCTCGTTATTTTGGGACTGGGACGTGACAAGGGGACATAGCAAGGTACAAGAATAACTCAAGCCAAATAAATACAGTATATAAAAAAAGTATCAATAGGACAAACTATGTAACCAGCTAAGTGATATACAAAATGAGAGCATCACTAGAGCTCAGGCTGAGACTACTACAAGCTCTGTGTCGGGGAGCCGGTAGCAGTTATACTATGTAGTTATACTATGTAGTGGGCCTAGCACTATAATGTCTACGGCACCGTAATAAATAAATATATATATAATTAGTCTGTAGCCTGTGTGTCTCTCTTCCACCCAATGTAATCTCACGTCTCATGTCCATGACACGCAAGATCATTACCTCTAGCTAATGTTTCGAGTCATAATGATAGCTATGCATATGTAAGAACTATGTCACGATTCTTGTAATCCTATACAGAATCACCATGAATATATCAGGAAAGATTATGTCACATGAATAGTGTCAAGTGTCATATGGTATGACGTACTTGATAATGCAACCACGAAAATGTATAGGGTCGCGATATTAATCTCTAGGTGACGTTACACAGCTCCGCGTACGGCGTTGACACCCGAATCTTAATCGGACGTTAAGTAATGTCACACGGTTCTAGGTTGAATATATATAACACAGAAATAAATCAAGAAAATAATATGAAGCAAGCACTGCAAGTTTGGCAAGGTACACTTGCCTGGGGTTTGAATTTCTCCAATTGCTCCAGTAACAGTGAGATCTTCAGGTACTCCTCCGGATGCTGAAATAAATATTTCCATCATTCTCAAAAGATATGAAATATCTAGTATTGCCTACCCATAAGTTCAATATGGACACAGGGCAAATTTGATAGTTTCTGGTCAAAGCGGGGTCCATATGTGGCCCACTTCGCACCAAAAAATGTGCCAGAGACAAAGTTTTTCAAATTCGTCAAACTTACTGTCTACAAGTCTAAAACGATGACACGAACCCATTGGAATGTCCATAACTGGATTTCGATGAGCCGATCATAAAATCGTCCGTCAAGTGGAGCCGTGGGACCCACGATACGGAATTTTGTCAACGTTCTCAGAATCAAACCAAACTTGGGTCACAGGACCAGCATAACGCTACGAGTCCGATGGCGCAAGTTTCGTTTTGAAACGATAAGCGTACACAAAGATACAACGAGTTTCAGAACAGGTCCGACAGGGGACGATTTCAGCGGATACGCGTTGATTCCGGTGTGCACACACATCCAAATTGATGATTCTTTCGGTAAAATTTGCATACGACCAAGTTGCTCGTTTAGCGGGACGCACCCAATTTCGGGAGAATTTTGGTTTTAAATAACCAAGTTTTTGGTCAACTTCATCCGAGAATAAATTACAATCTACTACACAATAAAATAAACTAATTACAGGGTTTAAAACTCGATTATATTATCTAATTTACTGTTCAAGTAATTTTTAGAATTATTAAACAGGTTGGACGTAAAACGGCCATAAACTTGTGAGTTCGGGACAGTTTCCGAAGTCCAAAATTGGAATATATTTTTCTGTTTTTGCGTCGCGATTTGCGATCGACATAGGACACGATACCCCAGTCAAGTTGCACGGGGTTCGAGAGGGTTACACAGCGAACGTGTCACAACAGTCTATTCAATAATCGACGCAACGAGGAGGGAGAAAGACTCACCGGAATAAGGGATCGGTATCGACTGAACTACGCGTGCACGGGACGGTACGGCGCGACGACTGCGGGGTGGCAATGGGTACAGCGGTGGCTGCTGGTCGGCGCTGGGGTCGGCGTCGCCGTCGTCGGGTCATGGCGGAGGAGTCGTCGCCGGAGGCTCGGGCTCGCGGAGGCGTAGGGGTGGCCGAAGGATGGTGGTTGGCGGTAGTGAAGAAGTGGTGGTGGCAGCGGTGGGGATCGGGCTCGGGGTCGAGGGTTTTATAAAGCTGGTGTAAAACTCCTAATCCTAAAAATCGTATTAAGCTTTTTTTATTAATTATTAATTGAATTGTAGTAATTATGAGCTAATTAGGAGAAATAGATTTTATTTAATTTTTATTTTAGGTGTTGGTGAATTTAGGAGATTTATGGAGCCGGTATAAATTTTTCCTAATTTATTCCATGTAGGAGACCCCGTGGACAGTTGCTAGCTTAATGGTATGCACAAATATAAATTTTTAGAATTATATATATATATATATATATATATATATATATATATATATATATATATGGTTATTTTTAGATAGAAAATAGAAAGAAATAAGAAGAAGAAAAGAAAAAGAAGAAAAGAAAAGAAAAGAAAAGAGAACCTAAATCCCTTATTGGATCCTACAACTACCCAAACCCATCCTAACCGCCTAATCCCTTAACCCGTACTGGCCCATGCGAAATGAAGAAGCAGTAGCAACTCGGAATCAACCCGCGCGCAGGAAGCCCCCTCCCGACCCGCTGGCAACCCCCCCCCCCCCCCCCCCCCCCCGCGATCCCTCTCTCTCCTATATATATACAACCTTTTTCAACAAAACCCTAATCCTTTCTCCTCCATCTTCCCATCGACCCAGCGTCGCAACGTGACCGGAGAACCGCCGTCAGCCGCTCCCAGACCGCCCGAAAACCGACCCCAATGACCGCGACCCCGCGCGCAACACCGCGCACTGCAAAAAGTTACAGCGACTTACCTGTGTTCCAGCGTCGTTTTCCGTCACCTCGCTCAACCAAACTCGACCCCGTCTTCACCGGTACGTTCACCACTTAACCCTCTCCAATACCTGTATGATAGTTGACCTCAAACAGCGCGTAATGTCACGTCCCAGTCCCAAAATATCGAGGGACTAGCCACGTGGCAATGGCCAGCAGCACGCACCGATGGACAAACCCAATTTAATGGATCCATCGGGGCATACTTAAGTTGTATTACAATGATCAGGGTTTACTAATCTCATCCACAGAATAAACACAGAAATATCAACAGAAAGTATTAAACAACATCGAGTCAAAAGTAAATAAAATCGGGGAACAACCCGATATTAAGTCTGTTTACAATTGTTCTCTAAAACAGGAAATAAAGAGTTTATTTGCCAATAAAAACTGAGCATGGCGAAGCAGTTGTTCAGAAAAAGTTCTCAGCGATCACCTCGTCCTCAGGGTCTGGTACTCTTCCGAGAAGTGCTCATGTTCCGTACACTTCAGGGTAGATCTCGTCTGCTAATCCTGGGGACATAATCCATTCCAGGTCCTCAGGGGACACAGCAAGGTACAGAAAATACAAGCCAAAATAAATGCAGTGCAGAAATAAAGAAAACAATAGGGTAAATAAATAATCAGCTAAGTGATATGCAAGTGAGAGTTTTAGTCATACTCAGGATGAGACTACTACAGGATCAGTGTCGGTTAAACCCATAGCAGTATTCTCTCGAAGGGCCAGAACTTGCGCCAAAGCTCTGTATCAGAGACTAAGACACCTCCAGATGACAATAATTATATTATAATCAGCCTTGATATGGTAATACTCTCCCACCCAATGTAATCTCACGTCACAGTTCACGATGTACATGTTACGCAAGATCAAAACTAATGCAATAAGTTAGGACAAAATCTAAGCATGTAAAGATGTCATAAACCTGTATCCTATACAGAATCACCTTGAATATTTCAAGAAGATTCTGTCACATGATTCGTGTCAGGTGTCCTGGGTATAATGTACTTGATATGGCAAGTACGAGAATATAAATGTCACGATATCCATCTCTAGGTGACGTTGCACAACCCCGCGTACGGTGTTGGCACCCGACTTTTAATCAGACGCTAAGCAAGTCACACGGCCCTAGGGTTAAGCATGTACAATAGTCACAAGAATAAACCAAGAGAATAAAATGAATCAATATACTGCAATTATGGCAAGGTACACTTGCCTGGGTTTCCGGCTCCAATTGTAGCTCTGACTTCAGCGGGATTTGCAGGGAGTACTCCGGTTGCTGAAATAAATATCACCATCAGATTCAGAAAATATTAATCAGCTAGAAATGCCTGTCCTTGAGTCCAATTTGGACACAGGGGCGAAAATGACATTTTCAAGTCAAAGCGGGATCCACATGTGGGCCGCTTTGCACCGAAAAATGTGTCAGGGTCAAAGGTCTCCAAATCTCTCAAACTTAGTGTCAACAGGTCAGAAACGATGATACGAACCCAACGGAACTTCCAGAATTGGATTCCGATGAGCCGATCACAAAATCGCCCGTCAAGTGGAGCCTGTGGGGCCACGATACGCGATTTTGTCAACGTTCTCAGAATCGAACCAAACTTGGGTCACAGGACCAACGTATTGCTACGAGTCCGATGGCGCAAGTTTCGTCTCGATCTGACATGTGTACACTAAGTTACAGCGAGAAACAGAAAGGACGAATACGGGGCGTTGTCGGCGGATACGCGTTGATTCCGGTGTGCACGCACATCCAAATCAACTTCTGCGAAATCTCGCACATCCGTATCAACGACTCGCACGTATCGGTAAAGACCGCACGCGACCAAGTCGTCCCATTTGGCGGGGCGTACTCAGTTCCGGGGTGAAACAGGGCGTTGGTTTTTCTGTTTTTGGGTCGCGGTTCGCGATCGCCACAGGACGCGACACACCGAGCGGGTTGCACGGGCATCGAGAGGGTCACGCAGGGTTCGCGTTGCAAAAGACGAAACCGAAAATGGGACAGCGAGGAGAGAAAAATGGGTACCTGAACAGGGCTCCAGAAACTGAGAATTTGCGTGTCCGAGTCGTGTCCGAGTCGTGTCCGTCTAGGTTAGGGTTTGGGCTTCTGTCGGTGCTGCGGCGGCTGGAGGCGGGACGGAGGGAGGATGGGGACGGAGGAGGCGGTCGAGGGGGAGGCGACGGTGCGCTGGTAGGCGGCGCAGGCGGCCGGGCGGCGCTCGGCTAGAGCTCCGGGGAAGTTCAGGGCGGCCTGGCGGAGGGGATAAAGGAGATGGGGCTCGAGGACGGCTGGGCGGAGCTGCTGTCGAAGGCGGCCGGGCGTTCGGGTCGACGGCGGAGCGGGGCGATGTCGGGGAGGCTGGCGGCTACGGCGGGCACGGCGAGGTCGGAGGACGGAGGCGGGTTCGTCGGGGTCGGAGGAGAGGGCGGACGGAGGCGAAATGGTGTGGGTTTTATAGGAAACCGAGGGAGGGGGAGAGGCGGCCGGCGCGGGGAAGAGGAAGAGGAGGGGCTGGCGAGCGTTTCGGTAGCCGAAGCGGCGCCAGGGAGGCGGAACGGCGGCAGGTCGGCCGGCGGAGGGAGGCCAACGGTCGGGGCTGTTACAGGGAAGGAGAGGGGTTGGCGGGTTTGGGTTCGGGTCGGGTCGGGTGGCAGGGATCCGACCCGATCCGCTATGCTAGGGCACGGGTCGGGTTAGCGGGTTTTGGGTCTACGGGTTAGACCCGGATCCGACCCGCTAAGGCTCGGGTTGGTTCAAATGAACCCGATCCGGTTCAGCAGTTGGTTTGGTTTGGTTTGGTTTATTTCAAATAAACCCGGTCCATTTTGGTTTAATTAAATAATTAGTTTTTAATGCTTTTATAAAAACTTCTGGGGTCCAATAAATTCTCGAAAAATTATCCTAAGTCTAGTTTTTCATTTTACACCACAAAATATTATTTTCATAATATTTTAATATTATTTAATATCATTTAAAAATCCTTTAAATTCAAAATATCTTAGTTTAATTACAGAAAATTTCCAGAAAATTTCAGAAAGTTGTGAAAAATCCAAATTAAAATTTTCTTGAAAATCAGAGGGTTTACACGTAACCCTAGGCGAAAACAGCGTCCAAGTTGCCAGAAAAAGATAACTTTTGGGTATCGCAGAAAACTGCGGTGACTACCTATGCTCCCGGATTCGTATCTCCCACCACAGAGATCCGAATTCAATTTTTCTTTTTGGAATGCGGAGACCACTTGACCTAGTTTAATTTCTGTTATTTACATTAAATTATTAACTGTTGTATGTAGAATTAAATTCGTTGGAAAATCCCGAAAATCTACTTTTTCCAGATTTCCAAAAATTGTGAAACGGAGCGCGTCCCGCCAAACGGGACCGTCCCGTCGTGTACCAAGTATACCAAAAGGTGCACACAGTGTACCTGAACATGTGAAATTTTGTGAAAACTGATTCGGATACGTGTGCGCGTCGGAATCAGCCCGTATCCGCGGACAATCATCGTGTCGTAACTTTTGCGAAAGCCCTGCGCATTTTGTGCACACTCGTCAGAATGCGACGAAACTTGCGCCACTGGACTCCTGGTAACGTGCTGGTCCTGTGACCCAATTTTCACGCAATTCTGAGATAGTTCATCAAGTCGCCAATTGGCGGGCCCCACGGTTGACTTTTTGGGCGAAATTGTGTTCGCCTCATCAGAATCCATATTTGGATATACCGTTAAGTTCGTACTGACATTTAGAGTTTGTTTGACCTATAATTTGTCCTATTTAGAGACCTTCACCCTTGGCACGCTTTTCGGTGCAAAGTAAGCCACGCGTGGACCCTACTTTGATCCGAAATTACCGTTTTGCCCTTGTGTCCAAATTGGATGAAAGGGAAGTGCTTTCTAGCTATTTTGATTATTTTGGAAATATTTGTGATATCTATTTCAGCATCCGGAGACATTTGTTCGGAGACCATAGCTTCTGATCCTGTGTGTTGGACTTCTGGACGTTACACTTTGCAGCTTTCTTACCAGGCAAGATATCTTACCAAATTGTTACAGTACTTTTGCATGCTATTTATATTTCTGTATACCCATTGCATTTTTGTATATTTATTGCATGTATAGTTTCGTTCAGTCATTACTATATATTAGATATGTTGACACACACTTGACACCTAGTATTATGGGAGGACAATTATTAGGCGTATGGGCTTTAACCAATCTCGTAAACTGTAGTATATAGCTCGCACTACGGGCGTGTATCGCGCTGGTCGCTACCCCCAAGGTATGTCGATTTCTGTAGAGTCACGCTGGTCGCTACCCCCGAGGTATGACAATTTCTGATGTTCTAGACGGGTGTGTGAGTTGTGAGGCTTAGATCGAGTAGCCTACCCTTGCCCATACGTCAAAAATTTGTCCTCATTTGCATTTATATAGATTGTCTTGTACAGCGTACTTATATATTTTTAAACATTATGCATGTTTACTGTATTCAAATTGGCTTGCTTCTATGTATCTTGTTACGTCCCTCTGAGGACCTAGTCCCTTTCCAGGTGTAGATGTTCATGATTATTCACAGGAGCGCAGATCCGGACTTGCTACTGATCGTTGAGGAGGTTTACTCTTCGGGCCTAGTGATTATTGGTGATGTAGCTATATTGTGTTGCTTTTATATTCGAGTTGGTAGTGGATTTGTTTCCATCCAACTAGCATCTTTAGATGCTTCTTATTGAGATCTAGTTATATAGATGTTGGTTATTTATTTATATTGATTTTCTGTGGATGAGATTTAGATTGTACCATATGACTTGTGATAGATTTATACCACTTGTGGATTTGATATTCATATTACAGCGTACGTATGGGTTTTGGTTTCCATATATTGGAGTTGTCATATCCATGCGGCTGGCATGCTTACGTGTTCCTAGTCCTACGTGTCATGACCCGCACCCGGTATAGGGGCACGAGAGCGTGGGTACGTCCAGCCTACGCCGCAACATCGACGGTAGAACGTTGTCTAGGTCATAATACTATCTAATCAATCTCACATGGATATCCAACTCCATAAGGAGACGCAGATATCACAAAATAATATGGAATATACTCAATCACATAAGCTAAAGCACGATAAGATATCGAAGCAAACAAATAACATATGAGACAAGTCTAAACAACAATAAATAATCTAACCTGCAATCAATAGCATTCAGTCTCCAAGTATGCTGGAAACAAGTCCTCTATGTCACAGTCTGGAAAAAATATCCAGTCAGGATTGGAACGAAATACACCTCTAACAGCAGTTCCACATATATTGACAAAATCTATAGCACAGTGTAAAGAAATACAAGACAGATAGGAAATACTGGCAATAAGAAATACTGGAATAAAGGAATACTGGAATAAATGGAATACTGGAACATCATCATCAATATACATCTAGCAATGAATAGAACTACAAGTACACGCAAGAACAATGAACTGGTATGCAAGAGTGTACAAGAACAATAACTAGAACATGGGGAGATGCTAAATCAATATACTAGAGATACATGTCAAGAATCATCTAACTAAGTGTGTGAAACATCAGTATATCATGTGATCGGCTTGGGACTATATGACTCATTACATTGATTAGCGATCATCCCCAACAAGTCCGGCTAGCCATATGTAATAGTGATGAGGCATGTAATGGTCAGGCTGCACCGACGTGAGGTGTGGGTGAGCTATGATGCATGTAAAGTTGGGTATGATCACATAAGCTACTAATATTTCCCCATTTATCCCCAGCTAGCACGATGGATTCCAATCACGACTCCTCGTGACAGGTCTCAATAATGCCAACTCGTGTAAACAATAGTGTCAGAGTCATGTACGCTATACAACAAGAGTTATAGAGATAATTAACATAATGAAAACTGTCAGAGAATGTACTCGCATGGGGTCCTGCTGCTGGTATGAATTATAGTCCAAGTCACAGTCTAAATAGCCTATGTATTATAAATTTACCATGTCAAAAGATAATTTATTTTAATTTATTTAATTCTGGAATAATTACTCTAAAATCCTATTTTTAATTTTATTATTCTGATTTTTAGGTTAATTCCTAAATTTCGTCCAAATAAACTGAATTTTATCGACTTGAGACTCATGGCACGCAAATCGAGACGATCTGTTGATTAAAAAGTCAACCGACACAAACTTGAATTTTATGCATGATTTCCTGTATATTTAAGCATCAAAAATATGCTAGAATTTACGGCTCATCCGAATTCAAATTCGTTTGGAAATTATGGCACATACAAATTTTGTATTGTGCACCGATGGTTAAATTTTAACCTAAAAGTTCTACAGAATTAACAGTATATAAATAATTCGAAATAATTTCTAAGAAAAACATATGTCAATGATCTCGACATTATCTTTCCGAAACTTTACACGGTTCATGATTCTGATTCCTGGTTCTCCCGGAATCACAAAAACATTGAAACACGTCTATTTTCGGACATGCTGTGTTCTACGAATTTTTTAGAATTTAATACTCATAATTTTGTAAAAAAATTTATATAATCAGAAATCTAACCTTAATATCGTTCTAACGCAAGAAACTGGGCCTCGTTTGTAGTCCGGAGCTATGCGCAATGACTTCTGGAAGATGAAGGAACCCTAGATGGTAATTCTCCAAAATTTGGCTTAAGAAAAATCCTAGAAATTAATAACTTAAACTATTATATATATAGAGGAGAGAGAGAGCAGCCGCGGCTCGGAGCTTGCCATGTGGAAGCCATCCGCGCATCCCCGCCCAAATCGGACGGTCCGTGTTTGACCCGGCTTGGCTCAGCTGAGTCCGAGTCGAACTCTAACTCGGCTCGGCTCGAGGTCGGCTCGGCTTCACAACACCCAACCCGCGGTCACTGACAGGCGGGCCCCCACTGTTCGCTGCGGGAGGCTGACTGGTGGGCCCCCTGTTTGCTGACTGGGCAGAAATAATTACTTTTTGGGTTTTCTTTTCAGAAAATAGTTTTTAATTCAGTTTTTCATAATTAACTCAAAATAAATGCTAAAAATAATCAGAAAATTCTCAAAAAATTCTAGAAAATATATTTTATTATTTAGAACCTAAAATAAAAGTTTAGGATATTTTTAATTATATTTGACCCTAAAATAAATTCTTGAAAGTCCTAGAAAATTAGGATTACTAGTTTTTAATTAACTAAAAATTATAGAAAAATCTCAATAGCCCCAAAATTAACCTAATAACAACATTTAAGCACGAATTTTAGGATAAGGAGGTTACACTACATATTTTGGGACTGGAGCGTGACAGCTGGGTGGCCGGCCGTTTGGGGAAGGCGGACCGGAGCGGTCACGGTGGGGAGTCGAGGGGTCTCGTCGATTGGAGGCGGCGGGGAGACAAAGAGGCGGCGGTTGGACGGCGGGGGGGGAAGTCGGAGGGATGCGGGGACGGTCGGGTTCCAATGTTACTGTAGTAGTGTTTAACGGGTCAGGTTTGGGTACAGGTCGGGTTCAGATCCGACCCGCTAGGGTTTGGTTTGGTTCAGTTGGGTTTGGGTTGGTTTATTCTAGGCTTGGTTCGGTTCAGGTTGGTTCAGGTTGGTTTAATCTGGTTTATTTAGAAATGATATTTTTAGCTATTTAAAAATAGTTTTTGGGCTCTATAAATTTTAGAAAAATTAATCTATGTCTAATTATTTATTTTACACTCAAAAATATAATTTTTATAATATTTTAATATTAATTTAATACTCAAAAATATTTAATTTCTGAAGAACATTTATTTTAATTATTTAAAAAACACAAAAAATCCCAAAAATTTATATTTTAATTTCTAAAAAATTCGGGTGTTTACAAGCATCGTGCCACCAAGTCACAGCATGATCCCTGGTATACGGGGTTATTGGCGGAAAACTAGTTAAAGTGGTTATTTAAAGGTTGTTCTCCAAATTGCATCATCATTTAGAAAAATTGTTTGTGTATTGCGGTAGTGGCATAGGGATTGTATTGCTTGAATTATTAGACACTATAGAAATACTAGTTTAGAAATTGTTCGAGTCGTAGACATAATTATATGATTCACCTCCTTACTTCCTGTACAGATATTATTCCTTCCATGTCTTACTATCATATCTTTTATTTTCTTACCGTTCTTGACCGAGGACTTACTATCGTTCTGACGACCTAGTATTGTTCACTAGGAGAAGACGAAGTATATGAAGAAATGTTACCTCCTTATAACGTGGACGAGGTCGAGGAATAATCTTCAAGTGATTCCAGAAAGTATAGCACCCAATATTTTATAGCTGAAACTATGTATATTAAGGAGATGTTATTGTAAAGACTTACTCAATTTTACTTCAATTTGTGTTGTATAACTTCAATTGTATTAACTAAGTATTTTAGCATGACTTGCATTTTATCCTAAAATTATACAGGCGACAATCGCTGATACGGGTACGGTAGTATTCGTATAGAGCGTAGCTTGGAGATGTAGTTACGTACCCGGTTCACTGCATCTCGGGAAGCGGGACATGACACGTCTTTTAGTGGTGGCCCATGCAGGCCATGCTTTTAGGAAAACCTATGTAGGTCCCAAAAAATGGAGAACCTAGGATAAGGTGCAAGTCCAGATAACATAAAGAAACATATTACAGGATATAGGTTAGGAACTTGTATAGGTGAAACATGGATTCCTTATCTATTACTTGGAAGTACCCTAAGATAGACAGTAGCGGTGATTGAAAGAAGGGAGCAATGGTATTATGAAGAAATTTTGATTGCTTTTAATTTAGTTATTGCTTGATTTCTTAATTAAAGATATTTTGAATATAGGATATGGATTTATTTCTTTCGAGTGTCTGGTGGGATGGAAGTGATCGCACCTTATATGGTTACCAGCAATACGTAAGGGAACTATAGAATTTACCAGACTGGTACCACATACCACTCTATGAAGTGCTCTATGGAATTTTGTGCCCTGTTATTAGAGATTTGGAAGATGGTGCAAAAGTGGATCACGAGGGGGAGACTTATTATATCTATGTGCGGGACCCAGAATATGAGTATGACTATCCCAAATTAGAAGGATATGAAGGAATGTTGACTGATTTTCAAGAACTACATCCTGAAGCTACAATTCTTACCCAGGTGTGGACCCGTATCAAGGAAAAACTGGACTAGGGATCTTATGTATACATAAAGGATCTTTTATCTTCTATGTATATTTTTGTAAACAGCAGATGTGTATATGTATATATATATATAAGTTAGGAAGGAAGGAAGTGTGGGAGTGTAAATAGTCTGAATATGTATATATGCCTATGTGTAAGGTGACTAGTACCCTAGCAGCATATTTTGTATCACATTTTGGTTATGAGTGAATGAAATATGCTTCATCTTTATCCTTGTGCCTATATGTTCCACTATTACTCAAAACTCTTAGGATTTACAATATCTTCTTCCCTTATCCTTGAATCTCAGGACCATTCCTGAGAAATTGTATTTGAATTTTTCAGGACAATGTCTAATCACGACCAATCCCATGCTTCATCATCACAAACTCAGTCAAAACCATCTGTTAAGGATATGTACAGGTTATTTCAACAGATCCTGGAATCTAACAGCCAACATGCGGATAAGGTTCAAGCCACAACTGTCGCAATATTGGAATACCTGCGAACATCTGCCAATTCTAGAGATGGTTCACTAAAAGATTTTAGAAACCTTAATCCTCCCAAGTTTAAAGGAACAGAAAGTTCGATCGAAGCTGGACAGTGGATTAGAACCATAGAAGGGTTGTTAAAAGCAGCAAAAGTTAATCCTGAGGATATGGTATCTACGATCTGAATCCAATTGGAAGATATTATTGAGCACTGGTGGAGTGCAGAACACCCAGAGGATTCGGAGGATAAAATAACTTGGGGAGAATTCAAGAAGAAGTTTGAAGGAAGGTTCTTTCCGAAATTGGCTAAAATCGAGTTAGAACGGCAGTTCACTCATTTGAAGCAAGGGAAGCTCACGGTAGACGAGTATATTGCAGAGTTTTCCAAGCTAAGTTATTTTGCTTTAAGTATGATAGCCAATGAGGAAACCAAGGTATCTAGATTCCTGGAAGGATTAGGGAGCCAACTGAAGAGTAGAGTCGCCGCATATCGGTGCCAAACATATCCAGAGGTAACTGAAGCAGCGAGGAGCCAGGAAAGGATGCTGAATAAAGAGCAACCATTTCGGTCTCAACCTCAGAAGAGGATTTTAGAGATAGGATTTTCATCCTCAAGGAATCCATGGCAAGGACCGTCCAAACGCTCTCAAGCTGGTACCTTGGGGAGACCAGTTATTTGTAACTTTTGTCAGAAACCTGGGCACATGAGGAATAACTGTAGAAAACTCCTGGGTCTCTGTTTAAGATGCGGATCAGATAAGCATCAGATTGGCCAGTCCCCACAACAACAAACCTTAGGGCCAATAATGCAAAACCCACATCAAGAACCACGACCCACGTTCCGAGAAAATAATATCAGGCCCGTACTTCAAGGAAATGGTTCTCGACCTCTGATACAAGCACCAACACCTCAAGCTATGTTAACTTATGGAAATCAACGAAGACCACCCTTCACACCCCAAGCCTACCAATTTCAACAAACTCAGAAAGCAAAACAGCCTCAGACTGGGAAGAAGAAGAAGCAAGGGCAGGCATTTATGATGGATGCTGAAGAAACAGAACTAGCCGGAGAAGTAGTAACAGGTACTATCCTAGTTTCAGCTTGTCCAACATCAGTATTATTTGATTTTGGGGCAACCCATTCATTTATAGCATCAGCATTTACAGCTCTTCATGAAATAGAATCTCAACCATTGCTTAAGAAATTAAATATTTTTACGGGTAATGGCACAGTAGAAGTTAGTCATGTTTGTAAAGCATGTCCAGTTAAGTTAGGTGGTGGAGCTTTTCGGGTAAGATTATTAGTTTTCCCAATGAATAATTATGATGTAGTACTTGGAATGGATTGGTTGACCAAGACATTAGCAAGTATAGATTGTGGCCAAGAAAAAGTTTCATTCCAACTCACTAATGGAGAATTATATGAATTTGTTCGAGACCAGAAAGAATTTGATGCTGAAAAATTAGAAAAGTTTGAACAACCAGTTCGAGGAAGATTTCACAAATTAGAAGAAGAACAATTCCCAAAGATAGTAAAATATTTTAAGAATGTAGTTTCAGGAGAGTTACCAGGATTACCACCAGATAGAGCAGTAGAATTTTCTATCAATTTGGTGCCTGGAGCAGCACCTAATCTAAGAAAATATACCCAATGAACAAAGAAGAATTGGCTGAGCTAAACAAGCAAATAAAAGAATTATTATCAAAGGAGTTTATTCAGCCCAGTGCTTCGTCGTGGGGTGCACCAGTGCTATTTATGAAAAAGAAATACGGAACCCAACGACTGGTAATTGACTATAGAGCATTAAATGAAGTGACGATCAAAAATAAATACCCCTTGCCCAGAATTGATGAACTATTTGATCAATTAGGAAAAGCCAAGGTATTTTCAAAAATTGATTTGAGATCTGGATATCATCAAGTAAAGGTCAAGAAGGAGGATATTCAGAAAACAGCTTTTAAAACTCGTTATGGATATTACGAGTTTCTAGTTATGCCATTTGGGGTAACTAACGCTCCTGCTATATTTATGGATCTGATGAATCGGATATTTTATCAATACTTGGATAAATTCGTAATTGTATTCATTGATGACATTCTTATATATTCAAAAAATGAAGAAGAACATGAAGAGCATCTGAGGGTAATATTGCAAACTCTAAGACAGGAGCAATTATATGCTAAACTCAGTAAATGTAAATTTTTGTTAAATCATATATTATTTCTAGGCCACATTATCAGTGGAGAAGGTATTTCAGTTGATCCAAAGAAGATAGAAGCTGTTAAATCCTGGCCAACACCAAAGTCTGTGGCATAAATTTGAAGTTTCTTGGGATTAGCTGGATACTATAGAAGATTCATGGAAAAATTTATCAAGAATCGCAGAGCCATTAACTCGGCTGACCCGAAAAGAAGAAAGGTTCAATTGGACGGAGAAATGTCATGCAGCTTTTGATGAACTAAAGGAAAGATTCATTTTGGCACCTGTACTAGCATTACCGTCGGGATCAGGAGGATACGAGATATACAGTGATGCGTCGGGTAAAGGGCTAGGTTGTGTATTAATGCAGCATGGAAGAGTTATAGCCTATGCCTCTCGACAACTGAAGCAGCATGAGAGAAATTATCCAACTCACGATTTGGAACTCGCAGCTATAGTATTTGCACTTAAATTATGGCGACATTACTTATATGGAGAGAGAATCAAGATATATACGGATCACAAAAGTATGAAGTATGTGTTTACTCAGAAGAAAATTAATATAAGGCAAAGGAGATGATTGGAATTACTTAAAGACTTTGATATAGAATTAGAATATCATCCGGGTAAAACAAATAAAGTGGCAGATGCCTTGAGCAGAAAACCAATGGCATTCTTTATGAGTACCCCAAAGAAAATTCTTGAAGACTTAAGGAAGATGGAAATCGAAGTGATATATCCAATATCAGAAGGGTCATGGAAAAATTTATAAGTACAGTCCGCCCTAGTAGACAGAATCAAGGAAGCTGAACAAAAAGATTCTAAATTTCAGAAAATATGGAGACAAACAGAAGAAGGATTCCAGACCGGAATAAGAAAGCTGTAAACTCCCTCACCCAAAATAGGTATTTTGTGTATATTTTATATTATTATATTTATTATAGATGTTGAATTTATTTAGAGTATTCTCTTAGTTAATTAGAAAATAAATTTTTTTAGTATATTTACTTATATAAATATTTATTTAGAATTATTTTTAGGCTATTTTAGATTATTGAGATTTTTTCATAATTTTTAGTTAATTAAAAACTAGTAACACTAATTTTCTAGGACTTTGAAGAATTTATTTTATGTTCAAACTTAATTTAAAATATCCCAAACTTTTAATTTAGGTTCTAAATAATAAAATATATTTTCTAGAATTTTCTGGGAATTTTCTGAGTATTTTAGTATTTATTGGGAGTAATTAGGCTAATAACTAATTTTTAGGACTTGTAGAATTTATTGTACAATCCTAGGAATATAGAATGGACTCACATTATTTTTTAGGGTTTATAATATTATTATATATTTTTTGAAATTATTTTAGAATTTTTGGAATAATGTTAGTATTTATTTTTAGTTAAATGGATAAAACTAATGTTTAGAGCTTCTCCTAATTATAGTAGAAAATCTATGAATATAAAATTATCCCAAATATTTTTCTAGAGTTTTTAAATTCAAAATATATTTTCTGTAATTTTTTCAGATTTTTATGATTATTTTTAATATTTATTTTGAGTTATTTAGATTTAAAATGACTTAAATAATGTTTTGATAAAGGCAAATCAAAATCAAATAATATAACCAAAACCATCCAATCAAATCATAACATGTGTCACCCTCCTATCAACTTTCATTCAGCCGCTCAATCCCTATATATATATAATATAATAACCCTAATTATCCCATTATTTTTTTAGAGAGAGAGATTTTGTAGAATTGCCATCTAGGGTTCCTTCATCTTCCACAAGCCATTGCGCATAGCTCCGGACTCCAAACGAGACCTAGTTTCTTGCATTAGAAATATATTGAGGTTAGCTTTCTTATTATATAATTTATTTTACGAAATTATGAGTATTAAATTTTGGAAAATTAGTAGAGCACAGTATGTCCGAAAATAGACGTATTTTAATATTTTTGCGATTTCGGGAGAACCAGGAATCAGTATCATGAACCGTTTAAAGTTTTGGAAAGCTAATGTCGAGATCATTGACATATATTTTTTCCAGAATTTAATTCAAAGTATTTATATACTGTTAATTCTGTAGAACTTCTAGGTTAGAATTTAACCATCGGTGCACAATACAAAATTTGTATATGCCATATTTCCCAAAGAAATTGAATTCGGACGAGGCATAAATTCTAGCATATTTTTGACGCTGAAATCTACAGGAAATCATGCATGAAAGTTGAGTTTGTATCGGTTGACTTTTCGGTCAACAGATCGCCTCGATTTGCGTGCCATGAGTCTCGAGTTGATAAAATTCAGTTTCTTTGGACAAAATTTAGGAATTAACATAAAAATCAGAAACATAAAATTAAAATAGGATTTTAGAGTAATTATTTCAGAATTAAATAAATTAAAATAAATTATCTTTTGACGTGATAAATTTGTAATACATAGGCTATTTGGACTGTGACTTGGACTCTGATTCATACCAGCAGCAGGACCCCAGGCAAGATACCTTGCCAAATTACTTATAGTATTTTGCATGCGTAGTATATTTCTGTATATTTATTGTATTTCTGTTTATTCTTGCATGTGTAGTTTTCTTTCAGTCATTACTATGTATTAGACATGTTGACACACACATGGCACTTAGTATCATAGAGGACAATCATTAGGCGTATGGGCTTTTAACTACTCTGGTAAACCATAGTAACTAGCACGCACTATGGTGGTCGTGTCCGATGGTCGCTACCCCCGAGGTATGTCGATTGATGGAGTCCGAGGGTCGCTACCCCAGAGGTATGTCGGCTGATGATGTCCACTGACGAGCGTATGAGTTGTGAGGATTAGATCGAGTAGCCTACCCTTGCCCATACGTTGAAAAGTTGTCCTCATTTGCATTCATATAGATGGTCTTGTACAGCGTACTTATTTATTTTTAAATAATATGCATGTTTACTGTATTCAAATTGGCTCGTATTTTCTGTATCTTGTTACGTCCCTCTGAGGACCTGGTCCTCTGCCAGGTGTATCTGTTCTTGAGTAATTGCAGGAGCGCAGATTTGGATGATTACTTGTGTTGCAAGGATGTCTTCTCTTCGAGCCCATGGTCGTTAGCTGGTATTCCTATATTGTATTTGTTGTGTTGTACTTTTCCATTCGAGTTGGTAGTGGATTTGTTTCCATCCAACTATCATCCTTAGATATTTATGTTGAGATCTAGTTATATAGATGCTGGTTATTATTTATATCTGATTTTCGTGGATGAGATTTAGATTATACCCTGTGACTTGTGATACATTTTATACCACTTGTGGACTTGATATTCATATTACAGCGTACGTGTGGATTTGGTTTCCATATATTGGAGTTGCCATATCCATGCGGCTGGCATGCTTACGTGTCCTAGTCCTACGTATTTTTGGGACTGGGACGTGACATATTTTTGTGGTGGCCCATGCAGGTCGAGAGCATATTGTCTCGGTTACGTTACTGTACCGAGCAAGCCTGCAAATAGGATTAGAGTATAGGATCTCATCCACATTTGACTATGACTCATCTTTCTTCTAATCCGTTCTATCTAAATAATTGTATCCTGCTTGATTCCTGTACTTCTCTAATAGTTCTTTGAGTATACCCTTCTGCTAGAATATAGGAACCCCTGTTATTAGGATGATAATTAGGGTAGCACACCTATTAAGAATACAACAAGAATATAGACACACCACTAAGTTTAGATTATCTAGTGAATCCTATAATTCCTTATCTTTATATTGGTATACCATTACCCCTTGATGTATTAAGAAGACTTGAGAGTAGTATAGACACTACTAGAGATAGTTAGAAGTTTTACCATAATGGTTGACCCTAGTATTGAGGAACCAATAGAAAATCAAAATTGAATATTAGGACTAAACCTAACCTTCGCAGTTAGATAAGTATTGGAGAACTAAATTTAGGTTCTTGTCTTGAGATGAGCAGGCAGTACCTTAGAAAGCCAAGAGCAATGTATAGAATATTTTTCTAATCATACCTCAAACATAGCAACTAACACCCCATTTCTCTTAGAGAACCATGATGCTATCTAGAGCCCTCTATCTTAATTTTATATATTGTTCCCCTGCGACCATAGCGCTCGCTATTTTGCGATGACTAATCACGTTTCTTCTCTTCATCTTTCAACTCGTGCCATCTGACACTTCGGATAGTAGGCCAAGTAATTTTATTCTTTGTTAAGGGCTCATAGTTTGCTAGCATTATAGTTGTAGCCTTGAATGTGAAATTTTTTATGCTTGGTAGTTAGAACTTGATAAGTTTAAGTTGTTTTGTGGATTGTGACCGATGATTAACCCTTAGTTTTTAAATCACGTAATTTGTACCCTCACCTCGATACAAGCGAGATCCCTTTTCCCCTTAAACGGCCAGTAACTCTTCTATCCTTACTATTGACACTTGTTCTATAAGCACTATGACTAAGATGTAAGATGACCATGACCTATGTAATAGAAGAGGATACCCTAATAAAGTACCAAGATCCCTTCTCATAGACCTTAACAGAAGCTTTTACGGTATCCTTAAGACAATACAATAGTAGTTAAATTATTTTAAGTTGGGTAGTATACCTCACCACCTAGTATCATATAGTCCTTGTGATCCATTAATGAAGTGTAACTGAATGACATTAATTATATGCTAGCAAAGACGACAGTGTTTATTCAGACAATAGAATTTAGAGGTCATTGCCCCCATTTGGTCGACTAGCGACATAGACAAGGAGGTTGTATGAAAACTATAGAGAATGGTAGGGTCTTTATTATTATTGCTTATGTTGTTTTTTTGTTTTGTTTTTTTTTGTGAACTTGAATTGACTTGTACCTCCTTTCATCATCATCTAGCGTACTTATAATTGTTGTACCACCTTGACTTATGTCGCGATTATAGCCTAGTTTTGCAAGCTTATTCTTTCATCAAGCTTGTTCACTATATATGTATTAGTGGATGCATACATTAATATATTTCAGAATTTGTGTATTAAGGTCTAGCTAACCTTAGTGCATTGATTCGCCCTTCGCATAACTGCTTCACGTGGATTGAGATATATAGTGATTAGTAGACGAATGTACTTGCCCTCTAGACATGTCTGAGCATATTGTATCGGCTACATAACTGTACTAATACGAGCATGTGAATAGCAATTACCAAAATAGGACTGCAATCCACAACTGCTTTAATAATTCCTATTTGAATTCTTTAAACGCCTTGATCTCGATACTTCTATTCTATTACCTCGCCCTTGAACTCTTTATTATTGATCTCCATCTTCCCTTATTTTGGAAATACGAAACCTCATGCTTGGTATAAGTTTGATACACAGAGAGTACTAGATATACCCCATAGGCCGATCACATACTTGAGGATTATTCTTTCATAATTAAGGACATATCATATATGATATAATCGGCGTTGAAGTTTTGAGGATTGAATGACATGAGTAAATAAATTAAGGAATATTTTTCTTAAAGTATATATCCTTCTGTGATAGATGGGTAAATTCTAAGTTGGGTAGCAGTGCATTGGCAACTCGAGAGGAATTTCTTTTAGATTGTGATCGAGTAAGATTAGATTGGGAGAGGTTCAAGCCATTTTAATTTTGAGAATTTTAGAAGAATGACTAAGATGATGAGGATTAATGAATTTTAAAAATCTTGATATTGAGGACCCAATATTTATACCTTAAGTACATAATTTAAATTTTTGAGTATTGAAGGTAAAATCATCAATTTGAATTTGAAGGATAAATATATAATTTCAGACTTGAACATTGGTGGACTGCATTTAAATTATTTTTCAATTTGATGATTTAAATTAAGAATTAAAATTTGATGGTTGGACTACCTATTTGAAATATTGAGGATGTGAATGGAATTTAAAAAGTTGAAGAATACAAAAAAATTTATAAGTGAAAATAGGAATAATATTGGACTCGAATTACTTCTAGAGGAGATTATGATAGTTGAAGATCGTGAGGTAAAATTTGATATGGGTTATTAAAATCTTGAAGATATTATATGGATTCAATTTAAATTTGGATATTGATGATTTGGAAAAGTGAGAAGAGACTACAACAGGTTGAATTTTGATTTGAACAATGATTATCTTAATTTTGAAGTGATCGCGATAGATTTGAATAGATTTTGGTATTTAAATTTTTGGAAGAGATTGCGATTGACGTACCTTATGTACGAATGTGAGGGATTTAACAAATTATGCCTTATTTTAATTTCGAGGACGAAATTATTTTAAGTTGGGTATATTGTAAACTCCATCACCCAAAATAGGTATTTTGTGTATATTTTATATTATTATATTTATTATAGATGTTGAATTTGTTTAGAGTATTCTCTTAGGTAATTAGAAAATAAATTTTTTTAGTATATTTACTTATATAAATATTTATTTAGAATTATTTTTAGGCTATTTTAGATTATTGAGATTTTTCCATAATTTTTAGTTAATTAAAAACTAGTAACACTAATTTTCTAGGACTTTGAAGAATTTATTTTATGTTCAAACTTAATTAAAAATATCCCAAACTTTTATTTTAGATTCTAAATAATAAAATATATTTTCTAGAATTTTTTGGGAATTTTCTGAGTATTTTTAGTATTTATTGGGAGTAATTAGGCTAATAACTAATTTTTAGGACTTGTAAAATTTATTGTGCAATCCCAGGAATATAGAATGGACTCACGTTATTTTTTAGGGTTTATAATATTATTATATATTTTCTGGAATTATTTTAGAATTTTTGGAATAATGTTAGTATTTATTTTTAGTTAAATGGATAAAACTAATGTTTAGAGCTTCTCCTAATTATATTAGGAAATCTATGAATATAAAATTATTCTAAATATTTTTTTAGAGTTTTTAAATTCAAAATATATTTTCTATAATTTTTTCACATTTTTATGATTATTTTTAATATTTATTTTGAGTTATTTAGATTTAAAATGACTTAAATAATGTTTTGATAAAGGCAAATCAAAATCAAATAATATAACCAAAACCATCCAATCAAATCATGACATGTGTCACCCTCCTATCAACTTTCATTCAACCGCTCAATCCCTATATATATATAATATAATAACCCTAATTATCCTATTATTTTTTTAGAGAGAGATTTTGTCGAATTGCCATCTAGGGTTCTTTCATCTTCCACAAGCCATTGCGCATAGCTCCGGACTCCAAACGAGGCCTAGTTTCTTGCATTAGAAAGATATTGAGGTTAGCTTTCTTATTATATAATTTATTTTATGAAATTATGAGTATTAAATTTTGGAAAATTAGTAGAGCACAGTATGTCCGAAAATAGACGTGTTTTAATATTTTCGCGATTTCGGGAGAACCAGGAATCAGAATCATGAACTGTTTAAAGTTTTGGAAAGCTAATGTCAAGATCATTGACATATATTTTTCCCAGAATTTAAGTCGAAGTATTTATATACTGTTAATTCTGTAGAACTTCTAGGTTAGAATTTAACCATCGGTGCACAATACAAAATTTGTATGTGCCATATTTCCCAAACGAAATTGAATTTGGAAGAGCCGTAAATTCCAGCATATTTTTGATGCTGAAATCTATAGAAAATCATGCATGAAAGTTGAGTTTGTGTCGGTTGACTTTTCGGTCAACAGATCGTCTCGATTTGCGTGCCATGAGTCTCGAGTTGATAAAATTTAGTTTCTTTGGACAAAATTTAGGAATTGACATAAAAATCAGAATAATAAGATTAAAATAGAATTTTAGAGTAATTATTCCAGAATTAAATAAATTAAAATAAATTATCTTTTGACGTGATAAATTTGTAATACATAGGCTATTTGGACTGTGACTTGGACTCTGATTCATACCAACAGCAGGACCCCAGGCAAGATACCTTGCCAAATTGCTTATAGTATTTTGCATGCGTAGTATATTTTTGTATATTTATTATATTTCTGTTTATTCTTGCATGTGTAGTTTTCTTTCAGTCATTACTATGTATTAGACATGTTGACACACACATGGCACTTAGTATCATAGAGGACAATCATTAGGCGTATGGACTTTTAACCACTCTGGTAAACCATAGTAACTAGCACGCACTATGGTGGTCGTATCCGATGGTCGCTACCTCCGAGGTATGTCGATTGATAGAGTCCGAGGGTCGCTACCCCAGAGGTATGTCGGCTGATGATGTCCACTGACGAGCGTATGAGTTGTGAGGATTAGATCGAGTAGCCTACCCTTGCCCATACGTCGAAAAGTTGTCCTCATTTGCATTCATATAGATGGTCTTGTACAGCGTACTTATTTATTTTCAAATAATATGCATGTTTACTGTATTCAAATTGGCTCGTATTTTCTGTATCTTGTTACGTCCCTCTGAGGACCTGGTCCTCTGCCAGGTGTATCTGTTCTTGAGTAATTGCAGGAGCGCAGATTTGGATGATTACTTGTGTTGCAAGAATGTCTTCTCTTCGAGCCCATGGTCGTTAGCTGGTATTCCTATATTGTATTTATTGTGTTGTACTTTTCCATTCGAGTTGGTAGTGGATTTGTTTCCATCCAACTATCATCCTTAGATATTTATGTTGAGATCTAGTTATATAGATGCTGGTTATTATTTATATCTGATTTTCGTGGATGAGATTTAGATTATACCCTGTGACTTGTGATACATTTTATACCACTTGTGGACTTGATATTCATATTACAGCGTACGTGTGGATTTGGTTTCCATATATTGGAGTTGCCATATCCATGCGGCTGGCATGCTTACGTGTCCTAGTCCTACGTATTTTTGGGACTGGGGCGTGACAAAAGCATCCAGACGGATCGCTGAGATTTGAGGATCGATTGTGTTTGCCCAGTGGAAATCTAAGAACAGAGGTCATGACAGAAGCTCATAACTCTCAATATTCCATCCATCCAGGAAGTACTAAGATGTATAAGGATTTAAAACAAATTTTTTTGTGGCATGGAATGAAATGAGAGATTGCTAAATTCGTATCCAGACATCTTGTCTGTCAGCAAGTGAAAGCAGAACACCAAAGGATAGCAGGCCTTCTTCAACCCTTACCAATACCTGAATAAAAATGGTAGTATATCACAATGGATTTTGTAACAGGACGACCTAAGACACAAAAGGGTAATAATGATATCTGAAAATATTGCCGACATCCCTAACCCAAAACAATGGGGGGAGCCGAAATACAAATGAGACTGCCGAAAATTTTAAGAATTTCGGGAGTTAACCAAATTTTGATATCCGAAAATATTGCCGACATCCCAAACCCTAAACTTTAGTTATATATATATATATATATATATATATATATATATATATATATATATATATATATATATATATATAACCAAATTTTGATATCCGAAAATATTGCCGACATCCCTAACCCTAAACTTTAGTTTATATATATATATATATATATATATATATATATATATATATATATATATATATATATATATATATATATATTAGCCACAGGCCACCGACAACTTTAATTGATTTAATTATGGGACGATTAGCAAGAGTCCAGGACACGGACACAAGTCACTCAACAAAAAATTAAAACATAGATTCCTGGTAACTGCTCTGTATAAATAATGTTCCTGGAATTCGTGTTCTGATAAATTGACACCTGCATCCTGGATTATGAAAGAGACGAAAAGCATGTATCTTATTTTATCCTTGAAATACATTTTTGCATATTAATAGTAAACGTGGTATACAGAGCAGAAACTTAATACAAGATAATAGAATAAGGATTGTTTGTAGATTTAGACTAGAAAGTATTGGACGGGGGAGAACAACATAAATACCACCTACGAAATCTCGCAACATAATAACAATATATAGCTGATCAGCAGTTAAGCTCTTTCGTAAGGCCTTGCGAATTGAGTGTGTGAGACTTAGCTCACTTTCCTGTTTAAGCCCGAGAGAGGCAGGGTCGGATTATAACCCTGTGTCATCCTGTTCAAGTCACATGTACCAGAATATAATTATACCTACTTCGATTCAAAATCATCGAATGGGTGAATTAAACAATTAATTTAAACCCATGAGGGTAGAGCCGGATTCTAAGCACCTTGCCACCAAGTCATCGCCTGATCCCTGGTATACGGGATTGTTGGCGAAAAACTAGTTAAAGTGGTTATTTAAAGGTTGTTCTCCAAATTGTATCATCATTTAGAAAAATTGTTTGTGTATTGTGGTAGTGACATAGGATTGTATTGCTTAAATTATTAGACACTATAGAAATACTAGTTTAGGAATTGTTCGAGTCATAGACACAATTATATGATACACCTCATTACTTCCTGTACAGATATTATTTCTTTCATGTCTTACTATCATATCTTTTATTTTCTTACCGTTCTTGACCGAGGATTTGTCGTCGTTCTGATGACCTAGTATTGTTCACTAGGGGAAGACGAAGTATATGAAGAAATATTATCTCCTTATAACGTGGACGAGGTCGAGGAATAATCTTCAAGTGATTCCAGAAAGTACAGCACCCAACATTTTGTAGCTGAAACTATGTATATTAAGGAGATGGTGTTTTAAAGACTTACTCGGTTTTACTTCAATTTGTGTTGTATAACTTCAGTTGTATTAACTAAGTATTTTAGCATGACTTGCATTTTATCCTAAAATTATACAGGCGACAATCGCTGATACGGGTACGGTAGTATTCGTATGGGGCGTAGCCTGGAGATATAGTTACGTACCCGGCTCACTGCATCTCGGAAAGCGGGACGTGACAAGTTATGAGTGAGCATTCGGTTAATTCGGTTCCAACCGAATAATCAAAAATCGAATTGAACCAAAAATCAAATAAGGAAAACCAAAATCGAATCGAAATAGCCATAACCGAACCGAACCAAACCAAACCGAATTAAATCGATTCAATTTTCAGTTTATTTGCACATATATATATATATATATATATGGGGGGGGGCTGATCCGGAGTCCCACGGGATCTCGTCGCTCCCCACCGTTGGATAGTGCGGGCCCCATACAGGTCCCGCGATCCGATGGTACAGAGGGGACGGGACTCCGGAGATAGATCTTTTGATCCGCTCCTTATATATATATATATATATATATATATATATATATATATATATATATATATATAAACTAAAGATTTTTTATTAGGTTTGGTTCGATTTTCGGTTCAAAATTGAATAATGTTCACCTCTTCATTTGGTCCAAGTGGTTGAGATGTGAGACATCTGTCTCATCTATCCGAATTCGAACCAGAATGGAAACAGCATCATTCGTTCTATTAACCAGAATGGAAACAGCATCATTCGTTCTATTTAATAAACGGTAGAAGTTGGAGTCACTTGAAGTACAAATCTCAATTATGTACGTCGGACATATAAAAAAAAAAATTGTTCACAACTCGGTTGCCGTTGTCATTGGTTCACATAAAACAAAATACTAGTAGCTACAAGTGGTTTTCCAAGATGAACTTAAGTGGTGTTTCGTCCAGAATATTGCACACACAATTCGTCACCCTAAACTTCTGATGACCATGTGGCGTGCGGTGATTAGTCGAATTTTTTTGACTCACGTTAGCACGAAAAGGCTGAGGTTATCGATTTTGTTTGGACCAATCAATACTTGCTGCGTGGCATATCGGATTTTTTTTTTTTTTTTTTTTCCATCTGTGTAGAGTTTTTCTTATTAATTTTAGACTAACGGGTGATTTATTTGAAAGAAGATTATTGCAAGATTGTTAATGATCCAATCCATCTTTGCACTAAAAACAATTGACTGTGACAGAAATCAAGCGCATAACCACCGACAATGCACTTCGTACATGACTATATATTAATCATTATCTATATAACATTCACTGTGACAATTGGTGACATCGTGCCTGCTGATAATTTATGATAAAAAAATACTGGAAAAAAAAAATGATGGTATTTGAAAAGGGATAGAAAAAATGGGAAGAAAAATTAGAAGAAAAAAATTATCAAAAAATTTGTTGTACAAAAAATATTTTTAAACAAATAACTAAAACAAAATAATTTGTCAAAAATTTAAAATTACGAAAACTTTTGCCATCTCTGATGGCGAAAATATGAAATAATAATTTTTTATTTATATTTGTCAAATTTTTACAACTAGGCTGGCAAAATTTTGGGTTTGCCAACCGAGTTGACGAAAATCTGATAATAATTTTTTTTGGGTATTTTTTGGTTTTTTTTTTTGTTTATTTTTTAGGTTTCTTTGTCTTGGTTTTTTTTAAAATTTTTGACAATATTGATTTGGTTTTTTTAAATTTTTTGTACAGAAAATATTTTGTCAGAAAATTTGTACTACAATACTAATCAGAAAATTTGTTGTACATAAAATATTTTTAAACAAATTAACTAAAACAAAACAATTTGTCAAAATTTTGAAATCACAATACTAATTTAGTTTTTTTTTAATTTTCGACCTCCAAAACTTAGTATAGCTAACTAAAACAAATAACAAACTAATTATCATTCATATTAGTATAGATAATAACAAATTAGTATAAATAAATAAAAAATTCCAAAATAAAATTATCGAAAGTAAAATTTGGAGGTCGAAACATCATTTTTTTGCGATTCTAAAAATTTTGGAAGTCCGTCAAACGATGAAAGTATTTATCCCGTAGTACTTTTCGATACGGTCATTTTGGCACAAACTGGACCTTGTTTCGATCTCTCAGTCAAAAGTTATGATACTTTAAAGTTTTAAATTTTATATTTTTGTCTGTAACTTGTGCGTCTTGCTTCGGATGAAAATTCTTTCTACTCGAATTGTGTTACTCTCATCGAAAACATACAAATCGACTTATTGTTGACGAAAAATGATTTCAAAACAAATAATTATGGCCGCTCGAAGTCAGCTCGACGGCAGACGTAATATTCTTACGGCAGATTTTCTTTTATTTTTGGTTGTTCAATAATAGCATATTTTATTTTGGATGTTAAATTTTATTTATTTAAAAAAATATTGCTACAACAAGTTTTTTAAAAAGAACTAAACATAAATAAAACTAAACAAAAGAAAAGAAAATATTTTTAAGAATAAAAGAAAAACAAACAAACCAAAAAAAAAACCCAGTTGGCTCCCCCGTTTGTTTGTTTTAAAAAAAACAATAACAAAAAAAAACACAAACAAACCTAAAAAATAAACCAAAACAAACCAAAAAAAAAAATCATTGTCAGATTTTCTCCAACTCGGTTGGCAAAAATTTGGCAAACCCAAATTTTCGCCAACCCAGTTGGCAAAAATTTGACAAATATAAATAAAAAATTATTATTTTATATTTTCACCATCAGAGATGGCGAAAGCTTTCGTGATTTCAAAAATTTGACAAATTGTTTCATTTTAGTTAATTTGTTTAAAAATATTTTCTGTACAGCAAATTTTCTGAAAAATTATATGGGTCCATTAAAAAAATTCTCCAAAAAATAGGAAAAAAATGAAGAAATTAGAGGATCTAGGGAGAATTTATCAAACTAAGCCTCAAAGTAAATATAACAAAAAAATTACTGTACCGAAATTATTTTTATTAAAATTTGTTCAACCGAAATAAGTTTGAAAAAATTAGGATTGGAAATATGTTCCGCCATCCTATATGACGGAAAAACGAACATCTGACAACGTACATGCGGAAGGGGAGGGGAGGGGAGGGGGAGGGGGGGGGGGCACGGACCGTTTTCATATTATTTTTTATTTAGTTTAGTTTTTTTTTTTTTTTTTTTTTACTTAATTTTTTTTTCATATTAAAGTTTATTTTGATAAAAAAAACTAATATTTTTTTCTTTACTTAGTTTTTTTTTTTTCATATTAAAGTTTATTTTGATAAGAAAAAAATAACTAAGTAAAGGAAAAAAAAGTAATATTTTTTCTTTACTTATTTTTGTTTCTTTAGTTAGTTTTTTCTTCTTCTTTACATAGTTTATTTTTTTTTTTCATATTAAAGTTTATTTTGATAAGAAAGAAAAACTAAGTAAAGAAAAAAAAAGGGATTTTTTTTGTGTCCTCTAAGACTTAGTTTATTTTGATGGTTTATTTTTTTTTATATGAAAAAAAAACTAAGTAAAGAAGAAAGACAAATAATAGGTTGGGGAATGGATTAGTTTTTATTTGGGTTTGAAATTAGGTTGGGTTTATGGATTGGTGTTGGTTTAGGAGTTGGTTTATGTCAAACGGCTATTTCACAACGGCTCTTTCATTTTATCAATGTTCATATACAACATTGGTTTCGAAGTTACCTATATAAACGTAGTATTTGTTTCATATCAGCATATCAAACATTGCAAACATAAAATTTATTTCTTTCCATACGAAGTTTCTTTCTTACCACACAAGAGAAGCTCAGTTCAATATACAATCTTTGAAGTCCATTTTCTTGTTGCCATGGATCGAAGTCTCACAATACTATGCTCGCTTGGTGGTGTACTAAATGGGTTAGCTTACTAAATGGGTTAGCTTATGAAGGAGGTTTAGTTGAAGTTCTTTTTATTGATCGAAATATTTCGTTTGAAAATTTACGTAATCTAATAATTGAAAAAAATTCTATTGACTATGATTTTTTATTGGTACATATTTATGTATCTAATTGTATAAATTTAGTTAGTGAGGAAGCATAAAAAATTATTCTTGAAATTTATATGCAATCACGCGTGGGCCCCCTTTTCCTCCGAATAATATTTAAAATTTATTTCGTTAAAGTAAATTTTCTAAAACCAAAATCCAAAACAAAACTAAAAAAAAAAATTGAAATCCAAAACAAAACTAAATACAAAAAACCAAAACATAACTAAATAAAAATAACTTTGTTGGCTGAATTTGGTCGCGTGGGCCCCATTTTCCTCTACTCCTCACACGCATCCAATTGCGTTTCATACTCGCACGAAAAATTGTAGTGCTTGTTTTTTCGCCAGAACGTATCTGCGGTGATAATATTTTCAAACTTATTTCTTTACATCAAATTTTATTAAAATAAATTTCGCTACAGTGAATTGTCTGATATGAAAATAGATTTTAATATATAAAAAAAACTAAGTAAAAAAAAAAAATTCTTATTAAAATAAACTTTAATATGAAAAAGAAAAGAAAAACTAAGTAAATAAAACCAAAATCCAAAACTAACTAAATAAAAAATAACTCATCAACCAAACCAAACCGACCCAACCGACCGCCCGCCCCCCCACCCAACCGACCGCGGGCCACCACCGCCATTTTTTCGCCGACTAAGTTGGCGGAAAACGGTATGTGGGTCCCCCGCGTGTACGTCGTTGTCAGATGTTCGTTTTTCCGTCAATTAGTGTAGCGCCCCGTTCTCCCGATGCGGAGAGCGCGGCTAAGAAACACAAGACGGTATCGTTCGATCGGGATAGATTGAATTAAGAACTCGTCCTCGTTATGGATTTGTTTCTTTGGAATCGATTCCCATATTCAGTGGACTGCGCCCCAAGGATCGGCTTAGCGGCAGAGTTAGGAGGGACCTCTCCGCTGCTATCTTTTATTGCCTCGGTTTTCGATGTCGCTTGTTGCTTTCGTGCTTTGAGTTGGTTTTGGGATTTGCTTGTTTTCCTTGAACGGTTTCAATGGTTTTCATTGTTTTCGTTCATTGACTTGCACTTCTATTCCGAGACTTGGAAAGAGAGGAAGAAGGATTAATCGAGCTGTTCGTGTGCAGGTGAACGAGCAGTAGGTGGCTTGCGAACGGAGTCGTGAAGCGCCTCTTACCTTCTTCTTTCCAAAATCTAAGTGAGTGGCTACCAACCCGATTAGCTAGCCCTGCTTCCGAGCTTCGCTCCTTTGCCCCGATCAAACGATACCAAGTAATAATAAAAGAAACCAAGATAAAAGAGAATAGACTTGGGTTATATGCTTGTCAATAAACTTCACGAACGGATACTTAAATGCATGCTTGTTCGCTTGGGATAAATCATTGCTTGTCTTGTACATTGCTTGTCTTGTATTCTTGTTGCCTCAAAAGCATGAACTGTTAACTAAGTAAACATATTGTTCGATCACGGACAACTTGTGCACAAGGTCATTGGTTCCTACGGACGGTCGCTAGGGCACTGGCACCGATCCGGTCCGGACGGAATCCCTATTGTATAGTCCATTGTGCTGAACGGAGTGGCATGTAGCGCTCCTTGTTCATTCGCTGCATACCATTCCCGCCAGTGACTATTGTCCATTGTGGCATCCCGCCAGTGATCTCTTGTATATTTAAACCTGTTGCATACTAACTTGTGTCTCCGTGGCAGGAAAGGCATGGTAAGTATTGTGCAGGTAATTCAGACGGTCAGGTAAAATCCACCGAACGGTGGCACGTTCATTTCAGTAATTTTATATGCTGTTTACTTGTAAATGAACTAAGGCAAGATAGAAACCCACAAAAATATGCATGCTTCACTAAACAACGTGTTGATTGGTATAGTCAGGCTAGCTCGCCTTCACCAGCATGTTTCGATATGCTGACCCTCGTTGAAACAGGTTCTCCGCACTAAGGCGAACCGAGCGAGGAGCCGAAGTCGTCTTCCCGATCCAGTCCAGCTGTTGGCGCATCTTCACCGCGCCCTCGAAGCATCTTCAAGTCAGGAGCTTGCAACTCTTCATACACAAATGCAGCTCCGTGGCAAAGCCGTCCTCCAGCCTGGAGGTCTTTATCGTTTGAGTTTATAAAGGGATGTAATGTACATGACTGCTATCTCATTTTGAGTCAACCCTTTTGTAAGCCGTTCGACATATTAGCTAACTCGTTCAAGAGTTTGTAATAGATGTTCATTATCAATAAAGAGAACTTTTCTATGTTTCAAATCTGTGTTTCAATTTATCTGCGTACTCTGAATATGTGCTTGCTATGTAAATCATTAAAGCCTTGTGCGGGCGCAACCCCAGGCCCGCACGGCGGTCACGACTCGGGGGACGCCTCGGGGCGTGACATAGTGGTATCAGAGCACAGATTCAAAGTTCCTTAGACTTCGTGCTGGAAAAGTTCCTTTAACGATCAAATTCCTGTGCGAACTCTTGAACTCGCTAGACCAAAATGAGATACGTTCATGCAATAAGTCCATAATACATTATGATCCTAATGTAATTTACCTTCTTTTGAAGGAATGAATCCTGCGCAATCTGCAGCACAAGTCCCGGACGAAATGCAACGCCAAGGAAGTAGTTCGGGCACTTCGGGAAGTTCAGAAAGCCAGCGAGCCATGCCAAGCATCGATCCCGTTCAGCAAATATTGCGGATGTTGGGGGAAAACCAACAAAGGGACGAGGCTCGCCATGAACGGGCCGAGAAGCGGGCGGAAGAGAGTCAGCTCAAGTTTCAAGACAATATAGAAGCACGATTCTCAGTCCAACAGAAGCAGGTAGATACCCTGCATCAGATCGTTCAGACTTTGGCTGCCAACCATTCCGCCGCAACAACAACGACTCCGGTGGAGCAGCCCGTGCTTGAAGTAGAGACACCGCAAATTCCAAGAGCGAGGGACGTAACTGCCTTCGACTTTGGCCACTTCAAGAAAGTCTGCAACACCCCATTCAACGGGACTGAGGACCCAGTCGTAGCTCTAGATTGGTTGGCCGAACTTGAAGATCACTTCGCTCTGCTAGAGGTCCCCGAAGATAAGCGCGTCTCCTGCGCGCAACTACAGCTCCGCCTCAACGCACACGATTGGTGGGACGTGCATCGACGATCTCTCCAATTTGATCACGGAGAGGAGGCGATCTCGTGGACGACTTTTCGTGCCGCGTTCGAAGAGGAGTATGTACCCCCTCCAGTCCAACGCCAGATGGAGAACGAGTTCGTGCAGCTGCGACAAGGCAGCATGACAGTTAAAGAGTACTCCGCCGAGTTCAACCGACTCTCCAAATTCGCTAGGGCCTATTTACCTGATGCAGCGAGTCGAGCTAGAAGGTTTGAAGGTGGACTACGCCCTGTCATCTATTCGCACGTAGCCGTTCCTCAGTATCGGACAATGCGTGAAGTCATGAATCACGCCTTGTCGCTCGAACCACACTATCCTCACGTTCCTGCCGGCGCTGTGCATACATCCAGTCACAAACGCCAAAGCGACGAGAGAGGAAATACTGCTTCAAAGTGCCCTAACAACGGAGGGCACAAAAGGGGGAAACCAGGGCAGTTATGTTATTTCTGTAATAGGTCGAGGCATACGAAGGATAATTGTCGCCTGAAACTTGGTTTATGCCTAGCCTGTGGCGGATCAGACCATTCTGTTCGTGATTGTTCCTTGAGTCATGATCGCCGTCCCCGACCGAATAATCCTTAACGGTAGGTCCTATCCTAAGTTTCGGGACGAAACTTCCAATTAGTTGGGTAGGATGTAGCGCCCCGTTCTCCCGATGCGGAGAGCGCGGCTAAGAAACACAAGACGGTATCGTTCGATCGGGATAGATTGAATTAAGAACTCGTCCTCGTTATGGATTTGTTTCTTCGGAATCGATTCCCATATTCAGTGGACTGCGCCCCAAGGATCAGCTTAGCGGCAGAGTCAGGAGGGACCTCTCCGCTGCTATCTTTTATTGCCTCGGTTTTCGATGTCGCTTGTTGCTTTCGTGCTTTGAGTTGGTTTTGGGATTTGCTTGTTTTCCTTGAACGGTTTCGATGGTTTTCATTATTTTCGTTCATTGACTTGCACTTCTATTCCGAGACTTGGAAAGAGAGGAAGAAGGATTAATCAAGCTGTTCGTGTGCAGGTGAACGAGCAGTAGGTGGCTTGCGAACGGAGTCGTGAAGCACCTCTTACCTTCTTCTTTCCAAAATCTAAGTGAGTGGCTACCAACCCGATTAGCTAGCCCTGCTTCCAAGCTTCGCTCCTTTGCCCCGATCAAACGATACCAAGTAATAATAAAAGAAACCAAGATAAAAGAGAATAGACTTGGGTTATATGCTTGTCAATAAACTTCACGAACGGATACTTAAATGCATGCTTGTTCGCTTGGGATAAATCATTGCTTGTCTTGTACATTGCTTGTCTTGTCCTGTACATTGCTTGTCTTGTATTCTTGTTGCCTCAAAAGCATGAACTGTTAACTAAGTAAACATATTGTTCGATCACGGACAACTTGTGCACAAGGTCATTGGTTCCTGCGGACGGTCGCTAGGGCACTGGCACCGATCCGGTCCGGACGGAATCCCTATTGTATAGTCCATTGTGCTGAACGGAGTGGCATGTAGCGCTCCTTGTTCATTCGCTGCATACCATTCCCGCCAGTGACTATTGTCCATTGTGGCATCCCGCCAGTGATCTCTTGTATATTTAAACCTGTTGCATACTAACTTGTGTCTCCGTGGCAGGGAAGGCATGGTAAGTATTGTGCAGGTAATTCAGACGGTCAGGTAAAATCCACCGAACGGTGGCACGTTCATTTCAGTAAATTTTATATGCTGCTTACTTGTAAATGAACTAAGGCAAGATAGAAACCCACAAAAATATGCATGCTTCACTAAACAACGTGTTGATTGGTATAGTCAGGCTAGCTCGCCTTCACCAGCATGTTTCGATATGCTGACCCTCGTTGAAACAGGTTCTCCGCACTAAGGCGAACCGAGCGAGGAGCCGAAGTCGTCTTCCCGATCCAGTCCAGCTGTTGGCGCATCTTCACCGCGCCCTCGAAGCATCTTCAAGTCAGGAGCTTGCAACTCTTCATACACAAATGCAGCTCCGTGGCAAAGCCGTCCTCCAGCCTGGAGGTCTTTATCGTTTGAGTTTATAAAGGGATGTAATGTACAGGACTGCTATCTCATTTTGAGTCAACCCTTTTGTAAGCCGTTCGGCATATTAGCTAACTCGTTCAAGAGTTTGTAATAGATGTTCATTATCAATAAAGAGAACTTTTCTATGTTTCAAATCTGTGTTTCAATTTATCTGCGTACTCTGAATATGTGCTTGCTATGCAAATCATTAAAGCCTTGTGCGGGCGCAACCCCAGGCCCGCACGGCGGTCACGACTCGGGGGACGCCTCGGGGCGTGACATAGTGGTATCAGAGCACAGATTCAAAGTTCCTTAGACTTCGTGCTGGAAAAGTTCCTTTAACGATCAAATTCCTGTGCGAACTCTTGAACTCGCTAGACCAAAATGAGATACGTTCATGCAATAAGTCCATAATACATTATGATCCTAATGTAATTTACCTTCTTTTGAAGGAATGAATCCTGCGCAATCTGCAGCGCAAGTCCCGAACGAAATGCAACGCCAAGGAAGTAGTTCGGGCACTTCGGAAAGTTCAGAAAGCCAGCGAGCCATGCCAAGCATCGATCCCGTTCAGCAAATATTACGGATGTTGGGGGAAAACCAACAAAGGGACGAGGCTCGCCATGAACGGGCCGAGAAGCGGGCGGAAGAGAGTCAGCTCAAGTTTCAAGACAATATAGAAGCACGATTCTCAGTCCAACAGAAGCAGGTAGATACCCTGCATCAGATCATTCAGACTTTGGCAGCCAACCATTCCGCCGCAACAACAACGACTCCGGTGGAGCAGCCAGTGCTGGAAGTAGAGACACCGCAAATTCCAAGAGCGAGGGACGTGACTGCCATCGACTTTGGCCACTTCAAGAAAGTCTGCAACACCCCATTCAACGGGACTGAGGACCCAGTCGTAGCTCTAGATTGGTTGGCCGAACTTGAAGATCACTTCGCTCTGCTAGAGGTCCCCGAAGATAAGCGCGTCTCCTGCGCGCAACTACAGCTCCGCCTCAACGCACACGATTGGTGGGACGTGCATCGACGATCTCTCCAATTTGATCACGGAGAGGAGGCGATCTCGTGGACGACTTTTCGTGCCGCGTTCGAAGAGGAGTATGTACCCCCTCCAGTCCAACGCCAGATGGAGAACGAGTTCGTGCAGCTGCGACAAGGCAGCATGACAGTTAAAGAGTACTCCGCCGAGTTCAACCGACTCTCCAAATTCGCTAGGGCCTATTTACCTGATGCAGCGAGTCGAGCTAGAAGGTTTGAAGGTGGACTACGCCCTGTCATCTATTCGCACATAGCCGTTCCTCAGTATCGGACAATGCGTGAAGTCATGAATCACGCCTTGTCGCTCGAACCACACTATCCTCACGTTCCTGCCGGTGCTGTGCATACATCCAGTCACAAACGCCAAAGCGACGAGAGAGAAAATACTGCTTCAAAGCGCCCTAACAACGGAGGGCACAAAAGAGGGAAACCAGGGCAGTTATGTTATTTCTGTAATAGGTCAGGGCATACGAAGGATAATTGTCGCCTGAAACTTGGTTTATGCCTAGCCTGTGGCGGATCAGACCATTCTGTTCGTGATTGTTCCTTGAGTCATGATCGCCGTCCCCGACCGAATAATCCTTAACGGTAGGTCCTATCCTAAGTTTCGGGACGAAACTTCCAATTAGTTGGGTAGGATGTAGCGCCCCGTTCTCCCGATGCGGAGAGCGCGGCTAAGAAACACAAGACGGTATCGTTCGATCGGGATAGATTGAATTAAGAACTCGTTCTCGTTATGGATTTGTTTCTTCGGAATCGATTCCCATATTCAGTGGACTGCGCCCCAAGGATCGGCTTAGCGGCAGAGTCAGGAGGGACCTCTCCGCTGCTATCTTTTATTGCCTCGGTTTTCGATGTCGCTTGTTGCTTTCGTGCTTTGAGTTGGTTTTGGGATTTGCTTGTTTTTCTTGAACGGTTTCGATGGTTTTCATTGTTTTCGTTCATTGACTTGCACTTCTATTCCGAGACTTGGAAAGAGAGGAAGAAGGATTAATCGAGCTGTTCGTGTGCAGGTGAACGAGCAGTAGGTGGCTTGCGAACGGAGTCGTGAAGCGCCTCTTACCTTCTTCTTTCCAAAATCTAAGTGAGTGGCTACCAACCCGATTAGCTAGCCCTGCTTCCAAGCTTCGCTCCTTTGCCCCGATCAAACGATACCAAGTAATAATAAAAGAAACCAAGATAAAAGAGAATAGACTTGGGTTATATGCTTGTCAATAAACTTCACGAACGGATACTTAAATGCATGCTTGTTCGCTTGGGATAAATCATTGCTTGTCTTGTACATTGCTTGTCTTGTCTTGTACATTGCTTGTCTTGTATTCTTGTTGCCTCAAAAGCATGAACTGTTAACTAAGTAAACATATTGTTCGATCACGGACAACTTGTGCACAAGGTCATTGGTTCCTGCGGACGGTCGCTAGGGCACTGGCACCGATCCGGTCCGGACGGAATCCCTATTGTATAGTCCATTGTGCTGAACGGAGTGGCATGTAGCGCTCCTTGTTCATTCGCTGCATACCATTCCCGCCAGTGACTATTGTCCATTGTGGCATCCCGCCAGTGATCTCTTGTATATTTAAACCTGTTGCATACTAACTTGTGTCTCCGTGGCAGGGAAGGCATGGTAAGTATTGTGCAGGTAATTCAGACGGTCAGGTAAAATCTACCGAACGGTGGCACATTCATTTTAGTAAATTTTATATGCTGCTTACTTGTAAATGAACTAAGGCAAGATAGAAACCCACAAAAATATGCATGCTTCACTAAACAACGTGTTGATTGGTATAGTCAGGCTAGCTCGCCTTCACCAGCATGTTTTGATATGCTGACCCTCGTTGAAACAGGTTCTACGCACTAAGGCAAACCGAGCGAGGAGCCGAAGTCGTCTTCCCGATCCAGTCCAGCTGTTGGCGCATCTTCACCGTGCCCTCGAAGCATCTTCAAGTCAGGAGCTTGCAACTCTTCATACACAAATGCAGCTCCGTGGCAAAGCCGTCCTCCAGCCTGGAGGTCTTTATCGTTTGAGTTTATAAAGGGATGTAATGTACAGGACTGCTATCTCATTTTGAGTCAACCCTTTTGTAAGCCGTTCGGCATATTAGCTAACTCGTTCAAGAGTTTGTAATAGATGTTCATTATCAATAAAGAGAACTTTTCTATGTTTCAAATCTGTGTTTCAATTTATCTGCGTACTCTGAATATGTGCTTGCTATGCAAATCCTTAAAGCCTTGTGCGGGCGCAACCCCAGGCCCCCACGGCGGTCACGACTCGGGGGACGCCTCGGGGCGTGACATTTAGGATGGCAGAACATATCTCCAATCCTAATTTTTTCAAACTTAACAATTATATATTTATCTCATAAACAAACAAACAAACAAAAAAATTCCTTTTCTACTTTTTGGTTATCTAAACAAGAAAAAAAAATTACCTTTATTTTACTCCACTTCATTTTATTTTCTCTTCTCGAAGAAGCTTCCAAACACACCCTGAAACATTCTACAGAGATGCCTCCTATTAGGACTGAGCATTAATCGATTTAAAATCGTAAACCGAACCGGACCGAACCGAATAGGCTATTCGGTTCGGTTCAAAACAGTTTCGGGTCGGATTCGGGTTTAGAAACCAATAATATCGGTTATCGGTTTCGGGTTCGGGTTTTGAATTCGGTTTCGGGTAAAAACCGAAAACCGATATACACAGTGTAATTACCAAAATACCCTCAGTCCTAACCCTAGGTATATAATATCGTTTCTCTCTCTCTCCGCTCATTTCCTTTCTCTCCGCTCCTTCCCTTCCCTTCCCTTCCCTTCCCTTTCCCTCAGTCCTCACTCAGATCCCTGCTGCCGCTCTCTTTTCTCTTCCGGTGACCGGTCTTCCCTTCCCTCAGTCCTCACTCAGTTCACCTCTCTTCTCCGGACCCCGCTGGTCGCCGTCGGCTGGCTGGATCTGAACTGGATCTGAAGTTCTGACTTCTCACCGCCGTCGGCTGGCTGGATTTGAACTGGATCTGAAGTTCTGACTTCTCACCGCCGTCGGCTGGCTGGATCTGATAGTCCTGCCTCTTCTCACTGCCTCTCTTCTCTGGATCTGAAGTTCTGACTTCTGAAGGCTGGATCTGAACTTCTAAGGTCTGGATCTGAACTTCTCTACTATTTTTTAAAATATTTGTCATATATTTTTTGTTTATTATTTGTTTCTCCTAACTTGTTCAAATTTGTTTTTCAGATCTACGGATCTGAACTTCTGGAGTCGGGATCTAGCAATATAGCTAAGTAATATTTTTCTCTAGCAGTATATGTCATATTTTATTTATTTCTTACATTGGATCTAAACTTCTCTACCTTTCTGGAGTCGGGATCTACGGATCTGAACTCTACCTTTCATTTAGAAATAAGTATTTATCTAGCAATATAGTTGGGATCTGAACTTCTGTGGCAGATCAAATGGGATCTGAACTTCTAGCAATATTTTTCTCTAGCATGCAGCATGTTTAGATCAAATGTGTAAAAAATAACAAATGTTAGTTAATGTATTTCTGTTTATGTTTCTTATGCATGCAGCATGTTTAGATCAAATGTTGTGCATAATTATACATATTTTATTTCTGTTTCTTATTATATTTAGCATAATTATACTTTTTTTTTTGTTTCTTATTATGCATGTTTAGATAAAATGTTTCATGTTTAGATTAAATGTGTAGATCAGTAACTTGTAATACATTTCTTATATCTTATTATTTCTGGCAATATATTTCTCTCATTTATTATTTATGAAAATATATTTAAAGTCTGGAATCTGGTTATAGCAATATATTTCCTTTATTTATTATTTATCTTGTTAGCAATATTTTATTTGTCAGATGAGTAGATCAGTTACATTAGTAGAGTTATTTTGATAAAATGTGCAAATTAGATATGCATGTACATGTTCTTGTAAATTAGTAATTAGATATGCTTTGTATACTGTTTCTGCATTCTGTGACTGCACACTGCACATACTGTTTCTGCATTTTGATTAGTGAATACTGCACACTGCACATACTGTTTCTGCATTCTGTGACTGCACACTGCACATACTGTTTCTGCATTCTGTGACTGCACACTGCACACTGCACATACTGTTTCTGCATTTTGTGACTGCACACTGCACATACTGTTTCTGCATTTTGATTAGTGAATACTGCACACTGCACTGCAATACTACACATTTATGAGTAATCTATGTCTGTTTCTGCATTCTGTGACTCTGTAATGGGACTATCCCTATCTGCAATCTAATTCTGTATTCTGCCCTGGCACATTGAGACACTGCATTAGTGCATTTAGGACTAGTAGTGACTAAGGTCTATTTATGTAGGTTGGAATTGGGTAAGGGTTAGGTAGCATAGCTATAGGTAACTTAGGTTACTCAAAATGTGTGATGTTCAATAGGTGTAGCACCAACCCAATCAATGGCAACAACTTCATATTCATGCAATGTGCGTATTTCTTAATTTTTGGACTCAATTTTTTTATTTATATTTCATATATTCAAAGTACAAATTTATTGTTTTAGATGTCGCAAGAAGGTGATCATCAACCACCAACTAGTTCTCAAGCCACAAATGAGCCTCTTCCTGTATCTAATATAAATTTGAAGCTTCCGGTTACAAGAAAGCCTTCGAAGGAAAGAGCTCCGCATTGGAAAGATTTTAAAAAATTTCTTGACCCGGATGGTCGTCCAAAAGCAAGTTGTAACCATTGCGGAAAAGAATACCATTGCCATAGTAAGCTAAATGGGAGTACTAGTGTGAAAACCCACTGGAATGCATGTCCATTGAATCCAAAGAATCATGAACCTAGTCAAACAATACTCAACTTGCAATCAATTGCAAAGGGCAAGCAAATACTAACTAGTTGGAAATTTAATCAAAACGAGGTGAGAAAGGCCTTGACACATATGATTATCGTTGATGAGCTTCCTTTTCGATTTGTGGAGTGTGAGGGCTTTAAAAACTTTATTAATGTGGCGTGTCCTAGCTTTCGTATTCCGTCAAGATGGACAGTGGCTCGGGATTCTTATGATATTTACTCTATTGAAAAGAGTAAGTTCAAAACATATTTGAAAGAGTCCAAGCAAATGATTTGTCTTACAACGGATACTTGGACATCGTTACAAAAAATCAATTATATGTGTCTTACGGCACATTATATAAACGATGATTGGGAGTTGAAAAAAAAAAATTATAAACTTTTGTCCAATTTCAAGTCATAAAGGTGAGGCCATAGGGAAAGCGGTAGAGAAGTGCTTGCTAGAGTGGGGTATTGATAGAATATTCACTATCACGGTAGACAATGCGAGTTCCAATGATGTTGCTATTTCATATTTAAGCAAGAAAATTCAGAATTGGGGAAATGGCATTCTACAATGCAAATATTTACACATGCGATGCATTGCACATATAATTAATCTAGTTGTGGTTGACGGCTTAAAATTGATGTCACCATCGGTTGCTCGTGTTCGAAATGCGGTTAGATATGTGAGACATTCTCCTAGTCGATTTCAAAAGTTCAAGGAGTGTGTTGAAGCCGAAAAGATACAAAGCAAAAAAATGTTGTCTTGATGTGAGCACCCGTTGGAACTCTACATTTTTGATGTTGAACACGGCGCAAAAGTTTGAAAGTGCTTTTGAGAGATTCGCCGGACAAGATCCATGGTTCAAACTAGAACTAGCAGAGAATGGTGGGTTTCCTACCGAGGACGATTGGGCTAATGTAAGAAGAATGTGCACTTTCTTAGAACACTTTTATGAACTAACTTTGCGTATCTCGGGATCCTTATATGTCACTTGCAATAATTTCTTTGACGAAATCACATCCATTGATATTCTTTTGCGTACTTCAAGGGAGAGTGAGGACTTTGACTTATCTCTCATGGCTGACAAAATGAGAGAAAAATATCAAAAGTATTGGGGGGACATTAAGAAAATGAATATGGTGATATTTATTGCACCAATTCTAGATCCTCGACATAAGTTGGAATACGTGGAATATGCTCTTGATCATCTCTATGGACCGGAGAAGAGCGATTCCATGAAAAAGAAAGTAAAAAGTGTTGCGTACTCCATGTTCAATGAGTACAAAAACATAAGCTCTTCTCAAAGTGGTGGTGTTGCTACTAATAGTGAAAGAGTTGAACCTTCTTGTGCAAATCAACCGGTGCACAACTTGCAATTGAAGAAGTTTATGAAAGCTCAATTCAAGAAACATAAGATGGAATTGGGTGGTGGTGATACTAAATCGGAGTTTGATCGATATTTAGATGAGAGCACGGTAGATGATGATGAGAGTGATGAGTTTAATATTTTGGGATGGTGGAAGCTTAATTCTCCCCGTTTTCCGATCCTTTCGAAGATGGCTCGGGATGTGTTGGCCGTTCCCATATCTACCGTGGCGTCCGAGTCCGCTTTTAGTACGGGTGGTCGTGTGCTTGATTCATATAGGAGCTCCTTGACTCCAAAAATAGTTCAAGCTCTTATTTGTTGTCAAGATTGGTTACGTAGGCCTTCTGATCGACCTATAGTATCTATTGTTGAAGAGGAGTTTGAAGACGTGTATAAAGTTGAAATGGGTAATTTTTTTGTTATTTAGCATGAATTTTTTTCTAGTGTATCTATTATTGTGTGTTTTAACTTCTTAATTGTTTTAACTTTTTCATTTAGATTTGGGTCAGTTGACGGTGGAATCAATATCAACGTCAACAAGCGAGGTTTGATTAATTCTGGTCTTTAAATTAGGACTTTTGGAGGGATATTTGGGAACACAAACTTTTAGTTGGAAACTTGGAAGACAATGTGTAATATTTTTCTTGCTGTTCTCATCTTTGCTGACTTGCTATTTTCTGCTGCTATTTTCTTGCTGATCTTTGGGAACACAAACTTTTAGTTGGAAACTCGGAAACTTGGTTACTGCTGCTTTTTTCTTGCTGTTCTCATCTTTGCTGACTTGCTGTTAGTTGCTGCTTCTGCTCACTGCTGTTATTGCTTGTTATATAATATATACTACCTATTACTTTGCTGACTTGCTGTTAGTTGCTGCTTCTGCTGACTGCTGTTATTGCTTGTTATATAATATATACTACCTGTTACTTGCTGACTTGCTGTTAGTTACTGCTGCTGCTGACTGCTGTTATTGCTTGTTATATAATATCTCCTACCTGTTACTTGCTGACTTGCTGTTAGTTACTGGCCAGGCATAAAATCCAGCCATTGGCGACAGACAATGGCGTGGCATAAAATGCAGCCATTTGGTAAATCTATGCTGCTAGTTTATTTACAATGGCGTGGCATAAAATGCAGCCATTTGGTAAATCTATGATGCTAGTTTATTTACAATGGCGTGGCATAAAATGCAGCCATTTGGTAAATCTACGATGCTAGTTTATTTACTCTTTTCTTGAAAAATTTACTAACATATTACATGATAAAGTGGCAATGATGATGATGGCTTGAGAATAGGAGAACTGATACTACATGGCATCAAACAATGATGCAAAAATGAGCCTTATCTGAGCCACAATTTAGTTTTCTTCATCTTCTTTTGATGTTGTTGTCCAGGTCCTCCAGGGGAAGATATGAGATTCACTGAGATGAGCACCAGTTTGAAATTGGAGGACTTAGGAATTAAATCTCAGCTGCATTTCATTGTTGTAATTTTTTTATCTAGGAGAACTGTATGAACTGATAAAGTTTGATATCTGGAAACAAGATTTTATTTGTTTTGTGTGTACATTTTTAATTTTTTTTGTACAATATCAAAACTGGCAGTCTGACACTTTGTGTGAGTCTGTGACTGCATTTCATTTTTAATTTTTTTCTAAATGAAATTTGGTTTGTATATTTGATTGCCCAGGTTGGGTTTGATGTTATTTGTTGTAAAATGGGCCTTTCAACAATATATTGGATGGGCCAAGGATAATTTTATTTGTTGGGCCGTTCAATTCGGCCATTTTGTTCGTTGTTAAATGAACCTTCCCGGCCCATTACACACAAGGCCCATGAACGGAATAACCGAACCGTAAATTTTCGGTTCGGTTTAATTCGGTTTTGAAATATTGCGGTTCGGTTCGGTTCTTCACTATGTCGGTTCGGTTTTTGTTCAGTTTTAAAAATTTCGGTCCGGTTTGGACCGAACCGCACCGATGCTCACCCCTACCTCCTATAAGTGCAGACACCATCTTATAGTTTGGCTAGATATAAATATCTAGATATCACAGGTAAACAAAATGAACCGTCTAAGTTGTATGTATATTATCAATTATTAATATAAAAATATTAAAAATTAACAACCGCGTATATTTCTTCTCGCATGATGAAAAAAATTAAAAATCACTTGAATATATAAAAAAAATTATAAAATATATTTAAACTAACTATATTGTATTATCTAATTAAACACGTTTCAAAATTCAAAAAAAAATATTTATAACAAAGCAATTAAAATTTATTCAAATTGTATTAAAAATATTATAATTTAATTGTAATAATATTATCGATTTTTTGATACATGCGTTTACTGCCCGTGAACGAGACTAGTAAATATAAGATTACAAAACAATTCAACATGCGCTCTTCTTCACGCATGTCAGTTCAAGTATTTTTTTTATTTTTTTTGGTAGAAGATAATTATGTTACTGACTTTTAGCACAAAGGCCAACAAACTCGGGTCCCACACATGAAGGCCACATTTTTGTACGAAAACATGCATCGCACTTGCAGTGCACCAACATCCGTTCAGCAACTCATATTAATTTTGCATAAAGAAATTAATATACCTCGTCGGTTGCTCAAACTAGTAATCTCTTAAGGAAATATGTCTTATTCTAACCAATTGAGCTTAGAGATCATCGGCAATAATTCAAGTAATATATATATATATATATATATATATGAGAAATTTTAAATTGTCCTCCACTTTTGTTATCCAAATTCAAGATGCACCCCACTGAATTACTATAATATAAGAAACCCTCTACTTTTGACATAAATCGTCTCTCTATAATAATCAACTCATTTGACCAATTTTTTGGACCAAAATATCCATGTCTTCTCCCCTCCCCCTCCCCCCCCCCCTCCCCCCTCCCCTCGCTAGGGGCGAGCATTATTCGGTTTTGGACCGAAAATCGAACTGAATAAGATATTTGGTTCGTTTAAAAAAAAAAACGGTTCGGTTTCGGTTTTGAAAATACTAAATTTTCTGATTCGGTTTTGGTTTTGAATTTCGATTTCGGTCCAAAACCAAACTAAAAATCAAACTGAATAAGATATTTGGTTCGTTTAAAAAAAAATGGTTTGGTTTCGGTTTTGAAAATACTAAATTTTCTGATTCGGTTTTGGTTTTGAATTTCGATTTCGGTCCAAAACCAAATAAAAAAAATAGTTTATATATATATATATATATATATATATATATATATATATATATATATATATATATATAGGAGGAAATGATCAAAAGACCTGCCTCCGGAGGCCGGACTCGAGCCCTGCCCTGCCCTTGTCCGTCGGATCGGGGGACCCGCGTGGGACCCGCTCGATCCACCGGTCGAGAACGACGGGGCTCCGCGGACGGACTCCCGATCCGCTCCTATATATATATATATATATATATATATATATATATATATATATACAAAAAAAAAACGCAAATAAACCGAAAAATCGAAAACCAAACCGACTTAATTCGGTTCGGTTGGAACTAAATTAACCGAATGCTCCCCGTCGCGCGCCCCGGTCTCCCCTTACCGTCGTGGGCAGCCCGAGCCCCCCCCCCCCCCCCCCCCCCCCCCTCCTTCTCTCTCCTCTCTCCTCTCTCCTCCCCCTCTTTCTCCGGCACCGACGTGGGCGAGCGGCGGGAGCAACAACTCGTCGGCAGCTGGGGACGCGTGGTGGGGAGGAGGGCAGCCGACGGGGACTAAGCGGCGAGAGCAGCATCTCACCGGCGGCTGGGAGCGTGCGGCGGGAGGGGGGTCGCGATGAAGAAGACAAGGTGATATTTTTATCAAAAAATTTGGTCAAAGAATTTGACTGTTAGTGGAAAACAATTTTCGTCAAAAATAAAAGATTTCTTGTATTATGATAATTAAATGGAATGCACCTTGAATTTGAAGCAACCCAAAATTGTGTATATATATTGTTGTAACTAGAGGTAGAAGTATCAGAGAATATATATTAATTGAAGCACTCCTGGCCCTTAGCATAGATGACACAAAGGAGAAACGGAAAAAAAAAATGTGAAGGCTTGCGACTTGTATGTATATGTTCTGTTTTCCTGAAAGACAAATGGGTTGTAACTTGCAGATGTGATTGAAACATTGTCTTAAGAATGGTAACTCAAACCTAGGGGTCAGCATTCGGTTAATTCGGTTCCAACCGAATCGAATAATCAAAAATTGAATTGGACTGAAAACCGAATAAATAAAACCGAAACCAAACTGAAATAGCCCATAACCGAGCCGAACCGAATTAAATCGGTTCGGTTTTCGATTTATTTGCACTTTTTTGTTAATATATATAATAACTAAATATACCTAGATTTATTTAGTATATATATATATATATATATATATATATATATATATAGTAACTAAAAATTTTTATTCGGTTTTGGATCGAAACTGAAATCCAAAACCGAAACCAAATAAGAGAATTTAGTATTTTCAAAACCAAACCAATTTTTTTTTAAACGAGCCAAATATCTTATCCGGTTTGGTTCAATTTTGTTGGTCCAAAACGGAATAATGCTCGCCCATACTCAAAACTACTTTACTCACTCCACCACTAAAAACCCACCATCCTACTTTCGCCAAGTAATACAATTTACATAAAAGAAAAGAGACGCAGATAACATGTCAAAACAGGTCGGATACTTGCCCATAACCAGGCCACCCACCACTCAGTACGGCCCGAGCTAGGAACTCCCGCTGCGAGGCACTTGCATCGCCATACCATAGTTTGCAATATCGATCCGATACGGTTGATACCGAAACAGTTTAACATATTCCGATCCGATATCGATCGATATTCGATACTGACCAATACCGATATTTATGGTCTCTTTTCTGATCAATTCAACAAAAAAAATTAAACGAAAAAGTCCAATCAATAAAGGTGTAAAAACATAATTAGATTGTAAAAACATGTAAAAAAAAAAAAAAAAAACTTATCTATCACAGTGTAAACCAATTGGCAAGGGTGACTACTATTTCATTCAATTTCAAAACTGCTAAGAAATAGCGCTACCGGAAATTATGCTTATTTGTATAAAATAAACTTTCTAAAATGCTAATAATATATTAATAATTATTTGTTTTTCTATACCAAAAAAAAAAAAATGATACTCTAATATGAAACCGCCGATATTGTAGATTCGCCGATCTCGATGAAGCTTGCCTCAGACCGCTACCAATAAGCAAAGTAACTCCCCCAGTAGACTTACTAGTACTCCCCGGTAACTGCAAGCATCTTCTAGCACGCATCACAGAACTAGTAGCAAATTTCCTAGCTTTTTCTTTTCAAATTTGCACTGCAGCTACAACAATCATCAACTAAACCCAGGCAGCCCCAGTCCACTTCCGAAAGAATGCTCTTGATCATTTTCTGTGGCGTCAGAGAACAAAACTGAGATCTTTTCAGGATTTGGCTGCTCCAGTTGGGAGCTATACCAAGTTCCTTAGGGAGGGAACATCACCACAAGAGTACCTCTCTGCCACATATTCTTGTTAGTTGCACTGCTAGTCGGATGTGCTCTTCTTCCGTCTTGGCAATCAGGCACCCCAGCCCTGTGCACTCGAAGTCGATCAAACACTTCATTTGCAATCAACAATTGTGTTAGAATCCTACTAGGACCAAAGTAAATAAAGTAGCTAGTTGATGAAAGTGTACCAGACTGATTACTAGACAGCTGGTGTAGCAATAATACTTACTACTATATAATAAGAAAAGTTGGCTTCACCGTGAACTTGTTTCTTCCAAATATTTTCTTACCTAACTTTACTAATTGAAATTTTTCACTAAATTTAATGAGGACAACTAGGTAAGTACGTATAGAATTGAGGGAAATGTAGTTTGCTCTCTGGTGTCTTTTGCTCTTCCCAAGTACAAAAAAAGTTAATTAATAAGCGGTAAAAATATGTGCAACGCACGTACATTTTTTCCCCCCTAACCCTAACCCACGTACATATATACTAGATAGTTATTAAATCAACAAATTACAACAAAATTATTATGCAGTATTCTATTGTGCAAATTCCTTTAGTAAGGCAACTGGGACATAAGGGGATGCAACAATGACATCATTTTATCCTGTGGAAACATACATCAAACTAAGTATCTATATAATAGCAATGCTACGGCCTAGGAGGCCCAAAAATGGGCTAAATTCCATGGATTAGCTAATATAGCACAACCTTCTGACAAATGCCAATTGAACTACTACAACTTGACTAAATATAATAATCAATGCATGGGGGAAATTACGATTAGCCTAATTCAAATTCCTCGTTCCTGTTTCCTCACGACTTACTGATCAAGGAACAAAACAAGTATTTAATCAGTATCTCTTGTTAGAACGGCATATAAACAATTTGAATTAGGCACTTCTTGCTAGAATGCCCTCAAGTACCACAAGTAGTAATTTTTCAAGCAGTTTTCAAGCAGTAGACGCAGGCTCAAGCATATGAGTGCAATATACTAGCTGCCAAGTTCAATTATGTAAAGGTCATGGGAGATGCCAACCACTTAAATAATTTACTAATTTCTGAGATTGTATATAGACACTACATACATATGATTGGATATTCATCTGCGCACTGGGGCGGCTCTGCCAACATCACAGGATTGCACATCCCACGTCATCACATGAGTGCACAAAGCTACAAATGCATTTGGTTATGAATAATAAGAGATCTCAACCGTGGAATGGTATGTCCATGAGCGTGAGCTGAATACTATACAGACATATTTGACATGATAATGTATGGAGGTAAATCCTAATTTGTTCCCACACCCCCACACCCCAAGTTAGCCTGCTGTTTCCTTCACTCCTCCCATGGCAGGGAGGGTACCTCCTCCCTCTCCACCCCCACCTCCTCTACCAAAGCCACGTTCCCACGCTGGACCATCAAATAGTTCTGCTCCTGGAAAGAAAAAATACAAACCTATGCCCAAGCTCCCTCTGCCTCAAACCAAAGCTCCTCATGGTCCCAAATTCTGAGTGGCCAATTCTACCAGAGCATGGATAATGCTGTTAAATCCCTCCCAACCTTGGAAATATTGAATGCTAAAACGAAGATAGTTTGTCTACAGTCAAGCGCAGTTCGATCTTTGGCAAGAACCTTGGAGGAGATGCCTCATTGGAAAATCCACACCCCCCCCCCCCCCCCCCCCCCCTCTCTCTCTCTCTCTCTCTCTCTCTCTCTCTCTCTCTCTCTCACATTTGAAAGAAATGAACGAGTGCCCCAACTCCCAACTCCGGTTACCTCTGATATGGAGAATGGGTATTTCCTATCTACTTTTACTACTGAAAGATGATGCTTTCTGGCCGTTTATTTTGTAACGCTGTGTTGGATTCATGTTACCATCTCTCTCTTTTTTACAGATAATTTTTTTATCAAGGGAAATTTTTTATATTTATAAATAAATAAATAAATAAATATATATATATATATATATATATATATATATATATATATATATATATTGCGGGTAAAGGGATAAGTTTATGAAAATTTTAATTGGAAGGATAGAAAGCCAAAGCACTTGGCCGTTTCATTCTTTAAAGAGGAGGAAAAATTCAACGCCAAGTCTCATGGCATGACCTAGAGAGAACACCAAGTTAATTGGCGGCCTACAGTTAAACTTTACACGCCAAAAGAGATGGCATGGAGAACGCAAAACATGGAATGGGCGGGAGGCCACGCCAGCACGCACCAATAGTTTTATAGTTAAAAAATGGTGAATTGGGTTGGATTGATATGTTGGAAGAAGCTGATTGGTAAATATTTCTCATTTAATTAGTAAATATTTTTTCACACAATTAATTGACATAATTAATAAATGTCAATTTTCTAAAAAAAAAAATCTCATAAAAATTTTCTAAAAAAAATCTCATAAATGAAAAAAAAATTGTATTGAAAATTCTCATAAATCTATTCATCTTCATCTTCTCTATTCTTTTCACCCAAAATTATAACACAATTTTTTTTATTTCACCAACAGTCACAGTACTAAAACCACAACAAAATTATAACACAAAGAAATCATGAATTATAATACTCCATGCAGGAGACCCACTACTCCCCCCAAGTAGCAGACCCACTACTCCCCCACACATCAATTATAACACACACATCAATTATAACACAAAGGAAGAGGAAAAAAAAATCACTCCTCTCCCAACCAAGTCTCCTAATCCGCTCCCGAAACCCAATCCTCTCTCAAACTTCACCTAACTGACTCTCCGGATCCGCTTCCGACGTGCTTCGACGGCATCGCTGGAGGTTCGAAGGCTTGTGGCGTGCTTCGGCATCTGAAGCGGCGACCGGGAAAGGGCACGCTGGTGGAGTGCTGGTGTCGGAGGAGCGGTCAACGGGTTCTGCAAAAAAATCTGCCGCCAAGCGCTAGATCGGGTCCTCCGCATGGTCTCCTCCAAGAAATTCCTTTCATTCTCTCAAGTTTTTTTGGAAAAGTCACATTTTCTCTCATCTTCCAGTGAGTTTCAACCCAAATTGGAGTGTGCTGAAAGTGGAGAAATTTGGGGGATACAAGAACTGCGACTGCGTCACATCACCTTTTTTACACAAGTTTCATATGGGGAGCCAAACAGCTGAACTCATTTGAGTTCAGCTCACTTTCCAATTTTATGCCACTTTCACCCCAGTTTCCAGCAACCAAACACCCCCTAAGAGATACTATGTCTAAGTAGTGTGACACTCTAAACTCCATTATAAATTGTGAGTACTTTAAAGTACATGAGTATAAACTACAAAGAGGTTTTTCATCATCTTGTTTCCTGGTGCGGAACATGATTTCCTATACCTTAAAAGACGAGGATTTTCTCACCTGTATATGAGGATTACGCATACAGTTATGCACAAGAAATCACAATATAAAATTTCTTATCAGTCTTGGGTTTAAACTCGTTGCTCCTTTGAGACATCATGAAGTCAAGTCACATAAAGTTTGCCCAAATAGACTGTAGTAGCAAAGACTATGGATGCTCTTCCCTATTTGTTCTCTCTCTCGGAATCATCAGGTCTTCGATCAATGTAACACCATGACGCGTGGCATCATCCTAGTGACGGTGATCGACCTCGAAGACCAAAAGGTCCCTACCAAGGTCTTCGACATAACTTCACATCTTGGCAGGCGTGATCAG